>CM053784.1:95940826-96540826 GCA_028749045.1 Cupressus sempervirens
CTTGAGAAAGTCTAACAACTTGGGAGTTTAGATCTTGGAGATAGAGGCTTACAAATTGGGAAAGGTTATTGACAATCAAGTGATTGATATCCAACTCGTACTGCAACAACTTGAGGTAGCAAGACAAGAACCGAGGAAATCTCTTAAAAAGAGAAATGATATGGCAATTCAAAAAAATGACAAAAATTATGAAGAAGTTGATACTCAAGGACTATTTGACACTAGAAATTCAAATGAGAGTGATGTAGTCATTGTAGATATACTTGAGAAGAACAATATGCTACATGAAGAGGTCAGAGGATTAAAGAGAGAACATGAAATTCAGTTAGTAATGCTATGTGAAGTGACTAAACAAAAGAAGAAAGATGAAGAAGACAAGGTTGTGGCTAAGGAAGACAAAAGAATAATGGCTATTAGACTCTAAGAAAGGTCATCTGATGTGCAAAAGCTTACAACACTCAGCTAGACATGATGAATCAATTGATGCTTGCAAATCAGGAGTTAAATAGGAAGAAAATGGAAATAACAAATATGAGATCATAGACTGACTTTGTGAGAAGTGAATTGAAGACTGAAAAAGAACTTATGGAAAGGTTGAAAAAGCCCAATGAAATAATAAAGTACCTTGAAGAACTGATGAAATCACCTAGGTCATCTGGAAACATTTCTAGACAAGAACATATAAAGAAACATTCATCTTTTGAAGAAGGGGAATCATCCAAGAGTGGAGAGATGAGGAGTGCAAAGTCAAAAGACAAGCCTACATGCTATCATTGTGGTAAACTTAGACACACTACAAACATATGTAGAATAAAAAATGGTATGCAAAACTCTAAACCTAAGTTTATTGGTTATTATTTTTACTACAAGAAGCAAGGACACAAATACATGCGTGGAGATCAAGAATGCATAATACATCTATGACACCTAGATTTAAAGGTTATTGTTGCAAAATTTTCAAAAGTTTGGACATATAGCATATGAAGGTAGATAACAGGCAAAACTCTATTGGAAAAACATGAATGCACCTAAGAAAGTTTGTTCTAATTATCACAAGATTGGACATGTGAATAAGAATATCAGGACCCGAGCACTAGTACCAAATAATGAACACAACAAGGGTAAAGGCAAAGTGGATGTTGAACAAACAAAGAAGGAAATGAATCAAACCTAGAAGAAAAAGGTGGAAGCTGGAGGTAGCGGAACAAATGAAATTAAGGTCAGCATACCCAATGGAGAATGTGATCACACCACCTCAAATTGATCAAGAAAGGTATGTAAGGATCTGTACATCTAATGATCTATCTTACATCAGTATGTGCTAAAAGTTCATATATGCATAAGTAAAGATGCATAAGAATAGATTTATGAAAATAATAGTGCAAAAGGAATCATTTAGACAGTGAGTGTCAAATGTCAATAAAATTATATGTATTGACCAAGCATTACAATATAGACCAAATACTTCAATGTCAAAGTGATGTATAAGTCAAGTTAGATGGAATAGATCGAGCTGTATAATAAGACCTAGTTCAAAGGCACAATATCGATCAAGACAACTAGATTCGACCTAACAACGAACACAACATTAATGGAGATCCTATTTAGAGAAAAAGGAAGTACATATTGAAAATATGAGGACACTTTTCACACCTTGCATTTAGATTTTGAGAGCACAGAGAAATTTGAGCAACTTGCAAAAAAGAAAATTTAAGGCACAAGTTTAGATCGAGTGAAGATTTAAGTTGTGTCGAGTTGTTTAGAGGGAAACGTTTCAAAACCCTAATGAGGAAACATGGCAGCTTCATCATCTCCAGGAAAGAGTCAAGGATTAGAGGTAAGTAATGTTCAATTGGTACAAAATGACGCTTGTCCTCCACCAAAATTTCAAGCTATTCTTGAGATTGCTATGAAAGGTGACTCAATGGGTCCATTATCATCAATACCACCTAAAGTCATTATGATCCATGATGTATGAAGTTGCTACATGTGTAATATTGGAGAAGTTGGTGATTATGAGATTCGAGAGGCATATGAAAAGTATTGTGATGAAGGAGTACTCAAGGATGAATTCAAATTGTTGAAAGGAAAGGGTTAACTCGTGCCCTAGATTTTTTGAGGAATTTCAAGATTGAATGGATTAAGACAGTACTAAGAAGAATCCATGATATGAAGTTATGGATAGATAATGGACCTATTGAGATAACAAAGAAGATAATTCACATGGTTACATGGTATCCAAAATTGGACAAGAAGAAGACTATATGTTATTTGAGCAAAGAATAAATTAAGGCTAACACAAAGGTCAAATGAAATGGACAAGGGTTGTCCATCTCTACCATCATTGATCCAATAATTGGGTTCACAGTGAGAGTCATCTCTCACAAATTTTATCAGTCAAGTAGAATAAACAATGTGTCATGTATGACAACTCATCAAACATGGAAGATTGTTAAGAAGGATCATGAATATGATCTTACCGATCTATGAAAATCATAGTTGGCAGAAAGCCACAATCACGAAGATGAAGAATTTGATGTGTAAGTTTGGATCATTGATTATGCCTATTTTCTTTTATGTTCATAATTATTTTCTTGCTATTGGAAAAATTGTTTGGGAGTAACGCAAACTTGTCACAAGAAAAATTAGTGAATACATAGCTCAGTTAGGAGAAAATTTTGAGAATGTTATGGATATATATTTTGAGGAGTTTAAACAAAAAATGTAGAAAAGGATGAGGATCCCAATAGAGCTAGTGATGAAATGTTATAGTGATGTATTCTTTCTAGAAGACACAGATAATACATTTGTATAGGTGGTGAATCTTGGGAAAGCATGACTCAAATCATTTGATTACAAAGTTGATAGTGACAATGTGAGTGCAAATATTGATGCACTACTTAAAGAAGAGATTGATGCACAAGTAGAACCCTTTGGGAAGTTTGAAGAAGCTATGTCAAGAATCATAGTTGATATCAAAATAGCTTCAAAATAGAAGAAAATAAAGAAAATGATTGAGCACCTAGAGCACAAACTAGGCACTCACAACAAAGAAAAGGAACCTTTGAAGCTTACTTGAAGTCTTGGTGAAGATGAAGACATAGATAGTGTTGATGAGGAAGAGGGAGAAGAAGGAGATTAGGGTAAATCCCTAGTAGTGGTCACTCCACCAGCAAAGAAGGCTAAAACTATGAAAATTACACAACCCAAAGCAAAGGAGGTTACAAAGAAGCCATCTATGACATCCCTCTCTCCTTTTGTAAAAACTAAGACAAGAACTAGGGTGATGTCAAGGTTACCAAACTAAGTGGCTTTAGTATAGAAAAGAGGAAAAATCAAGCCCCTATGAGCCAAAAAAGAGAAGACAATTAGTAAAGAAGAAAGAAGAGGAAGATGCAGAGAGTACCGAGTCAGATGAACTGGGACATCACCTATCACAATACCTAATAGACCAAAGAATATTGATGAGGTATGTGTCGACATTAGAAACTCTGTAGAATTATTAAGTTTTAGATTTGTAAAGCATGATACATTGAATAATGGTGATAAATCTAAAGTAGAAGAGGCCATGATAGTGATAATGGATAACAATAAATTGGTTCCTACTAAACTTGAAAAGAAGATTCCAATTGATTTGTATAATAGATTAGATAGGAAGTGGCAATAGGCATTTGAAGTAGAGAAAAAAATAAGAGAAGGCAATTTGGCCAAAATTATGCCTAAGTTGTCAAAATATCAGAAGTCAACAATTTTGGACAAGTATAGGAACCAATTTGTTCCTAAGTTTAGAATTTTTATGATTCATTAGAATAAGATTGAGGCTCCAATACAAAAAAATGAGTTATTGCGGAAAAACATTTTTGGTCTAACCACTAAAGGAGTGGAATAGGAGAAAGCAATAGATATAATGACCATCAAATATGATCATAGTGATGAAGAGAGCTTAGGTGTGTCAAGCCCTCAACACACCATTTCACTTATTTATGCCACCATACCTAACACACTAGTTGGTGAGCAAAAAAATCCCTTAGATGCTGAAGGAGAAGAGTAAGAGGTAGAGAAAACAATCAAAGACACTAGTGTAGAAAATTCTACCACAAGTCAAGAAGGATCAAATTTTTTAGGACCTCAAATTGAGAGAAGCATGGAAACAGGACAAGGAGTAGAGAATATGATGCCGAGTGCTAGAATTTTTGCCTCAAGCACTAAAGTTCAGAAAAGGCCGAGTGGTGACACCGCATCACCCACTCCCACAAAAGCAGTGCTGAGCAACAACACATCATCAACAGGTAAAGGAAAAGAATTTAAGGATAGTTCTCCATATATCACTATGAATGTGGATGAAGTTATTGAGATGCCAAAATGGGATTTGACAAATATCACTTTGGAATAAACTATCTTGTTGTAGGAGATTTTGGCAAAGAAGAAGCAACAGGAAGAAATGAGAAGAGAACATCAACAAAAACAAGTGTTGCATGACATAAAGGAAATATTAGTTGGTGCTTTTGAAGTAAATAATATTGATGGGAAAGCCCTGATGATTTTCCAGCTTGTACAGATTGTTGAACAAATAAATACTGGAGATATTGAAGCCAATGAGAAATTGATAGCATGGTCAACAAAGAAATTTAAGAATAAAGTTATGGAGAAAATCTCTACAACCATTGCTGAGTGAAAGGTTGAATTGTAGGCAAGTGTACAAAATATATAAGAGCTTATACATAAGATACAATATTTATATAATATTTTATGTGATGTGCCAAGATTCACAAATGAGTTTCAAGAAAATGTACAACAAATTTAGTCTGAAATAAAGAAAACAAGTAGCACTATTTCATAGTAAGCTAAATCCAGCATAATGCATTACAATAAGCTAGTGTTTACACAAGGAAAATCGGCCAAAATACAAATAGATGATAGCAACATGTAGGCCAAACTGATCTCAATCTAGTCAATGTACTTGATACCTCATATGGAGGTTATGCAACATGAATTGAAATCAGAAAAGCATCTTATCCAAGTATATCATAATCTTTCAATTGTTGACAATTTAATTGACTTAGCAACAAGATTGGAACTGCATATTAATATATTGGAATCAACTAGATCCACATGGGACCATGCTCTTACCACGATCAACCAGATACATAAACCCTTTATTGAAAAATATGGTTTGATTCCACCCACTCATCCCCAACAATAACCACGAGTGACAAAAACAAGGGGAATGTATATTGATGATTACATACTAAATGTGTAATGAGATCAAGGAGTACACATGAGTTAGAGTCAGAGTTTAGAAGATAGAAATGGTATGACACATACATAATTAGACTACTTATAGTCACGTAAATTATTGTTATATTACTAAGTTGAAAAAGTTTTTGAAGCTCTATATGAACCGAGTCATAGGCTTAGGGGGAGTACTCTTATTCTTTAATTGTAAAGATGTAATCATGCCAAAGTTTTATTTTCACTAATGTCAAAGGGAAAGATTGTTGGTATCTCTAAATCTTGTTGTCTAGTAGTCTCAAACACTTAGTCATATATAAGGAAAAGTCAATCGCTCATCATTGTGACCAAGCTACTCTATATAGGTTGAATCATATAAAGACTTGTAAATAAATTTGTATATGTTGAGCTCTATAGGAGCTGAGCAAGTCTTTGGTCGTCAAGTATTTTCAGTAAAAGTCAATCCTAGTGAATGCTAATCAAATAGAGCACATTGATGTTGAGTTATACAGAAGGTGCTGAGTAAAGTTAAGACCCATCTACAAGAACAAGAACAATGGCCATCGAGCATCAGAGATAGTAGGTGTCAAGCAACACAGAGTTGACATTTAAGTCAGAAATAATACAAACTTTGAGGTAAATCGTTTCAAGCTAACATAGGTGCATAATAATATATAATATAATATATAATATATAATAAGTAAACTATATGTACTTATATAATGGTTCCATAAAATAGATGTCCCTAATTTAAAAAATATGTCCCTACTTGATTTCCCCCATTATTTGGTCAAAAATTTAGAGTACCCATATATGGGATTGGGCATCTGATTATTTTAGGTACTCAATATTTTTTATTGGTAAACTTGTAATGAAAAATTCTCTTTCACTACAAACCCGATAATCACAGTTTTTGGGGTTTTTCATGTGTTTCAACTATCTTTTTGTACAAAAAAGGGTTTGGGCCCAATGTTTGATAATGTGGCTAAAAAAATGATTATGTGTCTAGAATTTTTGCTTGAATGGGGAGCGGTAGCCATTGAAAGGCTAAACACAAAAATAAGGTATAAAATGAAGACATAGAAATATATAGGGAAAATCACTGAAGGAAGAGACAAGGTATGTTAAATGTCAATCAAGTTGAAAATGTATTCCTCGAAGGTGAAATTATAGAATTGGAGAATGAAAACATACCAAATCATAATGACAATGTTGGCATAAAAAATGTGGAGAATGAAAATGTACCAATTCATAATGTGAATGCTGAGATTGGCCATGCAGAAAATGAAATTGTATAGGAACCCTAGATATCTTCTAATTATAACCAAAATAAAGGTCCCAGAACATCAAAATGCTTAATTGAAATTGACGAAACCATTATTAGCAATTTAGAAGGGAAGAGATCACACATAATTATTTGGTTATGGGCTTCAAAACTCTATGAGATGTTTTTTGGAAACAAGATAGTGGTGGAGCAATGACAACTTTTTGTGGACATACTACAGATGCAAAATATGAGATATATGCTTTCCAAATTGAAGATTCATGTCAACAAGAAAATGGAGAGAAATGCAATTATTGTGACTAATCTTTTCAGTACTCTCAATAGCATTGAGAAAAATAGTAGGGAGAAGGAAAAGAGAGCTACTCCAAGGGTTATAACAACCTCTTTGGTAAGTTATCATATGAGAAAGGGTATATGTATAAGCCACAACTTGCAATGTACCTTAGTTCATTGGTGCATCACTACATAACTTTCAAATTGTTGACTGTAGCATCAAATCATCAGTGCTGTTAGCTCTAGATATGTAGGTGAACTCTAGTGACACCCCTTTTCATATCACAGAGAACCTCAGACATTTTAAACCACCTTATACTAAAGGGTACTTAAGATGCTCCAAGTACGTTTGGTGGTTGATATTTTGAGGGTCATAAATTGGAGCTCATGTGGGATATCGATGAAATGTTGAATGCTATAGGATGGTGATGTGAAGGTTTAGAATAACCTCTCTCATTTTAGAGAGATCGCATTCTATTTAGATTTTGCACAATGATCTCACTTGATGCCAAAACTTGTAGTGTACCTCAGTTCATTGGTGCATCATTGCGTAACTTTCAAACTGCTAATCATGGCATCAAATCATAAGCGTTGTTAGATCCAAATAGGTGGGTAAACCCTAGTGACACCCCTTTTTGGACCACAAAGATCCTCAAACATTCATGGTCACCCCGTATCAAAACATCCCTAAGATGCTCCAAGTACATTTGGAGGTCAATCTTCCTAGGGTCGTAACTCAGAGCTCTTGCAGGCTATTGATGAAAAGTCAAATATTAAGATGGTGATGTTGAGGTCCACAATAAACTCTCTTATTTTGGAGAGATAACATTCCATTTGGATTTGGCACAGTGATCTCGCCTAATGCAAAAACTTACAATGTACCTCAGTTCATTGGTGCATCACTACATAACTTTCAAACCGTTGATCGTGGCATCAAATTGTTAATGTAGTTAGCTCTAGATGGGTGGGTGAAACCTAGTTACACCATTTTTCAGACCACAAAAAACCTCAAACATTCGTTACCACCTTGTACCGAAGCGTCCCTAAGATGCTCCAAGCGCGTTTGGAGGTTAATCTTCAGAGGGTCGTAACTTGGAGGTCGTGTGGGCTATCGATGAAATGTCAAAAGTTACATGATAGTGATGCTAAGGTTTAGAATAAAATTTGTGAGTTTGAACATATCACATTCCATTTGGATTTGGCACAATGATCTTTGTTGATGCCAAAACTTGCAGTGTACCTCAATTCATTAGTGCATCACTATGTAACTTTCAATATATCAAATCGCTAATTGTGGCATCAAATCGTTAGTGCCATTAGCTTCAGATGGGCATGTGAACCCTAGTGAAATCCTTGTTTAGACCACAACGATCCTTGAATGCTTGTGACCACCCCATACCAAAGCGTCCCTAAGATGCTCCAAGTGCGTTTGGAGGTTGATCTATCAAGAGGCATAACTCACAGTCCATCTAGGCTATCAATGAAATGTTTAATGCTACAAGAAAATTATTTTGAGGTCTACAATAACCTCTTTTAGTTTGGAGAGATCACATTCTATTTGGATTTGGTATAGAGATCTCACCGAATACCAAAACTTGTAGTGTATCTCAGTTCATTGGTGCATCATTGCGTAACTTTCAAACCAATGATTGTGGCATCAAATCATCAGTGTTGTTAAATATAGATGGGTAGGTGAACCCTAGTGACACCCCTATTTGGACCATAGATAGCCTCGAACATTTGCGACCACCTTGTACCGAAACATCCCTAAGATGCTCCAAGTACATTTGGAGGTCAATCTTCCCAGGGTTGTAACTCAGAGCTCATTTGGGCTATTAGTGAAATGTCAAATGCTACAAGATGATAATGCTAAGGTCTACAATAACGTCTCTCAATTCAAAGAGATCACATTCTATTTGGATTTGGCAAAATGATCTTTCATGATGCTGAAACTTACGGTGTACCTCAGTTCATTGGTGCATAATTGCGTAACTTTCAAACCACTAATCGTGGCATCAAATCATTAGCACTGTTAGCTTTGGATGGATGGGTGAACCCTAGTGACACCCATATTATAACCATAGAGAGCTTGAACATTTGTGGCCACCTCGTACCATCTCTAATATTCTCGAAGTACATTTGGAGGTTGGTCTTTTGAGGGTTTATCTTAGAGCTCATGCAAGATACCAGTGAAACATAAAATGCTACAAGAAGGTCCTGGAAAGGTCTACAATAACTCCTCTTAGTTCAATGAGATCACATTCTTGTTTGGATTTGGCATAACAATCTCAACCGATGTCAAAAACTTGCTGTGTACCTCAGTTCATTGGTGTATCATTGTGTAACTTCCAAATCACTAATTGTGGGATCAAATCATCAGCACTGTTAGCTCTAGATGTGCAAGTAAACCCTAGTGACACCATTTTTCCAACCATGGAGAGCATCAAACATTCATGATCGAAGTGTCCCCTAAAACCAAAGATGTGCTCCTAAGACCAAATTAGCTATCGATTTGGCTAATTATAAGCATATCAAGGGACAATATACATTATTTCAAATAAAACATATGATATAATTTCTTATTAAACAAATGCTATAATTTAAAATTAAAAAATGCATTATAATTTGATACTAAATGTTCATAAAATGTTCTTCAAAAATTAGTACATTTACATAGAATATAAAAAATATGATCAAAATGAATAATATTCCATAAACATGAATAATACACATGATGCACAATACTATAATAAATTAAAATGTATATCCATTTGCACATAAATAACACACACACACACACACACACACACACACACACACACACACACACACACACACACACACACACACACACACACACACACACACACACACACACACACACACACACACACACACACACACACACACACACAGATATATATGGATCCGTATACAAAATATGGTTGATCATGCTATCAAAATGTGCATAATATCAAAGTTTCTATATACAATGTGACATATGCCATCTCAAGATATCTCATGTCACATCCTATGACAACTATACTATCCCATTCTACTGGTGGATCATCAAAATGCAACCTCTTTGCTATACTATGTGGATCAGATACCTCCTACATAAACAAAAAAAGAAAACCCAAAGTTACTCTACTAAATTTATGTGATTCTACATGCCAAATATTGAATTACTCAAATTCATAATGATCAATTTTTTATGAAGATTTATAGTTTTGAACTTTCATCATTTACCTCTCTTGTTGACCTCATGCAATGGTTAGGAGTCCTCTCATATGTCCTTGACAATGCTCGAACCTCATCGATTATGGCTTGTATATGTTCAAGTATCCATTGTGAGATGGATTTATGATTTAAACTAGAACATTATTATTGATATAATAATTGATAGAATAATAAACTTATAAAATATAATCAATAATTCAAGCTAAAAATTACATCTATCCACCCCTTCTTTGGAAGAATCAATTACATGAGCAAAGATTCACAACTCTGACGTCCAACCTCTTGGGTACTAGGTGTTTCCTACGAGATACAAAAGCCTAGCTATTGATATCATGGAAAATATTTTGAAAATATTTATGAAAATAAGAAAAATAAAATAAAATTATATATATACATATAGTGGGGCTATCGCTATGAATGGAAATGCTAGAGGGTCTGCAATGTTGAATATGCTTGGACTCATTACTAGTGGCCACACCCTGTATAATAAAGAATGTAATCAAATTTTATTGCCACACACAAGCTACAAGTATGCATCACTATTTAATCACTTAAAAAATACCTCAATACCTTTCCCTTGTCAATGCATTGTGGCTCACCTCCCGCATTCTATCCTCCACTAACAGGTGATACCTGCAAGAGAAAAGAAAGATTAGAAATAATGAATGTTCCAATATCAATAGAAAAGCAATGCGAACACAACATAATATATTGTAGATGTCTCAAGGCCAAATGAAATAGCCAAGAGCATGACATCATCAACCTACCTAAGTTCCTCCTTAGTCATTAGCTAAACATAAGTGATGATCACATACATGTATAGGTCAGTATGGGTTATAATTATTCTACTATAAAAGATTAAATTTATATCAACTACACTATAACAAAAAAATGGATACACTTACCGACACAAAAGTTGCACTTGACTCTGCATGCCCCTCCTCCTCTCTCAACTTAGGGTCTACAGTCTTGATAGGTGCATGCATTGTATCATTCTTCCCAAATAGAAACCAATACTCAACATTATCGCTAATGAAGACAAAGATTCTTGCACATTATGTAAGTATGGGACACACAAACATGTGACATTCTCGCCAATGATGAACTAAGAAAAACATCATCAAAATGGGGAGGCATCATTAGTTTAGGAGATCAATAGGCTACTCAATTTGTAGATGACTCTAATAGTTTTAGAGCTAGCATATGTAATGATATCAAGATGCTACACTAGGGGAGGGGAGAGACATCAGTATGGGGGACAAAAGTGTTAGCTTTCTTTGGTAGGGCAAAGGGTCTATCCTAGGGGGCTCCTCCTCCTACACCCATGTTGGGCCTCATGCTCTAGTAGTTCACCTTGAGCCCCAACAGAAATTCAACATACAATTTTTTAATTAAATAGAATGGGACCTCTAAATTGTTGTGTGGTGGTTTGTCAAAAACCATCCACCAACGATCCCAAAAGTTCACACACATAGCCTCATTTGTGCACAATTTAATTGATAATATGGGTTTTGAATGTTCTACTATTTTACTGTTGATCTCAGAATGGTTTTGACAATTGAGTGTCAACACACTTAAGCTATTTGCTAAGTTCATTTCAAGCTAGCAACATATGCTGAGTATAATATATACAAGTGCCGAGTTGCAATATGTGCTAAGCCAAAAATTCAATGAGTACCAAGTCACTCAAGTACCAAGAAAATAGACAATTCTGAGCAAGTATATGTGTCAAGTGAACAATAGATGGCGAGCATGTTTAGGTGCCGAGCATCAGTGATCAACAAGTGCCAAGTAACATAGAATTGATCTAGTTGTTTGTGATGCAACAAACAATTATGTAGACCATTTTTAAGCCGACATATAGACAAATCTCAAAGCTTTAGAGATAAGATCAAATCTATTTGGATTCCATATGCAATCAACATGCAACCAATGAAAAAAATGGAGGGAATTGAGCGAGAAAGTTGGATGAATCTCAATCGTAGATTCATACCTAACCCTAAGCCACCAAAGTCTTTTAAAAGAGATACAAAGCCCCATTATTTTTAGTGTGTGAGAAAGAATGCATGCGAGGAGATGATGCTAGCGAAGATTTGAAGGAAGTGAAAGGGATGAATTGATCAAGTTGAAGGTGACTTAGAAGAAGGACATAATTGCAAAATTAGTTAGCAAAAAAAAGGATCAAGGTTACATCAATTTCATATCAGATTAGAGAGGATTGAGATGAACTAAATAAGGATATGAAATCAACAATATTAGATTGTAAGTGTATCAGATCAAACATTCTACTATACCTTTTAACAACTATATCAGCAGGATGAAATCCTTGTATCAAGGTTGATTTAACAGTCATAGAGAAATCCTTTAATAGGGTGACATTCCAAGTGAGTGTTCTAAAGTCCTTTAGCTAG
The DNA here is from genome assembly GCA_028749045.1 of Cupressus sempervirens. Taxonomy (NCBI): domain Eukaryota; kingdom Viridiplantae; phylum Streptophyta; class Pinopsida; order Cupressales; family Cupressaceae; genus Cupressus; species Cupressus sempervirens. The sequence continues at coordinate 95,953,268 of CM053784.1, forward strand.
AGAAATTTTCGATAGGGTGTTAAAATCCTTTAACATGGTAGGATCTAACAATCCTTTGTAAGCCTTTAATAGGGCATGCATTTCACGGGGCAGATCATGAGAATGGTCAAAACATGTAACCTTAGCAGGTGAACTTTATTGTTGTAGTAGTGAAGAATTGTGGGTGTCATCCCCACCCCAGTTTTACCTTCTCACTGGAGGGTTTCTGGGTAATCATATTTGGTGTCAAGTGTTTATGTGTTTGCATTTGATTTACGTGTTATTTCTATATGTTTATGCATGCAATGTTTTAAAGTTAAAAGTTTTAAAGGTTAAAGTTTAGTACTTTTGATTCACCTCTCCTCTCAGAAGTATACTTCCCACTTGTAAATTCCAACATTTACTAGTTTTTGGGTTCACAAAAGGTTAACTATATCATCTTTGGTTATGTTTAGGGCCGCAACCTCATCATAGTCCAACCCATCATCTAATAGGGTATGCATTCACTCACACCAATGAAGAGAAACATTTTATTGATCTGTGAGTATCTAGATATTATCCACGATGGTGTTCAACATGGATAACATTGGAGCCAATGTAGGTATATTGTTATATGTGGCTTGAAAAACCCACAGTTCGGTAATATTTTCTTGTATCAAATCTTCAATTTTAGGAGGGTCTTGAGGGGTTAGTGGATTAGTTGGTTGAGGTTGAGGATTTTGATAGGGTTGTGGAATGTTTGGCAGACACTTTTGAGGAACATAGTTTTGTATCACCATCATTCAGGTCAACCATGCCTATTAAATTGGAAAAAAATTAAAAATAGTAATTGTATTGATATTTTATAATTTAAAAATAAAATAAAATTTATTTCTATATAAAAACCTAATTTTAAATAGAATTAAATGAAAACATTCAAATAAACCAAAAAATTGTTAGAGTGGGGTTGTCATTGCACCAAAAGATCGATCTGCCAATGCCTGATACAACCACTCAAGTTATAGTACATAGGATATGGTTAAGCCCTTCTCACGAATCTTGAGGGGATTAGTAAAGAAATTTCTAACAATCTCCCCCACAACATTACTCAAGGGTCTGAGGATTCAAACTTGTGACCAAGCTCTAATAGCACTTGTTAGAGTGGGGTTGCTGTTGCACCAAAAGACCAATCTGTCAATTCCTGATACAACCAATCAACTTATAGTACATATGAGGAGGTTAATCTTGTTGGTGTTTTGAAACAAAGATGGTTCCAAATTACCTAGATGAGAATACGATACATCTAGGGACAGCTAACTTCCATTTTCAACATACCATTTCAGACACCAGGCCAACTATAAGGCTAGACCCTTCTTCTACTTCAGGCTCTAAAAAACCTAGGCGGGTGGACCTCAGATTCAATTTATATGGTACCAGTGCTAAACATATTCTTGAATCTATTAACAACAGATTTAGCCCTTATTTCTCATATTGACTCATGCAATAACATAGATCTACAATAGCTAAGTGCATGACAATGCAATTAATAAGCTGAGTGAGGGCATCCTGTTCTAGCTTTTCAAACATAAAATATAAAGATGATTTGAATTTGATTTGATTTTATGTGGGTGGGGAAAGTGGATGAAAACCAAGTATGGACAGCAAGCTAATGATCCTGTAGCTGATTAGTGCCCGATCCATTGGGTAATTCACAAATCTCTCTCATGCATTTTTGATATCTAAGACACATATCCTATGCCAAGACTCCAGATATTTCCATTTACCTTGTAAATTGGATATCAATGTTCAATCTAAATCTCGTTCTTACCTGATATCCTCCTCAATAAACTTGCAACTATGTTGATTTCCATGAAGCATTTACATAACTCACTAAATTACAAGAAATAATGAAACAACATACAACCTTAAGGGACTGCAACTATGATCTAGACTCTTTGTTCAAAGATTATAAAACATTGCAAATCATTGATAAAGGAGACAAGATCTAAAATGAAACTCAATACCTACTATTCTTTGTATTGATTTCCTTGAAATAATACATGAAAATGCATGAAATTGACTCACAAAATACCTAATAAACTAGACTATACAATAAACATATGCTATCATACAAGAGAGAAAATGGTGGGAATGAGAAACTGATGGGATGTGAAGGGGGTATCATAGCCAAAGCATAGCTTCATGGTCTGGAACCAGTACATCCTAGATCTTTCCATTCAGACTTCATCAAATCTATGAAACCATTTTTGCTTCACTTTTCAACTCCTAACTTTTCCCTAACTTTTTTCCAACCTTTAATGAAAGAGAGAAAGATACATATATAGGATGAAAGAATTCAATTCTAACCTAGAAAATATTTTCATTTCCTCTTTCATTTCACAAAAGATTTGATTCTTCAATCATGACTCCAACTTCAATCCCAAAATTCAACTCAACTGGAAAAAAAAATCCATCATAACTAAAAAATGGAGCCAAATTATACCAAGTTGGCATAACATTCTCAAGATTAACCCAATAGACCTTTTACCATGTGCCTATAAGTGCATTTTCAATTTTTGCCCATTTCACTGAGAAGGCCCAAATTTTACATTTCTACCTATAACTTGAACCAATGACTTCCTGTGCAAAAATAAACTCTAGAATTGGAAAGTTCATCTTCTCCTGGTTTTGATGATATATAATATGCCCATATTTGCATATCAAGAACTCCTAGAAATCTCAGTTTGAAAAATGTATCCCCTACTATGGCTCTTTGTCTGCACTTTTATTTTCAAAAATTAAAAATTTCCCAAAGTTCAAACTATAGCTTATATCATTTTTCAATTTAAAATCTGGTATGTGAGCATTTTGAAAAATGATTAAAACCATTTTTTTATTATTTTAGAAATTTTGGCTCACCCTAAATTTTAGGTCAACCCTACTTTGACTGGGCTGCCCTATGGTAACATCATATTGGTCGATCTTTGCCACCTCATGTCCACATGTCCTCACTTGATTTGCACACACCGCCAATACCACTATGTCATCTATTGACAAGGTTCACCACCTCACCTCTGACCTAGGCCCACTGCCATGTGACACCTGGGTGCTTACCCGCTTCATTTAAACCTCACACATCTCTGTGAAGTAGGGAAGCACCATGCCACCGTGTGTCCACTGTGACATGTGGAACTTCAATTTTGCATTCAACTAGAATGTGAAGTGCTTGACACTTGGTGCATTCTTACTCCTCCAAACTCCATGCTGACATTATCATGGTGGTTACTTGGGCATTATAAATTTTACATTGTCTTCATCTGGCTGGCCATACATGGGCCCCTCAATGCATAGCTTGCCTTTTCAAAAGGTCACATGTCTTAAGACATTATACAATTCATGTGCTTTAGTGTTTAAACATCAAAAAGGCTCCTTATTTTATAAATGTGGGATATTGATCTTTGTGGTTTTCCCTTTGCTCTTGCGCCTGCATCCTTGGTGCCTACCTCTGATGTGAGATGCCTCTTAACGTGGAGGTTCCTTTGCCCCCTTCCAGCGGCTTCCTGCTTTATGTTGCTAAATGGTTTTAAGGGTGGATTCATTCACATCTGCTACCTCCTTTAGCATGGGATTCCCTGCCTTTGTTTGCAACTTCCTTTCTTAACTGCTGCCTACTCTTCAAATGCCTACTGCCTCTGAATTCTCCAAATCCATCTACCAACTCTCATTACATCCCGTCATTACATCCTATGTGATGGTTCAAAGGAAACTCCCTTGTTCTTTTTTATGCTGCCATGAATGGAGTAAGAATCTCCTATGTATTTTAAACACAAAAATATGGCGCTTCTTCCCTTTTTGTCAGTCAACTTATGGGTTTTTTTAACCTAGTTTGACTTAAAAACACATTTTAACTCTAGCAACTGCTTTCCACCACTATTTTAATTGGGTCTCCTTTGACGTGGGCTACCCGACTTTTCTCTGTAGCTGGTGTTGTGGTAGCCTATGGTGAGCTCCTTACATGGAGCTCCCTACTTTTATTGCCAATTATTTTCCCCTTTGTGTGGGATGTCCTGCAATCAGTGTGGGAGCTTCTTTCATTCCTTGCTTTATAGGTCTTCATTTGCTATGGCTTCCACCATCTCTTTCCTAGCAAAAAATGACACCACAATCTTATCTTTGCATTGGTTTTTTGTGCGATAAGGCTTCCTTTTCACACGTCAACTTCCTATTCTTTTGTTTAAGTTCTAATTCTACTATTCTCTAATCTTCTTTAGGAATACCCATTGAGTGCTTCTTTCAACGCATGATTGTGTCTTCAGACCCTCCCCGAACTATACATAGTTCTTGACCTTTGATGCTTGATCCACTCAAGAGAATGGCCATTTCTAAAGCACAAGGCTCCTTAAAAGTCACAAATGCAACTCGAGCATACTTTCCTATATATATATGTGTTGTATTCTCACACTCAATGTATGGATGCTCAAAAGTCATCATCTCCAAAAAGTACATGCCGAAAGAGTAAATATCGACTAGTTCATTATATTTTTCTTCATAGAGTTCAAGGGCCATGAATTCAGGCATTCCAATAATGGTATTTGCATGTGCTTGATGGAGAAATTTCACCATGTCAAGATCTTCAATTTTCACCTCACCTTGCCCTCCATTCACAAAAATGTTGTCACACTTTAAGTCATAATGGATAATTGGAGGATTGTGACAATGCAAGTATAAAAGACCCTCCAATATTTGTCGTGATCAATTATTTATAGCTCTCACATTTACTTGTTTGTGCCTCTTCTGGTATTGCTTGAAAGTTCCAGATGTGAATATCTCTGTTATAATATTTATGTAGTGGTTCCCTGCATCCACCCAATAGTTGTAGAACTTGATAATATTCTCATGTTTGAGAGTCTTCAATAGATGGACCTCAGAATATAGACATTCTAAGTCTCCATAACCTTCAGAGACCTCTCTGACTTTCACTTGGTTATAAGCAACCTATATACACTCTAATCTATCAAAGGCCCAGTATACAATCTTAAAAGCTCCCTTCCAAGAATCTTCTTATAATCCCTAAAAAAACTTCATTCCCCATATCTTATTAGTTTGATGCAATTAGTCAAGCTCTAGAGTGGGTCAAACTAAAAAAATTCATTTTCAGACAACTGAACCTGTTGAAACTGATTCATTAATCATCTGGTGCTAGTTTGATCAAAATTCAATCACTATCACACCTTTTACAACTGATATTCAGCCTTTCCTGCAAACTGCCAGTTTTGTGCTAAGAGGTTCTTTGACTGGCTTTAAAAATTGATCCAAACACCTAACCAGGCTCTGAAACCATACAAACTATTTCTTTATTCTGCAATCTCTTACCATGTTGAATCTCATCTCATGAGAAATTCTCAGTCAAAAGATATTGATTATTAAAGTTGCCTTCTTAGAACTGCCTGCAAGAAAACATGTTAGAAAGCAATAAAACATGTTCAGATTTGGCTTTGAAAATAGGGCAAACTGACCCTTGGGGGCACAAAAATTGGGGTGTTGGTTCACTGTCATGAGGATAACTTAAATCTGGGATTTGGGGTTATGATGAATAACAATACGCATTTGGTGAGTGGTCTAAGTGGGCTATTCAAAATTTGTTGACTGGAAACATTGGTAGAAAAACATTTTTTGCAAATGGAATGGGCCTAGGAAAGTGTGCAGACAAATTCATCAAAATTTGAAAATTGGCACACTTAAAGTATTTTTAGAGTAGAATACAATGATGTAATCCATTCAATCTCACCTATCATGGATTTAGAGATATGACATCACGAACAAGGGTACTGACCAATCTGAATTTCTTGACACTAGTAAAAGTTACAAATTGCATTTGGAATCGCGTTCAAAAACTAATCAAACATATTCTTCAAGAGCTCAAAACTGAAACATAGAAAGTATTTGACCTCCAGAATACAATGCAATAGGTATTGTCTCATTTCAATCAAAGTTATAACAATTCAAACAGGGCATCCCAGAATTCTGAACAATTCACATCAGTATGACAACAATAAATGACCAAATTTGAGGGATTCAAAACCTAGTCAAACAGATTCAAAATGACTCAAAATTTGAAACATAGGCTCTCTACTGTGGACACTAAATATTCCCAAAGCAACAAGTCATGAAACATTACTAGGTGCAAGATATTCAATTGCAAACACAACCTCTTGTCGCTGTTTTACACTTGGGAAAAATGCAGAATTGGACATTGCTCAAAACAGGAGTTCACGGAATGGCTCGAAATGACAATTTATAATCATGGAACATATAGACGCACTGAATGCAAGGTGTTAGAAACATTAAACACCTGTTAGGCCTCACAGGTACATCCAGGTACACATGCATTACAAAGCACTTATAGGGCTTGATTTTTTTCAATGGTACTCAAAATTGGGGCTTCAATTTTGAATCCCAACAGTGGCTCTATTTGGGGATGCATGTTCATTATGGGAATGGCAAGGATTCATACCTCTAGAAGAAGTAGACCACACACCTGACAAGAAAAACTTCTCTTGCACAACTTTATTGAAAGCAATAAATCTACTCCTAATATGTACAAGTGATGGCCTCGGGCCACCAAATTTTTTTCAAAACTCCTTACCTCTATCATACACATGATTCTCATTAACATCTTCTTGAGGTAAGCTAGAAAAATATCTTCTATTAGTTTCACCAATCTGATTAGCATCTTGAAACAAAACACTTGGCAAAATTGAATTCACACCTTCATTCTCATAGTGCATGTACAAATCAACATTAACTTCTATATCATGCTCACTATGAGAAAAAAAATCAGCATGTTCATGTAAACTAGAATCATTTTGAAAACCGTCATCCACATATGACTACTGCATGCTATTAATTGGAAACACAAATGATTCATTTTCTACCTTGTTCAACAAGTTGCATATATCAAAATCATGCAACTCACCTTGTGTAACCAGGTATGAAGAATATGTGAAATCTAATTGCTGCCTACTTGCATTCATGTCATTCATTAAATCAAATTTACCTTTCCCTGAAACCTCTTCACACTCAAACAATTGATTAGTTACCAACTCTAAAAAACTATCATGAAAGTGTTGACATAAATCATGTTGATCGCAATCTTCATTAAAAAACTCATTAGAATGAACTTTGAACTTATCATCAGCATATAGTGAAAACTCAAAATCAGATTTATCACTTCTGGCCTTTGCTTCTTTGTCATATTCAAAACCAATTTTAGTATAATCAGCATGATAAGAATCTGAAACAAAATGAAACTTCTCCCTATTGGTACTCTCCTCATTAGAAAATTCATCATGTGTATTGATACTTGATTTATTATCAAATACACCTCCAAAACTTGACAACAGATATTCTGATTCTATATCAAATTCAACATCAAACCTTGGGGAAATGACCTCACCTTGAGAAGAAACACCACAAGGGACAACATGAACATACAAAGAAACATTTGCATATCTTTTGAGATCATGAGCTAGTAGTTTTGAAATCTCATCAACACTCAACAAGACTTCACCACAAGTTTGTTCTCTTGGGTTCTGATCATAAATTAACTGATCTAAAAAACTTATAGTAGTAGTACCATTAATATGACAATCTAAAAAACTAGAATCCATACTACAACATATTACCTCTTCTTTGCATAGTACCTCTTTACTAGGTGTATCATTCTCATCTTTAACAAAAGAAGAATTATCTGTATTGCTGTTAAAAATTTCCACACTCTCATGCATACTGTCACATGATTTATTTTCAGTCACATAACCATCTTCATCCTATTGACTAAAATCGTCTAATTTAGTAGATCTAGAATCCATCTCTTTATAATCAGAAGAAACATTGTCATTATCTATGGATTCACTAGACTCACTATTACTTTCAATACATTCACATTGGCTATCTAAACAATTCTCAAATTTCTTGAAAAGACTATCAACATGAAAGATTTTTTGTACCCTCAAATGTGATGGCCAGTTAACTGAATTAGGCATAAAGACATCTAGGAAAGCAATAGGCCATGAAGATTCCTTGGGTCTTAAAGACACATGCAAATCCATAAGTGCTGATTTAATTTTTTCATAAATTTGATCATCTTCTAAACCTTGAACACTTCCTACCACATTTCTTATAAATTTGACAATCTGATTGCGAAGATCTTTCTTAATTTCTAGCACATCTTCTAGCACATCTTCATGTCTTGGTAAACTAATTTCAGATATGAGATCTTATTCCATTATAAAATAAAACTTCTATGCTAAAAATCACTGCATAGAGGCAAGCTTTTTAAACACTTGACTTCCATTTAAGAGAAACATGAAAACCAAAATACCTCAAGTGCTGATGCTAAACTTTGATCTACTTATTTGGCATAGGTGCAAGACTAAAATTCCTTCACACCACTAGTCAAAACTTTGTAGAGCTGCCATCTCTTTGCAAGAGGATAAAGAAATCACTATTGTGATTTACTTTTTGCATTTTAATTTCTTATAATCAAAAAATGCAACAACGCTCTAAAAATTATCAAGAATTTAAACTTCCTTTTCAAGAAACTATCAAAAGCTTCAGATCTGCCCATACAATTGAAAGTACTTCAAAATTTTGCAATGAAATCAACTAGGAACAAACTATTACAGAGATTTGAGAGTCACCACTTCACACTTTGTGAGAAATAAAACATAATTTGTCACTTCACAAATTTGAACTAGAGCTTCAGATGTAGGAGAAATTTACAAATCATTAACACCTTGAAAAGAAAATGCACTTCATAAATCCATTCTTGACTTTGAATTTTCTCAACAACACTTGCCAAAATTGAATTGATTGAAGATAGACTTATAACAGTCATAGAACACAATTTACATCTAATTTTACAAAATACTACTATCCATGAATAAAGCTTAATTGGGGAACACAAAACTTCAATAGAGATATTAAATTCACACAAGATTGAAAGTATGACTGAGATATTCAATTCACACTAGAGGTTCTTGTCCTTTTAACAAGTTGTATTGCCATCTTATCTCCCCAATAGAGTCGCCATTTTGTTGGTGTTTTGAAACAAAGACGGTCCTAAATTACCCTGATGAGAACAAGATACATCTAGGGGCAGCTAACTCCCATCTTCAACCTACCATTTTAGACACCGGGCCAACTATAAGGCTAGACCCTTCTTCTACTTCAAGCTCTACAAAACCTAGGCGGGTGGACCTCAGATTCAATTTATATGGTACCAGTGCTAAACATATTATTGAATCTATTAACAATAGATTTAGCCCTTATTTCTTCTATTGACTCATGCAATAACATAGATTTGCAATAGCTAAGTGCAAGACAATGCAATTAATAAGCTGAGTGAGGGCATCCTACTCTAGCTCTTCAAACATAAAATATAAAGATGATTTGAATTTGATTTGATTTTATGTGGGGAAAGTGGATGAAAACCAAATATGGAAAACAAGCTAATGATCCTGTAGCTGATAAGTGCCTGAACCATTGGGTAATTCACAAATCTCTCTCATGCATTTTAGATATCTAAGACACATATCCTATGCTAAGACTCTAGATCTATCCATTTACTTTGTAAATTGGATATCAATGTTCAATCTAAATCTCATTCTTATCTGATATCCTCCTCAATAAATCTACAACCTTGTTGATTTTCATGAAGCATTTATATAACTCATTGAATTACAAGAAACAATGAAACAACATACAACCTTAAGGGACTGCAACTATGATCTAGACTCTTTGTTCAAAGATCATAAAATGTTGTAAATCACTGATAAAGGAGACAAGATCTAAAATGAAACTCAATACCTATTGTTCTTTGTATTGATTTCCGTGAAATAATACATGAAAATGCATGAAATTGACTCACAAAATACCTAATAAACTAGACTATACAATAAACATATGCTATCATACAAGAGAGAAAATGGTGGGAATGAGAAACTGATGGGATGGAAAGGGGGTATCATAGCCAAAGCATAGCTTCATGGTCTAGAACCAACACATCCTAGATCTTTCCATTTAGACTTCATCAAATCCATGAAACCATTTCTGCTTTAGTTTTCAACTCCTAACTTTTCCCTAACTTTTTTCCAACCTCCAATGAAAGAGAGAAAGATACATATGTAGGACGAAAGAATTCAATCCTAAGCTAGAAAATATTTTCATTTCCTGTTTCATTTTACAAAATATTTGATTCTTCAATCATGACTCCAATTTCAATCTTGAAATTCAACTCAATTGGAAAAAAATCCATCATAATTGAAAAATGGAGCCAAATTATACCAGATTGGCATAATATCCTCAAGATCAACCCAATAGACCTTTTACCATGTGTTTTTACCATGCCTGTAACCGCATTTACAATTTTTTCCCATTTCACTGAAAAGGCCCAAATTTTACATTTTTGAATATAACTTGAACCAATGACTTCTTGTGAAAAAACAAACTTAGAATTGGAAAATTCATCTTCTCCTAGTTCTGGTGATATATAATATGCCCATATTCACCTATCAAGAACTCCTAAAATCTCAGTTTGAAAAATGTACCTCCTACTATGGCTCATTGTCTGCACTTTTATTTTCAAAAATTTTAAATTTCCCAAAGTTCAAACTATAGCTTATATCATTTTTCGATTTAAAATTTGGTATGTGAGCATTTTGAAAAATGATTAAAATCTTTTTATTATTATTTTAGAATTTTTGGCTCACCCTAAATTTTGGGTCAACCCTACTTTGACCAGGTTGCCACATGGAAACATCATATTGGTCGATCTCTACTATCTCATGTCCACATGTCCTCACTTAATTTGCACACATTGCCAGGGCCACCACGTCATCTGCTAACAAGGTTCACCACCTCACATTTAACCTAGGCCCACTGCCACATGGTGCCTGAGTACTTACCCGCTTTGTTTAAACCTAGTGCATCTCCATGAAATAGGGAAGCACCATGTTGCCACATGTCCACTGTGACACATGGCACTTTAATTTTGTACCCAGTTAGAATGTGAAGTGCTTGACACTTGGCGCATTTTTACTCATCCAAACTCCATGCTGACATCATTGTGGCGGTTACTTGGGCATTCAATATTTTACACTGTCTTCCTCTGGCTGGCCATACGTGGGCCCCTCAATGCATAGCTTGCCTTTTCATAAGCCCACATTTCTTAAGACATTATACAGTTCATGTGCTTTAGTATTTAAACATAAAAAAAGCTCCTTGTTTTATAAATGTGGGATATTGATCTTTGTGTTTTCCCTCTGCTCTTGTGCCTACATCCTTGGCGCCTACCTCTGACATGGGTTGCCTCTTAACATGGAGGCTCCTCTGCTCCCTTCTAGTAGCTTCCTCCTTTATGCTGCTAAGTGGTTTTAAGGGTAGCTTCATTCACATCTGCTACCTCCTTTTGCATGGGATTCCCTACCTTTGTTTATGGCTTCCTCTCTTAGCCGCTACCTGCTGTTCAAATGCCTGCTACCTCTAAATTCTCCAACTCCATTTGCCAACTCTCGTTACATTCCATGTCATGGTTCAAAGGTGGCTCCCCTATTCTTTTTTATGCCATGATGATTGGAGTAAGAATCTCCTCTATATTTTAAACACAAAAATGACACTTCTTCCCTTTTTCTTAGTCGACTTATGGTTTTTTTAAACCCAATTTGACTTAAAAACATGTTTTAACTCTAGCAACTACTTTCCACTACTATTTTAATTGGGTCTCCTTTGACGTGGGCTACCTAGCTTTTCTTTGCGGCTGGTGTTGTGGTCAGCTCCTCACATGGAGCTCCCTGCTTTTGCTGCCAGTTATTTTCCCCTTTGTGTGGGATGTCCTACAATGGGTGTGGGAGCTTCTTTCATTCCTTGATTTATAAGTCTTCATTTTCTATGGTTTTCACAATCTCTTTCCTAGCAAAAACTGACACCACAAGCTTATCTTTGCATTGGTTTTCCACGGTAGGGCTTCCTTTTCACACACCGGCTTCCTATTCTTTTGTTTAAGTTCTGATTCTACTCTTCTCTAATCTTCTTTAGAAATACCCATTGTGTGCTTCTTTCAGTGCATGACTGCATCCTTAGACCCTCCCGATAGAACTATGCATAATTCTTGACCTTTGATGCTTGATCCACTCAAGAGAATGATAGTTTCTAAGGCATAACTCTCCTTAAAAGTTACAAATGCAACTTGAGCATACTTTCCTATATATGTATTGCATTCTCACACTCAATGTATGGATGCTCAAAAGTCATCATCTCCAACAAGCACAAGCCGAAAGAGTAAATATTGACCAGTTCATTATATTTTTCTTCATAGAGTTCGAGGACCCTGAATTCAGGCATTCCAATAATGGTATCTACATGTGCTTGATGGAGAAATTTCACCATGTCAAGATCTTCGATTTTCACCTTACCTTGCCCTCCATTAACAGAAATGTCACACTTTAAGTCATAATGGATAATTGGAGGATTGTGATAATGCAAGTATAAAAGACCCTCGAATATTTGTTGTGATCAATTTTTTATAGCTCTTACGTTTACTTGTTTATGGCTCTTCTTGTATTGCCTGAAAGTTCCAGATGTGAATATGTCTGTTATAATATTTATGCGGTGGTTCTTTGCATCTATCCAATAGTTATAGAACTTGATAATATTCTCATGTTTGAGAGTCTTTAGTAGATGGACCTCAGAATATAGATGTTCCAAGTCTCCATAACCTTCGGAGACCTCTTTGACTTTCACTGTTTTCCAAGCAACCTCATACCGTCTAATTTATCAAAGGCCTAGTAGACAGTCTTAAAAGCTCCCATTTCCAAGAGTTCTTATAATCCCTAAACAAAATCTTCATTCCTCATGTCATATTAGTCTGATGCAATTAGTCGGGTCCCATAGTGGGTCTGGCTAAATTTTGTTTTGTTTTTAGAAAACTGAACTATCGAAACTGATTCATTAATCTTCTGGTGCTGGTTTGATCAAAATTCAATCACTGTCACACATTTTACAACTGATATTCAACCTTTCCTGCAAACTGCTAATTTCATGCCAAGAGGTCCTTTGACTAGCTTTAAAAACTAATCCAAACACATGAGTAGGCTCTGAAACCATACAAACTGATTCTTTATTTTGCAATCTCTTACCCTATCAAATCTCATCTCATGGTGAATTCTCAGTCAAAAGATATTGACTATTAAAGTTGCCTTCTCAGAACTGCATGTAAGAAAACATGTTAGAAAGCAATAAAACACATTCAGATTTGGCTTTGAAAATAGGGCAAACTGACACTTGGGGGCACAAAAATTGGGGTGTTGGTTCACTATCATGAGGACAACATAAATTTTGGATTTGGGCTCATGATGAATAAAAAGACACATTTGGCAAGTGGTCAAAGTGGGCTATTCAGAATTTGCTAACTGGAAACATTGGCAGAAAAACATTTTTTGCAAATGGAATGGACCTGGGAAAGTGTTCAGATGAATTCATCAAGATTTGAAAATTGGCACACTTAAAGTATTTTTAGAGTAGAATAAAAAGGCACAATCTATTAAATCTCACCTATCATGGATTTAGAGATATGACATCACGAACAGGGGTACTAACCAATCTGCAATTCTTGACACCAGTAAAAGTTACAAATTGTATTTGGAATCATGTTCGAAAATTGATGAAACAGATTCATCAAGAGCTCAAAACTGAAACGTAGAAAGTCTCCGACCTCTAGAATGCAATGCAATAGGAATTTTATCATTTCAGTCAATTGGGTCAAATTTATAACAAGTCAAACAAGACATCCCAAAATTTTGAACAATTCACATCAGTATGACAATAATAAATGACCAACTTTGAGGGATTCAAAACCTATTCAAATGGATTCAAAATGACTCAAAATATGAAACATAGGCTCTCTAGTATGGACACTAAAGAATCCCAAAGAGGCAAGTCGTGAAACATTATTGGGTATGAGATATTCGATTGTAAACACAACCTCTTGTCGTTGTTCTACACTTCGGCAAAAATGCAGAATTTGACATTGCTCAAAATGAGAGTTCACGAAATGGCTAAGAATGACAATTTATGATCATGGAACACATAGACACACTGAATGCAAGGTGTTAAAAACATTAAACACATGTTAGGCCTCACAGGTATATTTAGGTACACATGCATTACAAAGTGTTTATAGGGCTTGATTTTTTTCAATGGTACTCAAAATCGGGGCTTCAATTTTGAGTCCCAAAAAAGCCCTTGTCACGAATCCCAAGGGGAGCACTGAACAAATTTCTAATACAAATTTTACTTACCTTTGATAAATTTAGGTGAGAAAGGATCCTATACCTAATCTTGGATCATATATGTGATATGGGAGCCAAACAAAAATGGGCCAACAATAAAAAATGATGCTTAGTTTTAAATTTTTTTTTTTTGCGATTGTAGGTTTTGGGTACTTGATCCCAAGTTGGGTACTGGATATGGGATTAGGTACCCAAAAAGGTATGGTGTTATTTTTTTCTTTGGTATCAGGATGAGTGAGAAAAAGTCATAATAGATTTTGTAATGCTTTTGGACATTTTAAAACTACAACTTTTTATATCACCACTTTTTGGCACACCATGATCCTACACACCCTCATATAATAAACTATGAAGATATTTGTCTTCTTTCATATAAGAAAAAAATACCAATTGAACATACATTAGAAATCTATTTGGATTAATATAAAATATCACATAAATGGATATTATTTTGACATAAGATAATAGTATAAAAGCATAAATCAACAACACTAGAGAACATCTCACAACACATAATTTATGTAGATAAATCCTTTGAGAAAAAACTCCACACCCAAAGAGATCCAAGACTTGTTTTATTTTTTTAAACGATTTACATCAATACAACTTCTCTCTCATGCTTAAACAATGTATGAATTAATTAATTTTTTTCTTATACTCAAGCACTCAATAAAACCATTAAATAAACCACATATCACAAATAATTTTTAAATTCATTTAGGGATAAATCACAAAAAACCAAGAAACTTCCTCTTTTGCCTTGTGATTTTCTCCATTTTAAAAGATCTTCCTTATCTCATCTAAGCTTTCATTTAACTTACTCTTTTTCCATGCTCTTTCTATTTTCACAAAAAAAGAAATCTTACAAATTTGCATTGTTGAACTTAGTAACTTTCATGACAACTAAACTTGCAGTTGCACATTTATGTACGTGCAACAAGTAGACTATAGGAGTGATTTGTATTGTACTATGAAGGAAATTGTTCAAAAAGATATATATGATTATCCCAAATAAAATGAATAAAATAATTTAAGTAATTATTTGCAATTGTGATGTTATTATACTTGCTGTAGGCTAGTACTGTTGTATTTATTTTACACAGTTACTCAAATAGTTTAACACAAATGTGTTGGAAATATTACGATAGGCTAAGTTGCTAAGAGGGGAGGGGTGAACCAATAACTTATAAAACTTTATCCTTGATTAGCAATTAATCCTTCATGTATATTCTGATCTAATTGCATGCATGAGAAACTTAAAACATTAAAGCATACATAACACTTTTGACACAATTTTGTTGACCTAGCAACCTTCCAAATAGAAAGTAAAATAGGGGTGGGGATGATACCCACAAGCTTTAGTACTACAGTATAAAGTTGCCCTACTAAGGTTTACAATGATCACTTCTGATGATCTGCCTTGTTAGTAGCAATAAGGATTTCCAGGTTCACCTTGTAAAAGGATTTACAAACATACAATGAAGTATGCACTTGGTAAAGAGATTTACATTTGACTGTTAGGTCTACCTTGTTAAAGGATTTTCTTGATCCACCTGTTAGGATGAAGCAATAGCTAATCTCTAATCTGTAACTTGGTTTGCTGAATGAGATTTCTTTGAGTGTACAAATCACCTTGCTATGATAGATAAATCTTTGCTGCTCCTTATACTATTGTAGCCTTTGTAATTCACTCTTCTGCTCTTCTCAAATGATTAAATTACTTCTCTTTGATGATTTGGGTGTGATACAATACATTACATATATAGCAATCCAATTACACAATTAAAAAGTCAACCACAATACAAGTTTACACAAATATTACAAAGTTGGCCAAAGTGTAGAAACTCAGGTTCTGAAGACTAACTCGGTGAGGTTCTGATACTTGACATCCACTGTCAATGTTTGGCATTGTCATGCACTTAGTAGACATAGAAGCTCAATCCATACTGTGATCACTTCCAAGTAGTCTTGAACTCGGTCTTCACTGGTGACTTGGTGAAAACTGTGAAACTCAACATATAAATTGAATCACTTGATTCACATTGCATAGCTCAATTAATGCTATCACTATGAGCTCAGTATAAACTGAGTCACTTGGTTAACACTAAGTAGCTTGGTTAACACTAGACTCCCATCACATCAACTACAAACTCGGTAAGCACTACACAACTCAGTTTGCACTGATAAACTCAACATACACTGAGATGCTCAGTTTATACTACTGATCATCACCATAGTAGTAGCTGCTTGGTGCAAACTAAAATCTGTCCAAAGGACTTGGTAGCAACTGTAGAACTCAGTAGCAACTAAAATGCTTGGTTAACACTATTAACTATACAATAAGCTCAATATATACTTACAATCTGAATAAGTATATGTCACTAATAAAAAATATCTTCGGAATGTCAACAATCTCCCCCTTTGGCATTAGTGAAAAAAATAGTTATCAGTCAAAAATAAATTCATGAAAAAACATCTTTATCCATCACCTTATGTCTCCAACTCAGTAGAGTATACTGTTTTTGAGATTTTTCAAAATTGGTTTTGTAAGAGATAAATTTCTTTGTACATGGTAATGCTCCCCCATACATAATATATAGTATACTATACATACAATATACATCTAAATACATCTTCTCCAATCTTCTCTCAATCTTCTCCCCCTTTTTCCTTACATCTTCTCCTCCTTATATCTTCTTATAGCGTCTCCCCCTTTTTGAAATTAATACCAAAGATTTATGCTATATATTTATTTACATAGTAATGCCAAAATGTGACAAGAAGTCTAAATGTACCTTTAGGATAAGCACCAAAGTCTTGTCCCAATTCTCTTGCAAGACCTTGCATGTGTGCAATGCAACCTGCACTTTTGTGATAGTTCAATCATGTGGTCTGCAATAGAGATGTTTTTGTCATGGATGAGATTTTTTGAATGTGTAATGTGCTTTTGCAGTGCATCCATGTTAGGGAGAATCATATTCTGAATATCTATCAGTGTAGATCTGATTCTTGCCTCTTCTCTGAGCAATTATGCCTGCATATCTATCATAAATCTAATCTTATTGAAGTGAGTAGAGCTAGAACTCGGGTCAAGTTGCAATTGTTGTGCACTTGCCTTTAGATCTTCATCAAATTTTGATAGTTTATCTCTTGTCTCTTTTGTGAAAATTGATAAATCACATAGTTTTCCAAAAAGTAAAGATACATTAGTGCAAGAGTTCTTTAGAGAGCCTAAAATAGTAGAAAGCTCTACTTGATGAATGGCAATTTGTTGAGCAATAAATTCTAAAATTTTATTCTCAAACTTTCCTCAGCTTTCTACAATAATTTTTCCTATCCATCCAAATCTTCATTATATTTTTGGATTGCATCTACCAACTAATACAAAATTGGTTGAGAAGTGTCAACCTCTATGCCTAGAGCCTTTGCTAAAATATTATTAGCATCCTCAATGATTTTGAACTCTTTGTTTCTTTCCTCTCTAAGCCTTTTCTACTTGGCTTTCTTTTGAAGTAGTTCTCCAAAAATTTGCATCTGACCAGGATTTAGATTTGAGATGTCCCATTTAGGAATGACAATCTCCTCATCAAGATCTATATCCTCTTCCTTTTCTTTGCCTTTACCCAAAAATTTTGTGTTCGATTGAGGCTTGGTCTCAACTGTCCTTGCACTTATTGCTTGCATACTAGAAATGGAAACAATTGTGGAAATGGTAGGACTCACTGCAAAAATGGATACTGCACTCATTGAAATACTAGTAGAAATTGTTGAAAGCTGGTTGAAAAAGAGGGAGATTTTTGAAGAAGACTATGCGTTTCAATCATTATTTTGTCACTAATGTCAAACCTGCTATTTTCTGGTAAGACAATTGCTTATAAGATTCAAGTACTATCACTTAGTTGATTGATGAGGATGATTTGATCAATAAGATGTAACTAAAGCACCTAGAGGAAAGGTTGAGTTATGATTATGTAATGAAGTACAAGAATCAGTTAAGACAATGATGACATGACAAATTGATGATCTACTTAAAGTTACAAAATGGCTTGCTACACTTAGAAAGTTTAGAAGAATAAGTTAAACAAAGTTTGTTTGCCAAGCTTGATCGAGTGGATAGTAGGTGCCAAGAAAAGTTAGTGGATGCCAAGAAAAATAGTTGATATCGAATAAAGTTTAGTTGATGCTGAGCACCAATAAAGTTTAGTTGATGTGGAGCACCAATAAATTTTAGTTGATGCCAAGCACCAATAAAATTTAGTTGATGCTGAGTGATTTTACAGTTGATGCTGAGAAATATAGCATGTGCGAAGCATCAAAAGGTTGATAATGCCACGCTGCTGTATTATGATAAAGATCGAAGATTCACTGAATCTAAGTTGAAAATTTTATTTTCTTGGAACTTGTAAACCAGGTGGAAGATAAGGTTGATGAGATGATGGCATAGAATTTGATGTAAACCATTTTTAGGTGAATTCAAATGGATTCTAGGAGAAGTTTCTAGAAAAGACAAGATATGGGTTAGATACATTGTATCCTACCTAATCTATCCAAAACCCTAATTTGAATGATGGATAATGAGTAGGAAAAATATTATAATTTCCTATTTATAGGAATGTCTGGTCATGAAGAAAAGAGGTTGGAGAGGTTGGTGTCATGTGCAAGAACCTAAGGAGGAGAAGGAATTAAGGGTTTTGATTCATCAAGTGACCCAAGAGAAGAGTTTGCAATGACATGTTAAGAAAGAAGGCTTAAGGAGATGAATGCTTGAAGGGTGAACAAGCTGTCAGAGCTATAGAGTATGAAAGCCAAGCATAATTGAGGACTGAACAGAGATCTATAATCTATAAGTAAAGTTGTAAGTTGTATTAGATCAAAGCTCTACTGTTACTCTCTAACAATTGTATTAGTCTAGGGTAAATCCTTTGGATTAAGTCTAACCTAATAGTCATTAGAAAATCCTTTAACAGGGTGGCATTCCAAGTGAATGGACTAAAGTCTTCTAACAAGGCTCACTTTTAATAGGGTGATTGAAGTCCCTTAATCGGGTCACATTTAATAGTGTATATTGTAACCTTTAACATGGTTGGCCTTTCACAGGTCATCACTTCAGAAGAGTGAAAAGGGGTGGCATGCTACTGGTGGTTTTTCCCAAATTGGGTTTCCACATAACTCATTGTATCAAGTCTGCTAATGAATGTATTGTATTTCATGCTTTACATTTCTACAAGTTGATTTTATAGTAACATACAAGTTTTAGTAAATACACAATGGATACATGCATGGGTATGAATATTTTATGGGTTCACTAAATTGTGAAATTTTTTATTTATACAATTGGAGCCTGAATAAATGATTCACCCCCCTCTTAGTTATTCTAAAGTAATTTCAACAATTGGTATTAGAGCCATTTACTTAAGAGGACTATTTTTAAGGTAGTAGAAGCACAAAGATCAAGATGTCTAAAAGAGAAATACCCAAGCTCAATAGAGATAACTTTCTTGCATGACAAAGTTTGATGAAGCTACACCTTGGAGGACTTGGAGATCATGCACAATCTACCATTATAGTGGGACATGTTGATCTAATTGAAGCCCTAACTATTGAAGATGAAGAAGAAAAAGAAACACAATAAGGCAATGTTGGAGATTGCCTCTACCCTAAGCTATGCTAAATTTGATGATATCAAAAGTTCTGACACTGCAAGGGAAATGTGGGATGCCCTAACCACCATCTATGGGGGAGACAAAAATGTTCAAAGAGCCAAATCTGAGAGCCTCAGAGGTAAGTTTGATGATATGAGAATAGAAGAAGGTGAAAATATTTCTCAATATGTTGCTAAGATAAAAGAAGTTGTTAGTGCAATAAGAGGAGATACTGGTCATATAGATGATGATACTGTGTTAAGCAAAGTCTTGAGAACATTATTTCCTATTTATGCTATTCAAGTTTTTGCAATCCAAGAGTTAAGATGTATTCTAGGAAATGATCTAACCCTTGAAGGTCTGGTAGGTAGACTCACTGCTTTTGTGCTAACTAAATTTGATAATTACAAACCTAAGAGTCTCAAATCTACTTTCAAAGCTTAGTTGTTATTGAAGGATTTTGATGAGCTGAAGTAGAAGAAGAAGAAAAGAAAGATAAAGTATACATCTAGTGATAGTGATATAGATGAGGAAGATATTGAACAATTGGAAGCACTACTGGCAAGAAGATTTCACAGAGGTAAAGGCAAGTTCAAAGGTAAGTTACCCATCATTTGTTTCAATTGCAATGAAGTTAGTCATATTGCTGCAAGATGTACACAGAAGAAGAACTACAGAGAAGGAAACAATTATAAAAATAGAAGAGAAGATGACAACAAAGATTACACAGACAAAGGCAAGAAGTCATGCTACATTGCTGATGAACATGATGATGAAGTGGTATGTGTTGCAATGAAGGACAAATTTGATGAAGATGAGGCAACTACACTTGTGACTTGTGTGAACAAGAATGATAGATGGATCATTGATAGTGGATGCTCACATCACATGACTGGAGACAAAAGTAAGTTCATTATCTTAACTTTTTATGATGGAAATAGTGTAAGATTTGGTAATGATGCACCATGTTCATTTAAAGGATAAGGCTCTATCAAACTCACAAACAAGATTTCATGTGAAAATGCTTACTATGTTGAAGGATTGAATTATAACTTGTTAAGTGTGTCACAATTAAATAATATGGGATGCAAGGTTGAATTCGGAAAAAAAAAACTACCAAGATATATGACACAAATGGGAAATTGATTGGAAAAGGTGATCAAACTAGAAGTAATCTGTTCTATTTGGATATAGAGGATGCTACTTATCTTGTTGCAAAACTTGATGATGTATGGCTTTGGCACAAGAGATAATGTTATGTTAATTTTGATAACTTGGTTAGTGTCAGTAACATGAAGAGAGTTAGAGGATTGTCTAAGTTGAAGAAACCTGATACTATAGTGTGTAATCAATGTCAGCTAGGCAAAATGTGAAAGTCAAGCTTTAAGAGTAAAGCTTATACTTCTAAAGAAATACCAGAGATTGTTTATATTGACTTATGTGGACCAATTGAAGTGAAAAGCTACAGAGGAGATAATTACATAATTCTATTTTTTGATGATTACTTTAGGATGATGACAATCATGTTTCTGAAATAGAAATCTGATGCTTTTCAAATGTTTAAATGATACTTGGCAAGAGTTGAGAAAGAGACATGTAAGAGTCTAAAATGCTTGAGATTGGATAGAGGATAATTCATTTCAAATGAGTTTGAGGCTTTCTATAATGATAGAGGAATCAAAAGAAAAACATCTGCACCTAGGACCCCTCCACAAAATGAAATTGCTGAAAGGAGAAATGGGTCTACAATGGACTGTGCTAGAACACTTATGATGGAGAAGAATGTTGGTCTAAAATACTAGAGAGAAGCTGTAAATACTATTGTATATACCTTGAACCATGTGTAAGTCAAGAAAGGTACTCATTCAACACCTTTTGAACTATGGTATGGATATCCACCTAATGTAAAATACTTTAAGGTATTTGGAAGTAAGTGTTACATTCTTAAAGATGTTAGGAATGGAAAGTTTGATACAAAAAGTGAAGAAGGTATATTCCTTAGATACTCCACAAGAAGAAAAGCTTATAAGTGTTTAAATACTAACACTAACAAAATTTTGTAAAGTGCAAATGCGAATTTTGATGAATCTACAAAAGTACATGAGGCTCAGTCTATGAAAGAACTAGAAGAATATAGTTTTATTCTTTTATGAAGGAATTCCTACTAAAGAAGATGCTGCAAATCAAGTTACAAATCAATAGCAAGTTTCAGTAACTGCCAAGTCACATCTTGTAAATGTCGGGTTGCATTCAGGAACCAAGCTACATTTAGATGCCGAGTTGCAAAATGAAAAAGATGCACATTATGATTCTAAGATTAGTACACATGAAAGAGATGCTGAGATACCTGATAGAGATGTACACAATGGCTCTAAAGATGAAAGACAAAATGAAGAAACAAGAGTTGAGCCAAGATTGTCTAAATATGTTAAAAGACATCATCCTACTGATCAAATCATTGGAAATAAAGATGCTAGGCCAGTGACAAGAAATAGATTGATAAGTGAATCATGTTTTAAAGCATGAAGGAGCCCAAGATAGTTAAAGATGCATTAGAAGATGATGACTAGTACAAGACCATGGAAGAAGAGATTCAATAGATAGAGAAGAACAAAACATGAAGTCTAGTTCCTAGGCTAGAAGACAAGAATGTGATTGGTGCCAAGTGGGTATTCAGAAACAAGATAGATGAGAATGGTGAAATCACAAGGAATAAAGCAAGATTAGTTTGCAAGGGATATGTAGAAGAAGAAGGAATTGACTATGGAGAGACATTTGCTCCTATTGCAAGAATGGAAGGAGTAAGAACTCTACTTGCTTATGCTGCACACAAAGGTTTCAAAGTTTATTAGATAGATGTTAAATCTGCATTTCTAAATGACATACTAGAAGAGGAAGTCTACATAGAACAACTGAAATGATTTGTTGATGATATAAGAACATGGTATCTAGACTGCACAAAGCCCTATATGAATTAAAGCAAGCACCAAGAGTATGGTATGACAGACTTCATAGTTATCTTGTGAAGATTGGATTTGAAAGGACTAATGATAACAACAATCTATACATAAAGGCAAAAAAAGGCAAAGCTATTTTTCTATTTGAAATATTTGTTGATGATATCATATTTAGAGGATAAGATGCCTTATGTAGGGACTTTACAAATTAGATGAAGCAATAATTTGAAATGTCCATGTTTGGAGGAATCAATTTTTTTGTGGGATTGCAAGTATATCAGATGAATAATGGTAAATACATCACTCAATCAAAGTATGTTAAGGAGATATTGAAGACATTTGGACTAGAGGATTCCAAACCAGTAAGTACACCTATGGTGATAAGACACAAGTTGTCAAAGAATGATGATTCAGTTGAGGTGAATCAAACATTGTATAGGTCTATGATTGGTAAATTGCAATATGTAGTACATAGCATACTTGATAGTGCATTATCTGTAGGGATAGTTGCAAGATTCTTTGTTAATTCTAGGGAGAATCACTTAATTGTTTTGAAAAGAATAATGAGATACTTGAAAGGAACAGAGGAGTTTGGTCTATACTACAAGAAGAATGAAAGGTTTGACTTGAGAGCCTACATTGATGCTGAGTAGGCTAGAAACATTGATGATAGAAAAAACACTAGTGGTGGAGCATTTTTCTTAGGCAAGATACTAGTTACATGGACAAACAAGAAACATAGTTGTACTTCACAATCTACTACTAAAGCAGAATATGTTGCTACTATTATAAACTGCACAAACATTATATGGATCAAATAGCTACTCAAAGGAATGAAGGAAGAAATCATAGAACTGGTGATATTTTATTGTGATAATATAGGTGCTATCAATATATCAAAGAATCTAGTGATGCACACAAAGACAAAGCACATTGCAATCAAGTATCGTTATGTAAGAGAATCAGTTCAAGACAACAAGGTGAAGATAAAGTATGTTAACTTAAAAGAGAAAATTGTTGATATCTTCACAAAATCATTACCTAAGGATGCTGATAAATATCTAAGAGGTAAACTAGGGGTGATACCCCTATCAGAGGCTATGTAAGAAATAGAAGGAGTGCCCTACATAAAACAAGCTGATGTTCATATAATACAAATTGATGTAGTGGATCTTACTTTAGGAACTGCCTAAAGTAATCATAGAGCTAAAAATTAAAATTAGTCACAAACAAGGTGACAGAGGGAGAAATTTAGGAAACTACAAAGCTTGTATTTGCATATTTTAAGGATGTCAAGTTTTTGGTATAGGTCTTTGGCATTGTTTTCAAAGAGGGAGAAAGTACATTAAACTGATCATCATTAGAAGAAGAGTTTTACTAATCAAGTGCAAGAGATAAGTGGGAAAATGTCCTAAACTGATTTGCTGATTCGAGAGGGAGAAAGATATCAAGAATTGAGTCAAAATTAAGAGGGAGACATTGATTAAAGGGCCAGAAAGAACTCATCAAAGGGAGATACTCCATTGATAAATATAGTATAAAAGAAAGAGGGAAAATTCTTAATCTACCTAGTAAGAGGGAGATACAAGAAGGAACTCAGAGGAAGTTTTAAGAAAAAGTTTCGTAACCTAATTAGAAGATGGAAGTTGTTGATAGAAGGAGGAATACAAGCTCTTTCTTTGGTATTGCCTTATTGTTTTAACATAGTCAGATTGGTTGAAAAAGATGTTCGTCATTTGATTGACTTGGTTGATCAGTTTGGTTTGCCATTAATGCCAAAGAGGGAGATTGTTGAAAGTTGATTGAAAAAGAGGGAGATTGTTGAAGAAGACTATGTGTTTCAATCATTATTTTGTCACTAATATCAAACCTACTATTTTTTGGTAAGACAATTACTTATAAGATTCAAGTACCATCACTTGGTTGGTTGATAAGGAGGATTTGATCAATAAGATGTAATAAAAGCACCTAGATGAAAGGTTGAGTTATGATTATGTAATGAATTACAAGAATTAGTTAAGATAATGATGACATGATGAATTGATGATCTACTTAAGGTTACAACATGGTTGGCTACACTTAGAAAGTTTAGAAGAATAAGTTAAACAAAGTTTGCCTACCAAGCTTGACTGAGTGGATAGTAGGTGCTAACCAAATTTAGTGAATGTCAAGCAAAATAGTTGATGTCGAGTAACTTTTAGTTGATATTGAGCATGAATAATGTTTAGTTGATGCCAAGCACTAGTAAAATTTAGTTGATGCCAAGTGATTTTATAGTTGACACCGAGCAATATAGTATGTGCCAAGAATTAGTAGGTTGATAATGCCAAGCTACTGAATTATGATAAAGATTGAAGATTTTCCAAATCTAAGTCAACAAGTTTGTTTTCTTGGAACTTGTAAACTAGGAGGAAGATAAGGTTGATGAGCTAGTGGCACAGGATTTGATGTAAACCATTTTTAGGTGAATTCAAATGGATTCTAGGAGAAGTTTCTAGAAAAAACAAGATATTGGGTATATACATTGTATCCTACCTAATCCATCCAAAACCCTGATTTGAATGATGGATAATGAGCTAGAAAAATATTCTAATTTCCTATTTATAGGAATGTCTAGTCATGAAGTAAAGAGGTTGGAGAGGTTGGTGTCATGTGTGAGAATCTAACGAGGAGAAGGAATTAAGGGTTTTTCTTCATCACGTGACCCAAGAGAAGAGTCTGCAATGGCATGTTAAGCAAGAAGGCTTAAGGAGATGAATGCTTGAAGGGTGAACAAGATGTCAGAGTTGTAGAGTATGAAAGCTGAGTAGAGTTGAGGACAAAACATAGATCTATAATCTATAAGTGAAGTTGTAAGTCATATTAGATCAAAGCTCTACTGTTACTCTCTAACAATTGTATCAGTTTGGGGTCAATCCTTTGGATTAAGGTTGACCTAACAGTCATTGGAAAATCCTTTAATAGGATGGTATTCCAAGTGAATGGCCTAAAGTCCTCTAACAAGGCTCACCCTTAACAAGGTGATTGAAATCCCTTAACCGGGTCAAATTTAACAATGTGTATTGTAACCTTTAATAGGGTTGGCCTTTCATAGGGCATCATTTTAGAAGAGTGAAAAGGAGTAGCATGTTACTGGTGGTTTTTCCCAAATTGGGTTTCCACATAAATCATTATGTCAAGTGTACTGATGAATGTGTTGTGTTTCATGCTTTACATTTTTGCAAATTGATTTGACAGTAACATACAAGTTTTAGTAAATACACAATGGAGACATGCACAGGTATGAATATTTTATGGGTTCACTAAATTGTGAAAAGTTTTATTTATATATCTGAACCTTGAATAACCGATTCACCCCCCTCAGTTATTCTAAAGCAATTACAACAGAAATACCTGATGTAGACAAAATTGATGTAGAGGGAAGAGCTTGGAACTTGATAGATGAAGTGCTTGGCACTACTATCAATGAAGTACTGAGCTAGACTGGTGTAGAGATTGATTGAGGCTATCACCATGCTTGATGTTATTAATGTTTTACTCAAAGAATGAGGAAGCAAGGCTATGACCATTGTAGCAATCTTAACTGGGTTGGTCTCCTCAACATCTTGTGTAACTTCCTCGGTAGCTTCTTGCCCCTGTTCCTCTTCATGATCTATATTATCAAAATGAGTCACCTCTTCATCATCTTTCTCTTCATCTTTCTCCTCTTGATCATCATAATCTTTATCACTTACACTTACAAGAAAATCACTCAATTTGTGAAGAAGATAGACATTCTTCCATGTGTTTGTAGCATTTTTCACAACATGCTCAATTTCTTTCAATAGAATAAGACAAGTATTGAATCTTAAAGTTAACTTTTCTTCATTTTTCTTCAAGGTTTCTTTCACATCCTTATCACTCAAATTTGGCATAAGCTACCTTAGTGTCTACTCATGTATATATATTTTAGTTTGCATGACATGCTCCCATCTTGGCTTAATCTTGTCCATTAAAGCATTAGGAATTTGCTAAGTAAGCTAGTCTGGTGAGTATTTCCACTTACCCATCTTGGATATTAATATATCTTTTATCTACTTATGCTCATAAGTAGTCCTAGTCTCATATTTTAGTGCCTTGAAGTTTTTGATGCCATAACTTGATTCCAACTCTTTCATTCTTTCCTCAAATGTGGGTGGAGACCTCTTGAAGATTATGTCTCCTCCTTCTTTATTTGCTTTCTTCCTTGATGATCTCCTTGTAAACATGACAATGGATGTATTGGTAGGTTTGATAATGATTACCATACCCTTATTCTTCAATGGCTCTTCTTCTTCTGAATTTTTCTCATCCCCTGCTTCGTCATCCTCACCTTTTTCTTTAGTTAATAGAAGAGTAGAGCTAGTTTTCAATTTGGCAATCCTCTTCTTGCCCTTGTTAATTGCCCGAGGAGGCTGTTTTTCCTAGTTCTATCGTAGCCTTTGCCTCATCATAGATGCCAAAGTAAGAAACCTTAGGATCCATTGGTTCATTTATTAATGCCTCAATTATGTCCTTAGTTTCATCAATGTTCACCTCATATTCTAGAGGTTTTACACATGCAATTCTTGGCTTGATTGCTTCAATATACAACTTGTCAATATCTACCATGAAACAAACATCGTCTTTATAATCCTTAACCAATTTCCTTGGAATCTAGAATCTATTATTCAATTTCTCCTTAAATGCATCAAAATAGTTGTCCATGATACTTGCATAGTTTTCTCCCATTTCAGCAATATACTCATTAATCTGATAAAGGATTGGTACATATTTTCTCCAAAAAATAGTACCTTTTGATGGAAAGAATTTTTGAACATAGAAAAACAAACATGTCAAGAGTGAACCAAACTTACATTGATTGTTTTTGGAAGTCCTAATGCTCTCCATGTTTTTTTTTTTTGAACTGGTTCAATAGTAAATCGACAAGGTCAAGAGAAAGGTTATTCTTGACCAAGTTATATGCCAAATCAACTGTTGCATAGGATACACTGTTCAATCTACTCAAACTATAGATTTTTTGGGCAATGACATGAATACTAAACTTCAATTCTATGTTAGTGACACTACTTATCTTCATTCCCCTTCCATCCCACTCAGCTAGGGTTTTCTTCTCTAGTTCAACCCAACCTAGGATTTTAGTCATTTTAGCTTTTGCCAACATTGGGAGACTAGTGATCCTATGGATCATCTTCTTAATTATCAAAACTAATTACTCCAACCACAACTGACCATTATGCACATGACTAAGGATAAATCTTATCCATTTCACTTGGAAATCTTGTGGCATGGGGAATGTGGGTTAAACGTTTTTCCTTGAGATGTTGATGTTCAGGTTTCAACACACCATCAACACATAAGTCCTTCAAACATTCATCTATCTCTAGTGTTTCTATATCTTGTATAGCACATTTGAAATGTGAATGGATATCATTTATCAATAGTACATTGGGAGGGATTTGAGACTGCACTCCACTCGGATCTAGGATTTTTGCAACTATAGGAGTCAACTTGAAATTTGATGCCTTCCATTCCACACCACGAACCAACATGTCTGGACCTCTTTTCACTTTGCTACTAGTGGATGCCATCTTCACTCAATAGGGTTTGAGAGAATTAAAATTTTTTTGGTAATAATTTTCTCAAATCACTCGAATGCTTCGAAGATCACTCTGCATAAATAGCTCTTGAAAATTTATGGTGAGAAACAATTTCACTCTTTTTATCAAAATTTTCCATAAATGCCTGGTATGAATGTTAGATCAAATGATAGACTATCATCCACTTTACTTGCATTGAATACTCAGTGGAGTCTTCCATGATTTGGTAACCACATAAGAATTAGTTACTCCCGACCTTACTCGTTAGTTTGTAACATAACCTTGCTCGGTAAGGAAGGTAAGTACTAACTAGTACTTCTTAGTCGATGATCCCTTTTCATCTTGAATGCTGATTTGGATCTTTTGTCTTGTCAACTAGAACTAATATTAGATGCCTTCTTCAATATCCTAGTTCTACTTCTCCTTTGAGAAATCAAGTGGAAAGGGTGGAGTCACTCAATACTTGAGTGACTTAATCATCATTGCTTAGACTTGCATTCTCGATAGACTTTGGAACCCATTGTTGTCTCATCTACTTTTTGATGTTATCATCTTTTGCCTTCTTTTCATCTTCAACACTTCCAGTACTCATACAATTCTTGGAAAGATGACCAAGTTTTGTACAAATGAAACATCTTTTGGTAGTATCTCTTTTCCTCATGTGATGTTTCTCACAATTCATTCTAATGTGTCCAAATTCTCCACAGTAATGACATTTGCACCAAGTGTTATAGTTCCAATTAAATATAGCTTTTACAATTTGTTCTACTAGATTCAATTTCTTAGTTTTGCATTCTAATGACTTGTGTCCATGCTTCTTACATTTGTGACATTTGGCTTCAAATCTTGGTTTTTCTTTGCATTCATTAGCCTTATGACCATGCTAATTACAATTATAGCATTTTCAATTGAGTTTTTCTTTCCCATTGCTCCAACATTTGTTTGATGTATAGCCTATTTTACCATGCTGACTGCAAGTAGGTTTTTTATTCTTTTGAGCTCCTTGCTTGGATGATTCACCTTCTTCTGTATATCCAATTCCTACAATTCCTTTTTGTCTATAATGAATTTTTTCATTCAATTGATCCATGTCTACTTGGGATTTCATCATTCTTTCATTGGTTTGTCTTTTAGTGTTTAGATCATTCTACAATCTTAGATTCATGATTTCTTCATTTGCATTGGTGAGCTAATCAATGAAGTCTACTTGCTAAAGGGATAGGTGTTGAATTTCATTGTTCTTTCCTTCTATCTCTTCTCTTATCTTGTTTTCTCTTCCATGACTTCACACAATCTTACTAACTAAATTTATTACTCTCTTCTTAGTTTGCTTACTCCTTCTTGAAGAGTAATATTCTTTTCCAATAGTTCTTTGATTTCTTCGTTAGCTTCAACTGAATTGCTTGAATGGATGTCTTCATTTCTTTCTTCAATGTAGAGTGGATCATTCATCTGGATTGCAAGATCTTTTCTTCTTTTTAGGAATTGAGAGAGTTGTTCTTTTCCTTTCTTGAGTTGTCCAATAGCCAATTCCAAATCTAGATTCTCATTGTTAATAGCCTTGTCAAGTATGAATACCTCCATTGCCTTTGATCTTTGCTCAAGTGGTTAAACTTTTCTCTGAGAACCACAAAGCTCTGATACCAATTGTTGAGAATATTATGATAGGCTAAGTTACTAAGAGGGGAGGGGTGAATTAGTAACTTATAAAACTTTATCCTTGATTAGAAATTAATCCTTCATGTGTATTTTGATCTAATTGCATGCATGAGAAAATTAAAACATTAAAGCATACATAACACTTTTGACACACAATTTCAGTGAGCTAGAAACCTTCCAAATAGAAAGTAAAACTAGGATGGGGATGATACCCACAAGCTTTAGTTTGTAGTATAAAGTTGGTCTATTAAGGCCTACAATGATCACTTCTATTTATTTTCCCTGTTAGGAGCAATAAGGACTACTAGGTCCACCTTGCAAAAGGATTTACAAACATACAATGAAGTATGCACTCAGTAAAGATATTTACATAAGATTGTTAGGTCTACCATGTTAAAGGATTTGATTGATCTACCTATTAGGATCAAGTAGTAGCTGATCTCTAATTTGCAACTTGGTTTGCTAAATGAGATTCCTTTGAGTGTACAAATCACCTTGCTGTGATAGATAAATTTTTGCTGCTCCTTGTACTATTGTAGCCTTTGTAATTTTCTCTTCTTCTCTTCTCTGATGATTACATTACTTCTCTTTGATGATTTGGATGTGATATAATACATTACATATATGCCAATCCAATTACACAATTACAAAGTTGGCCACAATACAAGTTTATACAAATATTACAAAGTCAGCCATAGTGTAGAAACTTAGGTTCTGAAGACTGAATCAGTGAGGTTTTGATACTCAGCATCCACTATTAATGCTCAATATCATCATGCACTCGATAGATGTAGAAGCTCAGTCCATACTGATCACTTCCAAGTAGTCTTGAACTCTGTCTATACTTGTGACTTGATGAATACTGTGAAACTTGACATATAAACTAAATTACTTGATTCACACTGCATAGCTCTGTCAATGCTATCACTAAGAGCTCAGTATAAATTGAGTCACTTGGTTAACATTGAGTAGCTTGGTTAACACTAAACTCCCATCACATCAACTACAAACTTGGTAAGCAATGCACAACTCAGTTTACATTGGTAAACTTGGCATACATTGAGATGCTCAATTTACACTGCTGTGTAAGAATTTTCCTTAGGGAAAAATTACCCAAGATCAAGGAACTCAAGCACAAGCATAGAATGGACCAAAGCATGATCAGAATAACAATATGATATTCAATTGACATAATTTCATGTACATACACACTAGGGTGCTTGAATATAAAGGCCTCTGGAATGCTTCTAGAATGTCTAGGAGTTAGCAATATAATAAGCCTCACAACTAAGCACATGTCCACCTAGTGTGGATTATCCTCCATTAAGCATAGGAGTTAGTGTGATGATGAAAGGATAAGCCTATATAGGTGGGTCACATACAATTACATTGTAGACACCATATACTTAATTAATAGTGCAAATAACTATGTTGTCAACATGACAACTCGATTAATTATGAAAACTCCAGTATTGTAGACACCATGTGCTAAATTAGAGTTGCTAATAACTGTGTTGTCAACATGACAACTCAGGTAATTATGCAAAATCCAAGGTTTCAAACTAATAAATAATAAAATAATATATTGACCTAAGTAAAATTAAGTAAAGTGTAAATAGTGAATACTTATTTACACCAATACCCACCCTTAAGTGCAACTTAGGGGAATACACTTAAGCTTATGAAAGCTAGGATGAAATGCATGATGAGTCCTAGCTATGAGGCCATGTTAGATACCCATGTATAAAATGCAATTCAATGAAATCTCTCATAAAATGGAGAAAGAGGGAAAACCTCATGGGAAAAACCCTCCCCCAAAAGGAGAGATGAAAAACAAGATGCATGGATGGATGGAGTAATCAAGACCCTCCACCCCCCCATTATGACATACATCAAGTATATACAATAGAGAAGTATGAGAAGAACACAATCCCAATAGAGGAAAAGGTCCCCCCCTCACCAAAGAGAAGAAGAAAGGAGACAAGGAAGACCCCCCCCCACAAAATGTTGAATGCCCATTAGTGATAGCTGCTCCAATGTAGAAGTTGATCCATGACTGCTTAGTAATGTTCCTCCCCTTTGGAAGAAACAATATCATAGGTACAAATGAGATACTTCCCCAATGTGTAGAAAGAATCTTGATGACGAATGGTATCTCTAAAACCTACACAATTGCCCTTGTGTCAATGCTGATGGTCGCCCCTTCCAACATTGCTGAAAAGAACAAGTGTAGATCTAGCAAGGATGGATGTAGAACCTATCCCAAAGAACCAATTGTCTCCTCAAATGATAAAGAGACTTCTTGCAACTGCTGTACATAAGGATCCACAATTAGATTAACCTGGTAAGACCAATCGTGTAGAGAATGGATACGAGGGTCAGAGTGAGCCCTCACAATAACTAGAGAAGGATATTCTTCATCAAAGAGAAGATGTATATATTCAATGATGTCCCTCAAATCTATAATGCGTGAGTCCACAAACAAACGTGAAATATCTGTTATGTAGTCATCCATTGATGCTAGAGTTGGAAGACTAGGTGTACCTTGTTGTGCTGAATGACATGGACCTATCACTGTAGCAATGTATGCATGTGGAATGTGCTGATATGGTGACATTGTGCTATATCTGTCAATAGGATCCCACGTATCTAAATCTATTGAATCACTATCATTTTTGTCACTATTAGTTTCCACAATGTATGAAGTATGGAGAGGATTAGAGGATAAGCTGGGTGAACTTTCCTCAAAGTGAACATTCCTCCCTATGAAAATCTTATGAGTCTCAAGATCCATAAGTCTATATTCCTTAACACTATCTCCATATTTGATGAAAGTATAAGGCCTTGGTGGTGGTTCCTTGCATTCCCTTGAAGATATGTTTGCCCATGCTGGACAACCAAAAACTTTGAAGTGTCTCACAACTAGTTTTCTACCACACCATGCCCCACAAAGGAGTTTTTCCATTTAAGACATAATGAGGAGACCTATTAAGTATATTATTGACACTACTTATAGCTTTCATTTCAAGTGATGGATCAAGAGACTTAGCTTGAATCTTGCAACTTGTCATTGACTTAAGAGTTCTAATCCTCATTGCTGGAACACTTGTCTTTTGTGGACTAAATGCTATTGGATTCTAAAGATCAACACCCTCAAGTTCATAAAAGTCTCTAAGTCATGAGTTCACATATCTAATTTCATTGTCCATATGAAGAAATTTGATGGATTTCCTTGATTGCTTTTCAACATGACCCTTGAAGGCTGAAAACTTATCAAAGACTTCATTCTTGTGATCAAGAAAGTAGACCCATGTGCAACATGAAAAGTCATCAATGAATGTGAGGATGTAATGACCCTTGCTAATTAATGTACTGCAAAAGGACTTGCTAGAACTATGTGAACCAACTAAAGAGCTACTAATGCTCTCCAAGACTTCCCTTTATCAATGTTCTGTTCTAGATGCATATCCATGGAACAAGTTGAACATTCACCCTTAGAAAAGTTGATTGTAGGTAGACCTTTGACCATATTGTTTGAGCAAAGTGAATGAAGATAGTGGAAGGCAAGATATCCATAACGCTCATGCCATAATTTGCTTTGTGATTGAGATTGTGTCAACAAGGTATGTGACAGAGACTTAGGCACAAAGTGGGAGAAGGAAGAAAGCCTTATGTCATGATTGAGTTTACCCACTACAACCAATGAATCATCTTTAAGATTGCGCACCATTACTGAATCAAGAAGGAACTCAACTTTATTTCCATATCCATAGTGAGTGATTTGTTAGATTGAAAGGAGATTAGAGATAAGGTTGGTAACATAGAGAAATTCTTTAAACTCTCCATTTTCCATCTCAGCTTGGCCTTTCTCTTCAACTTCCATTTTTGTATTATCCCCTACAAAGATCTAAGGTACCTTAGAATACTACAATGAAGAAAAGTATCCTTTTGAAGAACCCATATGATATGAGGCACCTGAGTCAAGAATCCATTCCCCTAAAGAATAGGAACCTGCCATAAGTGCTTGCCCTTTTCCCTTTGAAGTGGGTGGAGTTGAATCCTTGGAAGCATTTGACACATTGATTCTGTTCTTC
Source organism: Cupressus sempervirens (assembly GCA_028749045.1). NCBI lineage: Eukaryota > Viridiplantae > Streptophyta > Pinopsida > Cupressales > Cupressaceae > Cupressus > Cupressus sempervirens. The sequence continues at coordinate 95,987,544 of CM053784.1, forward strand.
CTAAGTAGGTTTTCCAACTCATCAATTCTCTTAGTCTTCCAATGATGCTCATCACGATTTAGTTTCTTGCAATATGCAAAAAAAAGTTTATCCTTATCATTGTTTCCCTTCTTGTTGGAAGAATAATTGCCTTGCTATGAGGAGGAAGATTGTTGTGTCTCTGATTGTGATTTTTGCTTCCATTTCTTTTTCTTTCTGTTGGTAGAAATTTTTCCTTGTTGATTTGATTGGTTCTCATTGAAAGCCACCAATGCTTTGATCTTTGATGACTTGAGAATTTCCATGTCTATCAACTTGGATTGTTCCAACATCAACATTTCTACAAATGCATCAAATGTAGACTTAGTGAAGGCATATCCCATGGTCAACCTATGAGTGTTGTAACTCGAAACAAAAGATGCATACTCTGAAGGTAGCCTCTTCAAAATGTGATGAACCAATTAATCATCCTTCATGGGATTACCACATTCTTTAAGTAGTACTCTCAATTCATTGGCTTTATTGATATAGTCTTGAAATGTGTCAAAATTATTAGGATCCAAGAGAAGTAGATCATCCTCAATTTGGAATTTTTTTTCCTCATCCACCTTACCATACAACCCTTTAAGTTTGTCCCAAGCACCCTTGACTTCCTTAAAGCTAGAAATGTGGAAGAAGAGATCTCTATGACCACAACTCCTAATGATTCCTAAAGCCTAATTGTCTTTAATTTGCCAATCAAATAGTGCTATAGCATCAATGGGTTTGGTAATTGTACCATCAACATATAGATTTAAACCTTTTCCCATTAATCTACTCCATACAATATCTTTCCATGTAGTATAATTGTGTGAAGTTAGAAGTGGAGTTTTAGGTGAACCCATGATGCAAAAAATGAAAGGACCATAAAAAAGAGAGACACAAGAACAAAAGACACACCCCCTATTCACTCAATCAAAGAATCCCCCCAAAAAAGATGCTTTTGGCACTTTATATGTAGTGCATTTACAATAGGCCACTTGTCAAAATGTACAAAGTGGACTTCTAATTTTTCTATTTACAATTACCTTTTGAGATTCAAATCTGGCACTAAGCACTGTAGCTTAGATGTAGAGCAATTTTGAAGAGTAATCAAAGCGATACAATGCAGAAAAAGACCTAATTCTAAAAGTGATATTTTTGTCCACACATCCCTATAATCTAATTGTAGATTTGGAAAGTAGATGAAAAATTAAGCACTTTCAAAAAAAAAACCTAAAAATGTGTCTAGATGAGCCCATACGGAGTGTTTGAAGTTGCAAAATATAGGATTAGATAGGTACAGTCACCAAAAAAATGCAATTTCTAAAAAATTCTTGCACCAAAACCATAAAAGAATAGCACCACTAAAAAGTTTAGGAAATTCTACCTAAAAAAAATAAAAAAATTCACCTAATTTGGAGTCTGGATGACTAAGTTATGGCCTCCCAAAGTCAGACTGCCAAATCAAAACTAAATCTGGAGAGGGGTCTGGGCAGAAAACTATGAGCTTAAACTTCAAATGACCATCACAATAGTGTATTCTGGCCTATGGATGACGATCAAATGGGTGTCAATTTTAAACTAGTGACTGGCCAAGGTCAGCAAAAAAGGCCTCTAGGTGATGTGGTAGGTGACTTCAGCAATCATGTTAGCAACTATACAAAATAGTATGGTTGCACATGTGGAATAGTACAGAAGTCCTACGTGGCACTTGATGTGTCCTTGTACAGTTTTCTGAGTCACAAAAGTGGGGCAAGGTGGTGTTGAGGTGGTGGTCTAGTCATCCTTGTTGATGTGGCACCACATGCTCGGGGTCTACTGTGGACATGGTGCTTACTCAGCAGTGTACAGGGTGTTGCATGGTAGAAGTTCCACGTATCACTGATGTGGCTTCTAGCAGGTGACTGTTCATGGTGGCTAGGAGTGTAACAACAGGTCACAGGGGTGCCAGAAAAGTTCTTCTGGCATTTGTAGACTAGCCTTTGGGCCAAAAAATTGTTTTTCATGAATTGTTGTGTGGAGTGCTAATAGAGCAGGTCATGGCATGGGTAGGGAGGATGTGGTAGTGTTGCTGGGCAATAGTTGTCCTATTTACATGGAGTGTGTCTAGCCAAAAAATGCACAGGGGCCAAAAGTCAAGCCGATGAGGCTGAAAACACAGTCAGAATAATTTTGTCAGTGAGAGGATTTTATTGATCGCTGGTAGGATCTTAATCCCACATTGACCTTGTTGCTATGTGCAAAGAGATTAAAAATGAAGATGCCACGGGTAACAAATAAACAAAGCCACCGTGGAATGAGTGGTGTCGGTCGAAAATTGTCATTGCCAATCACTATGTAGGTTGGTAGAATTTGGAAATGCCCAGAATGAAATATTTCATCAGATCAAAAAAATATTCCTCTACGGGAGTTGGGGTTTTACCACCTGGTTCCTACAAAAATATTTCTCCAAAAAATTTCTCTGTAGGCCTAGTAGGCCAAAAAAATAATTCTGAAAATTTTGAAAAAGTAAAATTCTAAAAAAAGTTGAAGATGGAAATTGCAGAGAATTACAGATCTGAAAATAAAATTAAATAGATCTAAGAATGATCATACCTGATTTGCAAATCAAGCCTTTGGGTGCTACTTTGCAAATTTTTTTTTGCCTCAAACTTGACTATGGCCTAGGTTAGGAAAATTTATAGTCAAATTTTATAGAATTGATGCTTCAGATGCAATGACGAGGTCCTCTTTGGCTCTAGATGCTCCTAATGATTGCGATACTCTAGATCTAGGTTGAGGTCCCCCGAGAGGTGAAGCAAAAAAATAGCCTCCAATGGCTATGTGAGGAGAAATTCCCTCAACTCTGATACCATGTAAGAATTTTCCTTAGGGAAAAATCACCCAAGATCAAGGAACTCAAACACAAGCATAGAATGGACCAAAGTATGATTAGAATAATAATATGATATTTAATTGATGTAATGTCATGTACATACACACTAGGAGTGCCTAAATATAAAGGCCTCTAGAATGCTTCTAGAATGTCTAGAAGTTAGCAATATGATAAGCCTCACAACTAAGCACATGTCCACCAAGTGTAGATTATCCTCCATTAAGCACAGGAGTTAGTGTGATGATCAGAGGATAAGCCTACACAGGTGGGTCACATAAAATTATGTTGTAGACACCATGTGCTTAATTAAGAGTGCAAATAACTATGTTGTCAAACTGACAACTCAATTAATTATGCAAACTCCAGTGTTTTAGACACCATGTGCTAAATTAGAGTTACTAATAACTGTTTTGTCAACATGCCAACTAAGTTAATTATGCAAACTCCAAGGTGTCAAACTAATAAATAATAAAATAATGCATTGACCTAAGTAAAATTAAATAAAATGTAAATAGTGAATACTTATTTCCACCAACATGTTGATTATCACCATAGTAGTAACTGCTCGGCACAAACTAAAATTTGTCCAAAGGAATCGATAGCAATTGTAGAACACGGTAACAATTGAAATGCTTGGTTAGCACTGTTAACTGTACAATAAGCTCGGTATATACTTACAATCTGAATAAGTGTATGTCACTAATAACAAACATGACTGGAATGTCAACAAAATGAACCAATTATATTCAAGTATTTTGACCTCATTTTAATATTTGCAACGTTTGCATATTTTTAATCAACTAAATATATTACCAAAAATAATTTATCTCAATTTTGATTGGTTCAAATTGTAGACACCTAAAATTGATTACACCGCTTTGGTAATCCTATTTAGTTATCTCTAAAGGCATCATTAATTAAATTCCTATTTAATTAATCCTTTGCCATCCCCTAGTTGATTAATTTAATTAATTATCTATAGTCCTAATTGATAAATCAAATAACCTATTATTTATCAATTAATCCTATTCTTCTATCTAATTCCAAAATCCTCATTTATTAAATAAATCTATTTGATAAATAAAGCCCTCAAATCTAATAACCCCTAAACTATCCTAAACCCCCTTTTTAGCCTAATCCACCCCATCCACCCATACTAAACAAGCTTAGCCATTAACTCACCCACCCTCATGAATGCCATCCACTTGTAAATCTCTAACAAGCCTAATCTAATTCTAAATCACCTCTAATCCCCCCCCAACCTTGTCACATTTCCTAAGCAAGCTTAAGACTTTCCTAAGCCAAGCAAAGTCAACAATCTCAACTCCCTCCAAAATATCCCAACCACTAAGCTTTGAATGCTCTTACAAAGGCCATAAAGACTCTTACAAGCGCATTCATTGCTCTTACAAGCCATTATAAAGGGTCTTTATGAAGATATTATCCCTTGAGCCTCCTTTGTTGACTCATCCATCCCCTTGCCTCCATCCACTCACCCTATGACATGTGTCACTCTCTGGTTGGTGCTAAACAAACACAATCCATGTGCTCCTCTTTGAGTGCATCCTATCCCTCCTTAAGCTCTCATCTCTCCTTGCATCTTAACCCTCCATACCTCAAGCCCTTAGCCTATAAATTGAATCCCTTCCCAAGCCATATCATCACAACCTTTAAGCCAAAGTTATAATGCTAGTTTGAGAACCAAAAGCCATCAACCATACCCTTATAATGCCAAATTGAGAGCTCACAAAGCTACCAATTTTCCATTTAATCATCCCCACCATTGAAGCATAGAGAAAGTTTGAGCATACATACCAATCCTTTATTTAGACTCATCCCTAAATCAAGTGACCATCCTCATTGGGAGAGCCATTCCATGGCTCATATTCTCATTTGAGGCTTTCACTTTGTCTCTCATATATGTTATGATTTTTATGAAAGTTAATGCTTTGTTCTCTTAATAGATTAGTATTTCTTGCTAACATATTTCTCATATACACAAATGATTTGGTCTTATAAGACCCTTTTTCTCGGATCTCCTCCATATATATTGCATTTTTAAACAACAAAATTTTCAAAGATTAAAGCTTTATGTACTTTGTTAAATTAAATTTCACTCAAGAGTATAATAAAACCTTATTTTAAATTTATGTCAAAAGTGTAATAGAATTTAAACTATTAAAGTTTTAAATTTTTAGTAATTCAAACTTTATTAAGAAAACAATTACAGCTTCTATGATATTATCTTACCCAATCACATCATATTATTTATGATCTAAAGATAATAATTTTATTTAATATTTTCATATATGTTTACATAAATGATTAAAAAAATCTTAAATGCAAATGACAATTTTTCTCTATTCTATTAAACTTGGAGACATTATTTTAAACTTCAAGAAGTATCATTTTTACTATATATAAACCTTCTTTCAAATCACAAAAATGAAATTTTATTGGAGATGATTTTTTTTTTTAGATCATAGGTTTCAGATTTAGTGCCATAAATAAATTGAAATATACCAATATTCATATTGACTTTGAATTTGAATGAATGTTCAGGTTTAACAATCCAATATTGATTTTTAAGGAAAGTGATTAAAAATTTATGATTCTATATAGTTTAGATTGCAAACATAACATAGTAAATTGAAAAAATTAATTTAAATAGACATAATAGTGAGATTGGAAAAATAGATTTTAGGTTGAAAATTTAGATTTTTAAATTAGATTGAAAATATGCTTTAATTTTACTATGTATATGATAACTCAAATCATTTCATAATGAGAAGGGCTACTCTTATTTGGCATGTGTATGTGTTATGTTGTCATATTATCCACATTTCAAGGCTTTCATTTTATTTTGTTGGGTATGTTTGCATACATCTTATAATATTCGTTAATATTTGGTTAATACACTTTCTTATGGTGTTGCTAAATAATTTTAATGTTTTATGTGCTAACTACTATATTAAATGGTTTTAATTATTGATGTACATAAATACTCAAGGAATTGCATTGGTTGTCTTCCAACAGTTCTAAATTTTAATTTATTAATTATATCTTTAAAAAAATGAAATAGTTTTTTTTTAAAAAACTATATAAAGGACACATTTATTTTATTAATTATAACTATAAATTTTAGTCTTTTTGAACTATTCATTCTATTAACTATAATTGTAATGACAAATAATTATAACTATAAATTTTATAAATTTAATAGTCTTTTTTGTTCTATGAACTATAATCGTAAGGCAAGTACATGTCACTATGTGGCACTTGTTTTCCTTAATTTTGTGATTGAGATGATACAATATTGCTTAAATTTTTTTTGTAATTAAATTTAGTGTGGTGTTGTTCATATAGTTTTGGGGGAAAATGGTATTTTTAAAATGAGGTACATGAGGTTTCTGGTATCATGGAAAGAAAAAGATAGCAATATGATCTCAAATCTTAATTATACTCATGTAAATATGTAAATCTGATATAAAATTTTGAAATGACATGTTAATAAATAATAAAAGTAGAAAAGTAACTTTTCATTTAATAGATTGTAAATATGGAACAACTTTTGATGGAAAAAGAAACTTAGTAGCATAAAAAGAAGGGTAAATGAAAGCATTTTGTTGGGACTTTTGGGCTAGTAAAACTTAATTTGGTTAATTAGAAAATATAATTTTAAATTTAATATTCAATTTTTAACTTGAAATTTTTGAGCTAATATTTTTGACACTCTTGCCAAAATGACACTTTCTTTTGTTAAAATGATACTTTTGCATGTGTTTTATAGGAGCTTGGAGTGCATAGTAGAGGAGTTGTTTTTGGATTATGCTTTCTGGTAATAGCAACATTGTTTGTCTTTTAGTTTTTTGTTATCCAAGTTTTTAACATATCAAACTTGTTTAATGATTTAGTTGGGTGTTTTTTTCATGAAGGTCTCTTCAAACAATTTAGCTTGGCATTTCCTCGACAAGTAATTTCTATAAATTCAAATAAAATATTTTATGAAACTTTTGTTTGTAACATAGACATCTTATGACAGGCAAAAATAGGTTATCCTTTTCATGCAAAATTCAATTAAGAGTTGATTTAAAACTCTAAAAATTCCTTCTAGATTTGATGCATTCATGTTAAAATTCTTCTTCTCTAAAATTTCCATAAAGACTAATTCGCTTGAAGTATTTTTAATGTAGATTCCAAGTTAATTCGAATAAGAATTTTACCAGAAGGTGCTAAAGAAAATATCTTCTATACCTAACCCAATGATGACAAAATGATCAAAATTCTATGGAAAATGGTGGCAACAATCATAAATACATCCAACCATATTTACTTAAGCAAAATCTAGCTAAATCCAAGAGCACCTTGTAATGCCCCCAAAGCTTTGGCAACAAAGAATATCACTATTGGCTTCCTTCAAACTAGGACACTTCTCATGTAGGAACCAATGATTTGAATCCAAGTTCAAAAGTAAGTTTGATTGCTAAATTTAAAAGACATGGAAATTGATGTAGGAGCATCTTGGGTGTAACAGCAATCTTGCATCACCCAAAAATATTTTTCTTTCAGTCTTTTCTATTTTAATAAGGACTAGTAGATAGGGTGGTTACTATTTCTAGGAGCTTACTATTTTTTAGTAAGTTTGTCATACGAACTCAAAATGTTCTCATTTTCTACATGAAGGTTTGTTTTAGAGTTAGAAGCCTACCATAAAAATCTCATTGCTCTAGCCTAAGTATTGGAGAAGTTATTGCAGATTTTTGACAAAAAATTTAGGAGAAAATTCTTCAAGCTCATCACTGGAGGCCTTAGAGTTCCTGGATGAGGTCCAAAATCTTGACCAAAGGGTGCTTATGCAGCCTGGGTTCGTAGATTAGGAGCTGAAATTTCCAAAAAGTGGTTATAATAGCCAATTGGAGCAACAGTTCGAGAGTTATGGCCTTCCAAAGTTGGGCTACCCAAAATTTCTAAAATAATTGTCAAAGATGTATTTGAACGACTCTATATGTATTGTTAGGGTCTGTCAGCCCTAGGTATTAAGTTTGAATGTCTAGAAATTTCCTGGACAACATAAAATTACCTATTTAAAAAAGGCTCAAACATTGTCTAGGACAACTCTGGGTGGTAGTTTGCAACTAAGTCTTGCAAATTACTGTAATGAGGGTGCCCATGTGGGTTAGCATATTGTACTTGTGAATTCTATAATTCCACATTTGCAGCAATAATGAGAAGTCCATATTTTGATCTCGGATTTGTTTTTCTTTCTTTATCTCTATTATGGGTTTATGGTATTAAGGCGAACACCCTTCATCAAGTGGGATCAGAGCTAGAATTCTTGAGTATGTGGAAAGATTGCCGACTATGAGATAGTTCGAGGATGAGGATGAAGTAGAAGAAAATGCCAAAGCAAAGGTAGTTCTAAACCAAGAGGAAGAGAGGCTTTTTAAGGCCATCTCCAAGATTGGAAAAATACCTAAGTTTGAAGTTCCATCATTTTTGGGAAATCTTAACCTAGAGGAGCTGATTGATTGGATCAATGAATTGGAGGAGCACATTGAGTATGAAGATATTGAGGATCCTAATAGGGTCAAGTTTTTTAAGGAAAAATTGAAAGGACATGCAAAGATTTGGTGGAAATAGGTATAGTTGGAGCAAAATAGAAAGGGAAAGGACAAAATCACCATATGGGATCAAATGATAGCTCAACTAAAGCGATAATTTATTCTTGTGGATTATGAGCTTGATTCATTGAAGAAAATGCAAGGGAGAAAATATGTTCAAGAGTATACCAAAGAGTTCTACTGAGTTCTCATTAGAGTTGACCATGTAGAAGCTGATAAGGAGAAAGTGGCCTATTATCTTAATGGGTTAAGGCTAAGTATTCAAAATGAGTCGAGTCTGGTTTGAATGAATAGTATTGAGGAGGCATACCAATTTTCCCTAAGAGTTGAGGAGAAACTGAGCAATACATTTGACAAGAAGAATAGTGGAAGAGATTGTGGTGGAAGATCTAATGGATGATTCTATGGAGGGTGTAATGATGATCAAAAGAACAAGGATGAGGTTGGAAGTAGTAGCCAGAACTAGAAGGAAAATAATTCCAATCATTTCCATGATTAGAACAATAGAGATAAGAGAGGAAGAAGTAGAGGACAAGGATATGGAAGAGGAGGCTTATGTGGGAAATGTTTTCATTAATGAGAAGAAGGCCATAGAGCATTTGAATGTTCCCAAAAACAAGGAAGGACAAAGTGAAGAACATAAGGCTAGGCTAGAGTTTGACATGTTGATGAAGATGCTAGATCATCAAATTTTGAAGATGCTAAAAGAGGAGAAGTCCTAATTAATAGAAGAGTCCTACTAAGTGGTGAGAATGAACTTGATCAAAGTAGGAGCTTGTTTTGCACAAGGTGTAGATGTGAAGATAAGTGTTGTGATGTGATCATTGATGGTGAAAGTATTGGCAATCCTGTGTCAAAAATGATGGTCACCAAGTTGAAGCTGAAGAGATAGAAACACCCATGTCCATACCATATTGCTTGGGTGCAAGATTACCACAAGGTCATGGTTAATGACAAATGATTAGTGAAGTTCAAAATTGGAAGCTACTAGGATGAGGTACTTTTTGATATCATAGCTATAGATATATGCCATATGTTGCTAGGTAGGCCACGGTAGTTTGATAGGCATGTTGTATGCAATGGGTGAGAAAATACCTACAGTTTGACCAAGGATGGAGTGAAGCATAAGTTGAAGCCATTGAAGGAGAAAGAAGAAAAAGGTATGAAGTGCTGCTAGAATATGTTTTGTTGATGGAAAATAGTTTCCCAAAGCTATGAAGCATGAGCATATGTATGTTTCTATAATTACAAAAGATAGTAAAGAAGAAGTAGAGGAGGTACTTGAAAAAGTTGTAGATATGGTGGGAGAGTTTTTGATATTGTCTTAGATAATGTACTTGATGGATTACCCCCAATGAGGAAGATTAGTCATGTTGGTAAACAAATTGTTCTTTCCAATCTAACTCTTCAATACCCAAAACTTATTAACAATAACTGATTACAAGAATCAGGAAATCACACTAGGTGACTGATTTCCCTCTAAATTTGGAGGTAGAACTCCCTTGAATTTATGATTTGCGATGGATTTCTTTATTCCTAATTCTAAAAAGGGGGTTGTTCTTGATCAGAGAATAGGAGAGGAAAACCAAGTTGGGCCTAAATAGGAAGTAACTCAAGCTAGGATTTTTGTCTTAACACTAATGAAATTTGTGAACTCATACATCTTATGAACCCGTAGAATTTGATGAAACAATATGAATTCTATTTATGGATTAGATATTTAGTAGAATGCTTTTAACTCTAACATGCAAGAAACTACCTTAAGAAATAATGCAGAAAAAATCTCCTTTAGCCTCAAATAATACTATTATTATCTTTTGATTGTTGTATTGAACAGGGGGAAAAGTTTCTCCTTAACTCAATTAAGCTCAAAGAGATATCTTCAACTATGATAAAAATGGAACCATAAATAATTGATTAAAAAAACATTCACTTTACCTCTGCAACATGAAGTATTTCACACCAAAAATTAGCTGACCTTTTTTTAATATTTTAATTGGGTACATATAGGAGTTTGAGATGACCATTACAACATGGAACTAAAGTAGTTCATATCCTCAAAAATGACAAATGGCTAGAAGCCAATTGTTTGTCACAATTTCACATCAAAATATGAAAGGGTGGGAGAAAGATCACTTTGCCTTCTTTCCCTTTTCTGACTTCGCCTTATAGGCTTTGGCATCAATAATGATCAAAATAAGCATTCATGCATTCATAGCATGATGTTGTCGTTAGCTTATTTTCCCACAGTCCCATAGGCTAACTAGGACATTAAAGGGGCTTAGAGGCCATTTGGCCTAGACAGTTTTAGTTGTAGGTCTTTCTGAGGGGTTCTGAGGCAACTTTGGGCATACTTACTATTTATAGTAAGTCATCTTGGACATGGCCGAACATTCAGTCACAGTGGTATGTCGATGGTAATTGTTTGAAATCGACAGGAAAACTTATTTATCATTGATAAGATTTGTTATGCATTGATAAAGCCATTTTATAAAGTTAAATTTAAATATTTAACTTTATTAATGCATAGACTATAGTTTGTGGGAAATATTTAAATTAAAAGAGTTCCCTTTATTTTTATAACACATTGGAGACATAAGATGCATAAAGGGAGTTATGTTTTATCCCACATTGAGAAAACGAAGGATTGAGCTCTTGTGAGAACACTATAAAAGAAATGGAAGAGCTTTTTTTTGTATGCTTGGATGAAGATTAATGTTATGTTGCTGGATATCTGATTATCGAGCTTGGAGGACAGAATCCCTCTTTGCTAGCATTCCCTTCACTGTTGGAAGACACAGTCAGGAGGATCAAGGGTGTTTTCACTTCAGGAAACACACTGGGTTTCATTTGGGGCATTCGCATAAAGAAATTTACAAGGGTTTGAGGTGCAGATCTGAAGTTAGTTATTGCTATAGTGCCGCATGAACAATATTTTGCTACAGTCGGCATGAACAGTATTTTGCTACAGTACGGCTTGAACAATGTTGGTATCAAGTTTACTTTTTTTTTTGGCTGATTAGAAGTTTGGAGGGCTGTCGACTACATCTGCAAAATACTACGGCAACTAATTCCAAGTTTCTTCTGTCAAATTTTGATACTTTGCATAATAATTGTTGAATACAAGTCTGAATAGTTGTTGAAGCCTTCAAGGCAGCTGTAAGTGCACATCTACATTTAAAAATCACCCTTTTATCAACAGATTGAAAGAGTTTCCAGATTTTTCATATACTGTTGAATGTGTGCCAAGTGTTTGTGAAAATGTTATGATGTGTATTATGCATTTTAATGTCACTTCATAGTTGTTCATAAATCTACTCATTGGAAAGCAATTTATTGAGGAAATCAGCTTTATGAGTTTGCATACAAAGTGTTTGACAATATTCCTTAAGTTAAATTTCTACAAGTCAAAGTTCAAATCAGGGGTGGATAGTACAGTGGTATCAGAGCTATAAGTCCTGCCATCCTGTGGAGGTCTTACAGGAAATTTGGAACTGGCGGATAGAGGGGAAAGTGTTTGATGAAATGTCAAAACACTAAAATTAGAGCATTTATGTTTGAGCATGCGACAGGGGCCTTATAATTTCCGTAATACCAGAGCAAGACAAAGTAGGAGTTTAGACCTGCAAAGCAAACAGTCTAGTTCATCCGTACAGGGGGGTATAGAATCCAGTCATACTGACACAACGAAGGTATTCTTTGATCAAGACAGCAATATGGGTGATCGAGATGACAGGAATACAAGATTAGGTGGAGGCGAGAATGTCAGTCCAGATCCTAGAGAGGAAAGATTCTTACAGTTATTAGAGACCTTGGTACAGGGTCAGCGAGTAGCAGAACAAAGGGCACAGGAACAGAATCAGAGATTGGATCTTATGATGCAGATGATGGCTCGTCAAATGGGGTTGAATGCTAACATGGGTGGAGGAAATAATCAGAATGGTAACAATCAAAATGGAAATGATCAGGATAAGACACATAATGGAGATAAACAAGTTGGGAACAATTTCGGTCATGCACCCCAGCGAGCTAGGATAGTGAGTTCAAGGCCCATGATTCCTACATTTCCTCCTAGAGCTCCAGAGCAGCTCGTACCAGAGCCCCAAATTACTAATATACAGGACCAGTTGAGGAGAGATTGGGAAGTTGGAGGGCCAGATTTTACTACTGCAATTACCTTTAGGGAGTATATGGATGTGTGGATGAAACATATGCCACGTGGACATGACAGGAACCAGAGCTATGAGCTACGGAAGAAAGTAGGGAGACTTGAGTTACCATATTATGATGGCTCAGGAAAGTCTACAGCAAGAGCTTGGGTTCAAAAGCTTGACACATACTTTCAATTGAACCCTATGCCTGAGGAAGAAGCTATTAAGTACGCAGCAATTCATCTGGATGGGTTAGCACACGAGTGGTGGCATCATGGTATGGTCACTATGGGACATGCACAAATTACCTCATATGTGGAGTTTACAGAGAGGCTAATTGAACGTTTTGATAGGAAGGATCCAGAACTCCATTTCAAGGAGTTAGCTTAGCTTAAACAGTGGGGATCGTTGGAAACATACATTTCAGAGTTTCAAAAACTTGCAGTGTTAGTAACAGATGTATCTAAACGGAGGATACTAGTTCTATTTATGGATGGGTTAGCTGATCCGTTGAGAGGATGGATTAAAGCTCTCAACCCTCCCACTTTGCAAGAAGCCATTAAGAAATCTCGTGACATGGATTCCTCTTTATCTTCAAAAAATAAATTCCAGGCAAAGAGTTTCCCTTCAAGGAAAGATAAGGATAGGAAACCTTTTCATAAAGAGGTTCAGCCAGCTAAGGAGGAAAGTAAGAGGTTGGAAAATGAGACACTTAATGATCTTAGGAAGAAGAAGCTTTATTTTCATTACAGGGAGTCTTGGGATTTGTCACATAAGTGTCCATTGAAAGCAAAAGCTAAGCAGATGGAGTACTTTTCAGCCGAAGAGTCAGTAGATGGAGATTCAGACTAGTCATCCGAATCATATGGAGATGATGATAGTTCTTCATAGGAGGAAGCACGCAGTGATAGCATGATAGCTTAGTTGTCAAGTATACAGGAGGCCATCACTTTTAGAGTTAGGGGAACCTTGGATGGATAGAGAGTTGTGGCACTCATTGATACAGGGGCGACACATAACTTCATTGATGAGAAGTTTGTGACACGTAGAGGTCTACATAAAAAGGAGCATAGGGGATTTAAGGTGATGGTTGCCGATGGCTTCAAAATTGAACGTACCAAGAAAATCTCCAACTTGCAGCTTCATTTGGGAGATTATGACATGATAGGAGATTTCTTTGTGGTTAACATTGGTGATCAGGATATGGTGCTTGGGATGAACTGGATGAAGTCTCTGGCAGAGTTTACATTTAACCTTGAGAAAATGGAAATGAGGTTTGAGGAAAATGGTAAGAAGATAGTGCTCAGAGGTTTGTCAGATGGGAGACTTTGAGTGGTGTCACTCAAGCAGATGCAGAGTTTCTTTAGACATGATCAGGTGCAATGGGCAGCAGAGTTTAGAGTAATGCCTGAGATGACAGAGCAGCATAAACAAGAGTATCCACCTGATGTACAAAAAATAATAACCAAACATACTAAGGTGTTTGGTGAGATACCTCCAGGGAGACCCCCGGATAGGGGAATCGAGCATGTTATTGAATTAGAGGAAGGGGCTAAGCCAGTTATCATCACACCTTACCGCCATCCGAAGAGATGTAAGGATGAAATAGAAAAGGCAATTAAGGAGTTGATTGACATGGGACACATACGGCGAAGAAAAAGTCCTTTCGCTTCTTCAGTAGTATTGGTGAAGAAGAAGGACGGTACAATGAGGATGTGCATTGATTATAGGGAACTAAACAAGAAGACAATCAAGAACTGATACCCTATCCCATGCATCAATGAGCTTATTGATGAATTGCATGGTGCATGCTACTTCTCCAAGATTGATTTGAGATCCGGCTACCATCAGGTACGGGTTAGAGAGGTGGATGTGGAGAAGACAGCTTTTAGATGCCACTATGGACATTTTGAGTTCTTAGTCATGCCCTTTGGGTTGACAAATGCCCCTGCCACTTTCCAGTCCTGTATGAATAGAGTGTTCAGAGATCAGTTGAGGAAGTTTGTGTTGATATTTTTTGATGATATACTGATATACAATCGTACTTGGGAGGAACATTTGAAGCATATTGATACAGTGCTCAGTATTCTAGAGAGGGAGTCATTATATGCCAAGATGAGTAAATGTGAGTTTCGGATGACAGAGTTGCTCCATCTAGGGCATATTATTAGTGCAGGAAGTGTTCGGGTTGACCCAGACAAGATCAGGGCCATTTTGGATTGGCCACCACCGAGGAACACTTCACAACTCAAGGGATTTCTCGGGCTTTGTGGGTTCTACCGCAGATTTGTGAAGGAATTTTCACAGATAGCAGCACCACTTATAGATTTGACACAAAAAGATAGTTTCAAGTGGTCAGAGAGGGCTCAGGATTGTTTTGACAGGTTTAAGGAGCTGATGAGTACATGTCCTGTTTTAGCCATTCCAGATTTCACCAGGCCCTTTGAGTTGCAGTGTGATGCCTCGAGAGAGGGCATAGGAGCTATTCTCATGCAAGACAAACATCCCATCACATATGAGAGTAGAAAATTATGAGGTGTGGAGAGAACCTACAACATCTACGATAAAGAGATGCTAGCAATCATGCACGCGCTAGCTAAGTTCAGGCAGTACTTAGTGGGAAGCCGGTTCACAGTAAAAACAGATCATAATAGCTTGAAACATTTCCTTGGATAGAAGGACCTTAATAACAGGCAACAGAAATGGGTGAGTAAATTACAGGCCTATGATTTCAACATAGCCTATGTCAAAGGGAAGAAAAATATTGTTGCAGATGCTTTATCTAGAAGGCCTCATTTGCTTGCTGTTGGGATAGTCATGGATGATTGGAGAGAGATGATCTTGGCAGAATATGCTAAGGATAGTTGGGCATCTAGCATTATTGAGGGAGCTATTCAAGATAGTTGATACACTATCATAAATGATCTGATCATCTACAAGGAAACGAGTCTGCTATGAAGTAGAAGATTTTGAGGGCATTTCATGATTCACCAATGGTAGGACATCCCAGATTCTTTAAGACATATCGGCAGGTGAGAGAGCGCTTCACTTGGAAAGGACTCAAATCAGAGGTGCTTTAGTTTGTGAGGGAATGCCCTGTGTGTCAACAGAACAAACAGGAACATTCTTTTTCGGGTGGTTTACTATAGCCCCTACCCATACCAAAGAAGAAGTGGGAGAGCATTTCCATGGATTTTATCATGGGTCTCCCCAAGGCACAGGGTCGGGATTGTATCTTTGTTGTGGTAGATAGATTGACGAAATTCGCACATTTCTTTGCAATTTCATCTACATATTCAACAGCACAAACAGCAGAACTATTTTTTTGAGAGGTATTCAGACTACATGGGATACCACGGAGCATAGTCAGTGACAGAGATAGCAGATTTATGAGCCACTTTTGGTAAGAGTTGTTCAGGTTATGTGGAACAGAGCTCACTTTGAGTACCAGCTACCACCCCCAAACTGATGGGCAGACAGAGATAGTGAACGAATGGGTTGAGGGGTACCTTCGAAACTACATTGTAGGAGAGAAAAAGGCTTGGGTGAAGTGGCTACATCTAGGGGAGTACTACTATAATACCTCTTTCCATATGTCTATTCAAATGTCCCCTTTTATGGCACTGTAAGGGTATGATGCTCCTAATTTTTTGGATTTGTTATTTGGAGATAGTAGGGTGCCTAAGGCCAAGGATACTTTGCAAGAGTGTCAGGACATTATGCGATCCTTGAAGGAAAATTTGCAACAAGCACAAAATCAGCAGAAGCAATATGCTGATCAGCACAGGGTTGAGAGGTCTTTTGAGGTGGGAGATATGGTGTACCTCATGCTACAACCGTATAGATAGTCCTCTCTCAAGAAGAGTGGAGCAGAGAAATTGAAACCACGCTACTATGGACCGTTCAAAGTAATCAGGAGAGTGGGCGAAGTAGCTTATGAGTTGGAGTTGCCTGCAGACAGTAAAGTGCATAATGTGTTCCATGTGTCACGCCTTAAGAAGGCATTGGGTCACAATGTGGTGCCTTCAGTAGTATTGCCACCTCTTGATGATGAGGGAAAGCTTATCTTGGTTCTCGAGGCCATACTTGACTCCAGGGAGAGGGTGCTTTGCAGGAGGACTATCAGGGAGTATCTAGTGAAGTGGAGGAACCTACCTGTCGAGGATGCTACTTGGGAAAATGAGCAGATATTGCAGCATCCAGAGCTAAAATTGCTTGAGGACAAGCATTCATAGCATGATGTTGTTGTTAGCCTATTTTCCCACAGTCCCATAGGCTAACTAGGACATTAAAGGGGCTTAGAGGCCATTTGGCCTAGACAGTTTCAGTTGCAGGTCTTTCTGAGGGGTTCTGAGGCAACTTTGGGCATACTTACTATTTATAGTAAGTCATCTTGGACATGGCCGAACATTCAGTCACAGTGGTATGTCGATGGTAATTGTTTAAAATTGATAAGAAAACTTATTTATCATTGATAAGATTTGTTATGCATTGATAAAGCCATTTTATAAAGTTAAATTTAAATATTTAACTTTATTAATGCATAGACTATAGTTTGTGGGAAATATTTAAATTAAAAGAGTTCCTTTTATTTTTATAACACATTGGAGACATAAGATACATAAATGGAGTTATGTTTTATCCCACATTGAGAAAACGAAGGATTGAGCTCTTGTGAGAACACTATAAAAGAAATGGAAGAGCTTTTTTTTGTATGCTTGGATGAAGATTAATGTTATGTTGCTGGATATCTGATTATCGAGCTTGTAGGACAGAATCCCTCTTTGCTAGCATTCTCTTTGCTGTTGGAAGACACAGTCAGGAGGATCAAGGGTGTTTTCACTTCAGGAAACACACTGGGTTTCATTTGGGGCGTTCGCATAAAGAAATTTACAAGGGTTTGAGGTGCAGATCTGAAGTTAGTTATTGCTATAGTGCCGCATGAACAGTATTTTTCTATAGTCGGCATGAACAATATTTTGCTACAGTACGGTGTGAACAGTGTTGGTATCAAGTTTACTTGTTTTTTCGACTGATTAGAAGTTTGGAGGGCTGCCGACTACATCTGCAAAATACTACGGCAACTAATTCCAGGTTTCTTCTATCAAATTTTGATACTTTGCATAATAATTGTTGAATACAAGTCTGAATAGTTGTTGCAGCCTTTAAGGCAGCTGTAAGTGCACATCTACATTTAAAAATCACCCTTTTATTAGTAGATTGAAAGAGTTTCCAGATTTTTCATATACTGTTGAATGTGTGCCAAGTGTTTGTGAAAATGTTATGATGTGTATTATGCATTTTAATGTCACTTCATAGTTGTTTGTAAATCTACTCATTGGAAAGCAATTTATTGAGGAAATCAGCTTTATGAGTTTGCATACAAAGTGTTTGACAATATTCCTTAAGTTAAATTTCTACAAGTCAAAGTTCAAATCAGGGGAGGATAGTACATAAACCTAGAGGAAGAGAGGCTTTTTAAGGCCATCTTCAAGATTGGAAAAATACCTAAGTTTGAAGTTCCCACATTTTTGGAAAATCTTAACCTAGAGGAGCTGATCGATTGGATCAATGAATTGGAGGAGTACATTGAGTATGAAGATATTGAGGATCCTAATAGGGTCAAGTTTGTTAAGGCAAAAATGAAAGGACATGCAAAGATTTGGCTGAAATAGGTATAGTTGGAGCAAAATAGAATGGGAAAGGACAAAATCACCATATGGGATAAAATGATAGCTCAACTAAAGTGATAATTTATTCTTGTGGATTATGAGCTTGATTTGTTGAAGAAAATGCAAGGGAGAAAATATGTTCAAGAGTGTACCAAAGAGTTCTACTGAGTTCTCATTAGAGTTGGCCATGTAGAAGTTGATAAGGAGAAAGTGGCCTATTATCTTAATGGGTTAAGGCTAAGTATTCAAAATGAGTCAAGTCTGGTTTGAATGAATAGTATTGAGGAGGCATACCAGTTTTCCCAGAGAGTTGAGGAGAAACTGAGCAATACATTTGACAAGAAGAATAGTGGAAGAGGTCGTGGTGGAAGATCTAGTGGATGATTCTATGGAGGGTGTAATGATGATCAAAAGAACAAGGATGAGGTTGGAAGTAGCAGTCAGAACTAGAAGGGAAACAATTCCAATCATTTGCATGATTAGAAGAATAGAGATAAGAGAGGAAGAAGTAGAGGACAAGGATATGGAAGAGGAGGCTTATGTGGGAAATGTTTTCATTAATGAGAAGAAGGGCATAGAGCATTTTAATGTTCCCAACAACAAGGAAGGACAAAGTGAAGAACATAAGGCTAGGCTAGAGTTTCACATGTTGATGAAGATGCTAGATCATCACATTTTGAAGATGCTAAAAGAGGAGAAGTCCTAATTAATAGAAGAGTCCTACTAAGTGGTGAGAATGAACCTGATCAAAGTAGGAGCTTGTTTCGCACAAGGTGTAGATGTGAAGATAAGTGTTGTGATGTGATCATTGATGGTGGAAGTATTGACAATCTTGTGTCAGAAATGATGGTCACCAAGTTGAAGCTGAAGAGATAGAAACACCCATGTCCATACCATATTTCTTGGGTGCAAGATTACCACAAGGTCATGGTCAATGACAAATGATCAGTGAAGTTCAAAATTGGAAGCTACTAGGATGAGGTACTTTTTGATATCATAGCTATAGACATATGCCATATGTTGCTAGGTAGGCCATGGTAGTTTGATAGGCATGTTGTACACAATGGGTGAGCAAATACCTACACTTTGACAAAGGATGGAGTGAAGCATAAGTTGAAGCCATTGAAGGAGAAAGAAAAAAAGGTATAAAGTGCTGCTAGAATATGTTTTGTTGATGGAAAATAGTTTCTCAAAGCTATGAAGCATGAGCATATGTATTTATCTATAATTCCAAAAGATAGTAAAGAAGAAGTAGAGGAGGTACTTGAAAAAGTTGTAGATATGGTGGGAGAGTTTTTGATAGTCTTAGATGATGTACTTGATGGATTACCCCCAATGAGGAAGATGAGTCATGTTGGTAAACAAATTGTTCTTTCCAATCTAACTCTTCAATACCCAAAACTTATTAACAATAACTGATTACAACAATTAGGAAATCACACTAGGTGACTGATTTCCCTCTAAATTTGGAGGTAGAACTCCCTTGAATTTATGATTTGCGATGGATTTCTTTATTCCTAATTCTAAAAAGGGGTTTGTTCTTGATCAGAGAATAGGAGAGGAAAACCAAGTTGGGCCTAAACAGGAAGTAACTCAAGCTAGGATTTGGGTCTTAACACTAATGAAATTTGTGAACTCATACATCTTATGAACCCGTAGAATTTGATGAAACAATATGAATTCTATTTATGGATTAGATATTTAGTAGAATGCTTTTAACTCTAACATGCAAGAAACTACCTTAAGAAATAATGCAGAAAAAATCTCCTTTAGCCTCAAATAATACTATTATTATCTTTTGATTGTTGTATTGAACAGGGGGAAAAGTTTCTCCTTAACTCAATTAAGCTCAAAGAGATATCTTCAACTATGATAAAAATGGAACCATAAATAATTGATTAAAAAAACATTCACTTTACCTCTGCAACATGAAGTATTTCACACAAAAAATTAGCTGACCTTTCGTTAATATTTTAATTGGGTACATATAGGAGTCTGAGATGACCATTACAACATGGAACTAAAGTAGTTCATATCCTCAAAAATGACAAATGGTTAGAAGCCAATTGTTTGTCACAATTTCACATCAAAATATGAAAGGGTGGGAGAAAGATCACTTTGCCTTCTTTCCCTTTTTTGACTTCGCCTTATAGGCTTTAGCATCAATGATGATCAAAATAAGTGCCTAATAGGCTTTGCCACAGTGTTGTCTCTGTAGATTGGCGTCTGCTCCTGCAAACATTCATCTTTGCAAGCTACTCTGTCATCTCCGCAACCAAATTATCGTCTCCACAGTTTGGCATCTCCGCCTGGTCTTCTGCTGTCGACACCGCCACTAGACTATCATTTTCACATCCTGAACTATCATCTCCGCAGATCAGTGCCTCTGTCATCTACTTTGTCATCTTTTCCATCGCCTCTAGCCTTCTGTCGTCTTTGCCGCCGCCAACCTAAATTGTCGTCTCTATCGTCACCAAGCTAAACAGTCATCTCCACAACCTAAACTATCGTCTCCACTATCGCCAACCTAATCTGTCATCTCTGCAGATCAACCTCTCCACAAGTCAATGTTTCTGCCCGATTTCCTATTTTTTGTGCCGCTAAACTAAATTGTCATCTCTGCCTCTTTCTCTGTCATCTCCGCAGATCAACATCTTCGCAGTTTGGCATCTGCGCCTGATGAATTGTCATCTCCGCCTGTCTTTGTTGCATTTCTATTTTAACATCTTTGTTTCTACACTTTTTAGTTAAAAAAAGAAAAGAAAAAAAAAAGAGTATAAATCAAATTTTAACTTTTGGTGGTTTCATAGAGTAGAGGTTTTTTAAAGCATTTTTATGCCTGGGAAAAAGAACAAAAAAAGTTAAAATTTTTTTTCCCATAGTTAAGCTTTCATTTTGGAAAATTTTCGGTGACTAATCAATTTTCTTTTTTGCAAAACATACACACTCCTTGGCGCAAGTATCACATTCTGAGAATCAAAAACTTCTATCTGGTTGTTCCTATCTATTGGTTGTTTTTTTATTTTTTGAATGAAAGTTTGCCAAACTTGGTCAATCCTAGCTTAGGGCACACTTACTGTAGTCACTACCTATTTCAAAAGTTGAACAAATTGAAGAAAAACAATTGAGATCTCTTAAAGCCAAGCAGATTCAGGAATTGATGTTAGAGCAACCCAAACCCAAACAGAAGTTTCACAAAGTCAATCTCAAGCCATCTCAGACATACCAAGAACTTTTAGCCAAGAGAAAGGAACTAACACCAAGCCCTCAAATTTCCAAACTCCACAAAGCAGAGGACAAAGCTGCCGACAGAGCCCTTCAAGACGTCTGGTTAGATCACACCATCCAACTTAACCAACATCCAGGAGTTAACTCTGCTTATGCATTTCCAACTAGGCATGATTTCTATGATTATATTCCCTTGTTTCTCCACATATTCTTGCATAAGCTTCAACTTTAGAGTCATCTTTGTAGAAAAGCCAAGCATATTTAGTCATCCCCTTAAGCATTTTAGCTCATCCATCTCATTTAGAACCAAACCATCTAGCCAACAATCCAAAAATCTTCACATCCAAGCCTTCAAAATTGTTGTCACCTTTCCAAAAGTTTTCCATTCCTAACATCTTCCAAATCCACCAGCCTCACCAAGGTTATCCCTTTGACAAAGCTTTGTCTAGGGTAATCTTTCTTTGTCACTTGTTATCCCTCATCACCTTGAGCTAAAGGTTGGGATCCACAAGTGGTCAATCTTGTGTTCTTCCTAAAGGATCATCAGTCTATCCTTAAGTTGACACAATCACCACCAAGCTTGCACATAGGAAAGTAGACCTTTCATAATTTGGCAACATATCTTTGAAGTTAGAATCCCCAACCCAATCCTCCTTAGGTTTTTTCATATAGCTTTGCCTCAACTTAGGAAATCATTTGCATAGAAAAGCCTTCCTCTTTTGCATCCATCAACATTGTTGCATCTCATCCCTAGGAAACATTCTGCATTTTCATGCCACCCGTCACTCGCTTAGGCAAGAAGAAGAAGGAAACAATGGAGCCCTATCTTTTGGATCAAATAACATCGCTCCCCTTGAGCAGTCAACCATCCTTTAGCCCAGAGAACACCATACCATCACCTACTGACATTGAAGCTTTCATGAACCAACCAAGAAATGCAGTATTGGTGAATGCCATTATAGAAAAAACAAAGGAAACAATCATGGCTAACTTTTGAGGGGACAACATAGGAGCCTTCGACTTTGGAAGACCTCCTCCCTTATCAGATCCATCTCACCCATTGTTTGGACAACTCCCACCACCCATAGGCTCTTATGATTCAGATTATCCTCAATATGTGCCAAAAGAAGAGCCTCAACCCACCCCATATGATCTAACAGACCCAAACATACCAGCCTCCAATCAAGTTGAAATCTCCCTTCTACAAGCCAATCTAGCCACCACCACTCCAGCATTGGTCCATACCACTCCATCCCAAACCCCCTTCACCCAAAACACTTCACCATTCACTCCCTTCACTATTGCTGCTACTGCTCTACAACCCAGACTTCCAAATCCACCCATACCCCAAATCAATGCTAGCATCTTTGGCCAACCTCAAAAATATACAATAGGGATGCCACCCACGGGGCTAAGTAATCAACCCTTCATCACCCCTAGCTTGTTTACCTCAGCTCAGAACACAATTCCATCATTTCCACTAGGTCCTTGGAGCTCAGTTCCATCAGCCACAAATCCACAAGCTACTACCCTCACTCCACAAAGCTATCAAACACCACAAGCTACTACCAATGTTATGCCAAGCTCTCAAGTGACCCAAGCTCCTGCCACCACTCTACCAAGCTTTCAAATCCAACCACCAAGTTATCAAACCCCATCAGTTCCATTCCCAAGCTTTCAATTCCCACCACCTCCACCACCAACTAATCCATTACCTCCTATTACCAACTATTTTTCTATACCACTTCTAGGAGGAAATCCACCACCACCAACTACCAATTACTTGGCCTCTTTTTCCATGCAGATACTATCCTAGATGGGGGCACAACCCACATATATTGGTCAAACCCCTCAAATCCAAAGTCAAGTTCCACAAGCTCCTCGATCCTTTCCCCAAGCTTCACAACCATTTTAATCCTTGCCTACACAAAGCAATCCATTTATCCCATAGCCAGCCTATGTTCCTCAATCCCAACCTCAAATCCAATATTAGCAGCAAGCCTCGCAACACATGCAGCAATATGTGCCACCTCCATCTCAGCCACCCATCATCCAACATTCAGTTGCCCAAGCCATGTACAATCCCTACCAGCCCATACCTCAAAGCCATCCATATTCCATTGCCCCATCTAGCACATACCTACCTCTGGGCACTCCTACATTGGGGGCACCCCAGCCATCACCCATTAATTCAGAATGGGAAGCCATGAAAATAGCTTTGAAGAACATCCAAGAGGGAAATGATCCAAAAACCTTCAAGTTTGAGAATGTGTGTCCTTACCCATTTGACAGAGCCATTACCATGACACCATTTCCCAAGCATTTTGAGACACCCAAATTTGACAAATTTAGAGGAAAAGGAGACCCTATCACACATATCAAAGAATTTTACATGCACTGCCAAGAAGTGGCATAGGATGATGTCTTCCTCTTGCACCTCTTTCCCAAGAGCTTGGCTAGACTAGCTCTTGAATGGTTTTATAAAATACCATATGGCACAATTAAAAACTTTGCTGAATTTTTTGAGGCATTTGTAGCCCAATATGCCCATCTTGTTGAAACAGAGCTATCAGTAGTTGATCTTGTCCACACTAAGAAAAAAGGTGGAGAAAGCCTTCCTGAATATCTGCAAAGATGGAAAACCCTTACCACCCGCATAACTTGCACCTTGCTAGAGCACCATTTGGTAAAAATGTTTATTGATAATGCCCATCCTAGCTTGGCTCACCACATGACCATTAATTGTTTGCAGACCTACAAAGATATCAAAGAGAAAGGAATGATCCTTGAGCAAGGAATCATTAAAGATGGTGTGGTCAAGATTTACAAAGAGGCCAACCAAAATCAATCACATTCCAATGACCAGTCCAACCCACCTTATCAACCAAACAATCAACAAACAATCAACTACCAATGACAAAATCACCAAAGCTATCAAAACCAAAATCCAAGACCCAACTTTCAAGGGTCCAACAATCAAGCTAATGCCATGAATGTAGCTATAGGGAAAAAGCCTAGATTCCAACCTGCACCTAGAAATTATACACCCCTTGGTGAACCTTTGGATGTCATTTTTGAGAAATTAGTCAAGGAAAACCTCATCAAATTTCCTCCTACCCAGCATATCGACCCAAGACAATCCAAAGCTGCATGGTACAAAGACAATGAGTACTGCAAATTTCATAGGGTAAAATGTCACACTACCCTCAGATGGATGAAACTGAAGGATTATGTGCAGGACCTCATTGACCAAAAAGAAATCACCGTTGGCACCCAAACCTCTCCCAATGCAGGCTTACAGATCTATTAAAATGCTTTTCCTCCACACAACAACCAAAATCTTGGAAAAGCACCTATCCAAACCAACAACAACAACACCAACAATTTCCAGCCAAACCAACAGCATGGGAAGAAAAATGGCCACACTTCATCCTACATAGACTATGGTAGCCTCATCGGTTGTATATCTGAAAAAAGAGCCTTCTATCAATGTTATCAATATCCAAGGACCAAACAATGAGTGTGCAGTCACCACTTGAAGAGCGCAATTTAACATCGTAGGCCCACCAGTTTCACCATCACCATCAGCTCCATCAAAAAGCTAGTACAATATCTTGGAACACCTTGGGAACATGCCAGCCCAAATCTCTATTTTAGACCTTCTTCACACCAGTCCTGTGTACAGAAGCATCCTTGATAGTGCTCTCATAGAATCCCGTGTCCCTTCAGATATCAATGCTACTAATTTTAGTAATCTTGTTGGACACCTATCCTCCTTACGTGCCCTATCATTCAAACCCACCGACATACCCGTGGTTGAGCCAAATCACACCCCTCCACTTCGCATAGCCATCATGGTATCCAATTTTGTCGTGAAAAGAGTAATGATAGATAATGGATCAGCCTTGAATATTTGTACCCTAAAATTCATAAAAAAAGTTGGGTATACTGAGGCAGATATCATTAGTGAGGTCAACTTGGAAAGAACCATAGAAGGAACTATTTTGTTGCCAATCAAGGTTGGGCCAATCATCCAAGAGACACTCTACCATGTTATTGATCTAAACCTACCATTTAACATCCTCCTCAATCACCCATGGATTTATGCGATGAAAGCCATTCCATCCACTTACCATTAGTGCATCAAATTTCCACATCAAAGCACTGAGGTAACCATCCATGCCGATCCATAACCTTTTGCTTACTGCAATGCAGTTGAAGCTTCATGTACAAACCATTGCCCTAGAATTGATATCAGCACATCCATCGCCAGCTCATCCCACACTTATAATGACCCAGAAACCATCCTCGCCTCCACCCTGTCTACCGTGAAGATCAATAACAAAGGCTGTGGAGAGTATAGTCTATCAGATGCATTTTCTATTGGGGCACTCCCACTTGATCCACACGCTCATGGATGACTGACCTATCACAAAGCTAAGGAGATTCCACCTCCTCGATACAAACAGTTTGGCCCAACAACCTTTGTATCCTCAAAAATCCCTCTTCATGAGGAGCTCACTCCAAATATCAACAATTGGTTACATAAGGATGCACCTCTAAGAAATCAAGCATGCCTTGATCACTTCAGCCAGAAGTATCCCCAAGAGCATAAGCTCATCACTGACAAATGGAACTATCAAGGTGGTGGTCTAGGACCACAATAAAGAGGCATGCAGTGCCCCATCCAAGGACACAAGTGGGAATCAAAGTCAGGTCTTGGCTTTGGCATACCCACAATTGGGGGCACCAATACGGATGGTCAAGCTTTTTCGAACATTCACCACAACCTTGTTGAAGTCGAAGACATTTCTAAGGAAGTTGAAAAGAAAGCCTACGACGATATCCCAGACCAAATCTCCCTAGGAGACTCTGTTCTCCAAGAACTATCCATCCACCTCATTGACCTACCACTCGCCCATCCACAACTCATAGATTGGGACCAACCAAGCATTATACACATTGATAAGTTCACATCAGAGGAAGCGCTTCTAAGATTCATGGGAGCTGAAACACCTCACAAGAAAAAAAAGCCATATTCTGCCTATATCTATAAGCTAGATCCAAAGGGGTATTTTGGACAAAATCCCCAACCTAGTTTCGGTACACCCAAAACTGGAACTAAGGTGAATCTACGACTAGCTAAGGCAACAAAGAGAACCCCTCAGCAAGAACATCCAAAGCCACAAGCAGAACATGAGGATTTAGCATTACCTCCTCAAGATAATCAACCAGAGGTGTCTTCTATTCTAATTGAGGATACTAGAAAGTCAACATCGGTTCTTCAGAGATCCCCAGACTTGTTCAGATTGCTGCATCCCTATCACAAGACCAAGCTGACCTCCTCTTTGAGGTCTTAAGAGAAAACATTGGCCGATTTGCATGGTCATATCAGGACATGCCAGGACTTGATCCAAAGCTTGTAGTTAATCATATTGCAGTCGATCCAAAGATCAAGCCCGTCAGACAAAAGCTTAGAAAAATGCACCCCAAGGTGGCATTACTGGTCAAAGCTAAATTAGAAAGAATGTTAGCTGCTAAGGTTATCTGACCTATCGACTACTCAGAGTGGATCTCCAACATGGTCCCCATCACTAAACCTTCCGGTGACATCATAATCTGCACTGATTTTAGAGATCTTAACAAAGCTTGTCCAAAGATGATTTTCCCTTACCCAACATAGATATGATTGTAGATCTTACAGTTGGACATGAAATTTTGTCCCTCATGGATGGATTTTTTGGGTATAATCAAATCAAGATTGTAGAAGAGGATCAAAATAAGACAACATTCACTACCCCTTGGGGAACCTTTTGTTACAACATGATGCCTTTTGGCCTAAAGAATGTTGGGGCTACCTATCAAAGAGCAATGACAACCATTTTTCATGATCTCATCCATAGCATTTTGGAGGATTATGTGGATGATATCTTGGTCAAATCTCATACCTTCATGGATCATCTTGCTGACCTGGAGAAAGTCTTTGATAGGTTAGTCAAATATCATCTCATGCTGAATCCCAAGAAGTGTGTCTTTGGGGTCACATCTGGCAAGCTTCTAGGCTTTATAGTGTCTAAACGAGGTATAGAGATCGACCCCAAGAAGGTCAAGGCTATCTTAGACATGCTTCCTCCCTAGACACTGTGATAGTTTCCCTCTCTTCAGGGAAAGCTTCAATCTGTTTGGCGCTTCATCTCTCAGCTTGCAGATAAGTGTACACCATTTTCACATTTACTGAAGAAGGATGAGAACTTCAAGTGGGATCCTTTATGTCAGCACAGCTTCGACCATCTCAAGCAGTATCTCATCAATCCCCCTATCTTGGTTCCACTAGTTCCTAGTCATCCCTTGATCTTGTACATATCAACAATGCCTACTGCTCTAGGGGCACTTCTAGCATAGCTCGATGACTACAGCAAAGAAAGAGCCATCTATTACATCAGTAGAACCCTAGTTAGTTATGAACTCAATTATACTCCTATGGAAAAAGCTTGTTTGGCAGTTGTTTTCTCAACTCAAAAGCTTTGCCACTACATGCTAAGTCATACCATCCAACTAGTCTCCAAGATCGACCCTCTCAAGTATATGCTCTCTAGAACAACACTTACAGGCCATTTGGCAGGGTGGGTTATGCTCCTTAGCAAATTTGACATCCAGTATGTGGATAGAAAGGAAATCAAAGGGCAAGCTATAGCAAATCACCTAGCTGATGCACCTCTAATAGATGCATATGCTTTGATCATAGAATTTCCAAATGAGCATGTTTATCTAATTGAAGAACAACCCCCATGGAAACTTTATTTTAATGGCTCATACACATCTCATGGATCAGGGGCAGGAATATTGTTGGTCACACCTCAAGGAGATTACATTCCAAAAGCCTTCAAGCTATAATTCCCTAGCACCAACAATATAGCTGAATATGAGGCTCTCATAGCAGGATTAAAGATAGCTTCAGAATGGAACATCACTAAGTTACAAATCTTTGGCGATTCGGAGCTCATCATCCAGCAAGCCCTAAATGAACATCAAACCAAAGATGAAAAGCTATTACCCTACAAAGATCTAGTTGATCATCTAACCCAACATTTTACAAGGCTTCAATTTATACAAGTGCCTCGAATACAAAACAAAGCAGCAGATGCTATGGCTACTATAGGCTCACTCTTGGAAATTCTTTAAGCAGCTACACAGTATGAGTTTTTAGTCGAGCAACTCCTCACACCTGCCTATGCGAATGAGGATTCAAATCGTGTTTGTATCTTGGTTGGTCCCCAATCCCCTTGATACCATGAGATTCACGCTTACCTTAACGATGGTATCATATCCCCTCACCTCACACGTACCCAACGCTAAAACCTCATTTGAAAATATCCCGCTATGTTATCATAGCCAATACCCTATATCGTCGAGGTTATCATGATACTCTCTCTCGATGTTTAGATCAAAATGAGGCCATGATGGTGTTAAAAGAAGTACACTCTAGACTTTGCGGTGCCCACACAAGTGGTATTGTCCTAGCATGACAAATCCTTAGAGAAGGCTACTATTGGCCTACCATTGAAGAAGACTCCTGTGACTTTGTCAGAAAGTGTCTCCCATGTCAGCAGGATGCAAATCTTGTGCACGCTCTAGCACAGGATCTACATCCTATTGCACTACCTTGGCCTTTTGCTTCTTGGGGCCTTGATCTAGTTGGAACTATGACACCCCTCTCATCTGATGGACATAAATGGATAATAATAGCTACAAACTATTTAACTAAATGGGTGGAAGTAGTCCCTCTAGTCTCAGCTATAGGAGTTCAGGTCTCCAAGTTCATCTTGTACCACATTGTTTGCCGCTTCAGCAGCCCATCCACCATCTTCACTGAGCACAGAGGTAACTTTGAAAATCTCAACCTAGAAGAATTATGCACTTCCCTCCACATCCATCACCACTTTTCTAGCCCATATTTCCCAAAAGGTAACGGCTAGGCAGAGACAACTAACAAAACCCTCCTCAAGATCCTAAAGAAAGTCGTTGATGATTCCAACGGTGATTAGCACCTACAAATAAATCTAGCCCTATGGGCTTATTGACCTCCTTCTGTACATCCATAGGAACAACTCCATACTCCCTAGTCTATGGTGCCAAAGTAGTCCTACCCATAGAGGTTGAACTTCCCTCCTTGTGCATATCTTTGCAGGGGCAAATATCAAATGAAGAATAAAGAGTAGCTCGGCTCACCCAACTAGATCTCTTAGACGAGAAGCAACAAGAAGCCTATGATCATCTCACAGTCTATCAAACTCATCTCAAAAATAATTTTAACAAGAAGGTGCTTCCATTACACTTTCAACCAGGTGACATGGTCCTCAAAGAAAATATGAAAGTCCAAGTAGATTGAGAAAAGAAAGGAAAATTTGAACCTACATGGCTTGGTCCTTATGTTGTCACTACTTCCTTTGGCTCTGGAGCCTATCAGCTATCTACACCAGAAGGAGAAATCTTGAATGATCCTACTAACATTATTCATCTCAAGAAGTTCTATACTTAAAGATCCTTGGTATACCCCACTTTTTCAAAAATACAAAAAAAAAAAGTAAAGAGAAATCAATGTCCAATGGTGAAAACTTGGCAATTCAAGTGCCTTGGATAGGTACCTTGGTGAAAACATGATAATTTAGGCACCTTGTGTACTAAGACTAATCCATTATCTATCACTATCCTATCCCTCATCCATTCACCCACCATCCCATAAAACACTTGCTTGTTATCTTGGTGTTCCAACCAAATATCCCAAATCTGATGAAGTTTGTAAATACCTCCTGTACAACTTGTAAATCTTGTACCTCAGCTTGTAAATCTTGTACCCCAACTTGTAAATCTTGCATCGTCTCTTGTATCATAGCTTGTATATCCAAATCTTGTCCAAAGCTTGTACCATATTCTAGCTTGTACATAAGCTTGTATCCTAGTTTGTATCCTATCACATGCACACAAAGAATCCCATTTTCATTAAGCTTTTCGCAAACCATCTACCTATCCGCCTATCAACTATTACAAACATCCCACCCTTCACGAACATTTCCATTTCACAAAACCAAAACATGAACAACCTTGTACATTTTTATCTTATCTTGGTCTGTCAGCTTGTACATCCTCTTTAGCTTAGTACCATTGTATCTATCCAACTTTCATGCTAGTTCCTCCTTGATCAACATCTTGCACACATTGCACAACCCTTGGTTAGCTATTCCAATGCATCCTTTAGCTAGATCTCCTATCACCAAAGTGTTATCCTTCTAAGTTTAGCTTGCTAGATGCATCACTCATCCAGATCCATTAGCTTAGGTGCTCTCTGATAGATCCTTGCAGGATATAGCTTTCCTCATGTCTGATCTTGGTCTGTTAGTACCTCGTCCTATCCATCTCATTGGCAAATGGTTCTCTTTTGGATTTTCACTTTCTTTTGATTTGGAATCTTCCCTTTTGGGTCTTGAAGTATCTTTTTCAAGAAATCTTTTTGTTCCCTCCTCAAGGTTGCCACGATCTTCCATATCATGGTATACTGTGAATGGGGCAATTTGAACATAAGGTCTTGATCAGGTCTTTTCTTTTTTTTTCTTTTTTGCTTGTGGGTTACCCAGTGTCAGTTCCACGCTACTTCCTCTGGGATTCATTTGTGATGCTGGGGCAATCCTTGCGTGTTTATTTTGAGTCAGTCTGTTAGTCCTCTGGACAGTTGGTGAAAAGGCCTTGATGTTCTTGATAACTTTGGCAATTAACCAATAGTCCTATAGCAAATCTAGTGCTCAACTACATGGTGGTACTTCTCTTTGAAGTATCCCCCTGCTCAAAAAAGCTTCAATGGTTTCCCTTCATCTCCATTATCCCCCATCCATATCCAACATCTGTCTCTCCTACCCCAGCTTATGCATCAGTATCTCTTTGAATCAATCTTCACTTTTAGCTTTAGGAATCCACAATCCTAGTCTTAGGGATCCACCAATCCAACCAATCCACCAAGCCTCATCTTTCGAGATCCACAATCCTAGTCCTAGGGATCTCCAAAACCCATCTTCCGCCAATCTGACTCTTTGAAATCCTGTTGCATCAGCTTTATAATCCCCTCATCCATCTCCCTATCCATGATTCCTTTTATAACGCTTCGCTCCTTCATCCTCCCCCCAATCCTGAAAGTCTTAAGCTTATTTACTCTTGTGCCTCTAATTTTCCCCTTTATCATTCTCCCATAGTGAGATTTTGCACTAATTTAGCCTCTTCACTTAAGCCACTCTTCGTCCTCCCATTCTGGATTCTTGTATTTTTCAAGAAGCTGTCAAGCCTCATTTTCTCTCCCTGTCGCCTTCTTGAGGGGGCATCTCTATGTCTAGTCTCTCCTCTTCTTATCTGAGACTAGGGCAACCTTGTTGCTAAAACATCTTCCTCATGTCTTCTTCATTCAAACTTCTTTGAAATAGTGTTGTCTCAAGACTCTGTCAAAGAGGGGCAAAATGTAGACACCTAAATTTGATTACACCGCTTTGGTAATCCTATTTAGTTATCTCTAAAGGCATCATTAATTAAATTCCTATTTAATTAATCCTTTGCCATCCCCTAGCTGATTAATTTAATTAATTATCTATAGTCCTAATTGATAAATCAAATAACCTATTATTTATCAATTAATCTTATTCTTCTATCTAATTCCAAAATCCTCATTTATTAAATAAATCTATTTGATAAATAAAGCCCTCAAATCTAATAACCCCTAAACTATCCTAAACCCCCTTTTTAGCCTAATCCACCCCATCCACCCATACTAAACAAGCTTAGCCACTAACTCACCCACCCTCATGAATGCCATCCACTTGTAAATCTCTAACAAGCCTAATCTAATCCTAAATCACCTCTAACCCCCCTCCTAACCTTGTCACATTCCCTAAGCAAGATTAATGTTTCCTAAGCTAAGCAAAGTCAACAATCTCAACTCCCTCCAAAATATCCCAACCACTAAGCTTTGAATGCTCTTACAAAGGCCATAAAGACTCTTACAAGCCCATTCATTGCTCTTACAAGCCATTATAAAGGGTCTTTATGAAGATATTATCCCTTGAGCCTCCTTTGTTGACTCATCCATCCCCTTGCCTCCATCCACTCACCCTATGACATGTGTCACTCTCTGGTTGGTGCTAAACAAACACAATCCATGTGCTCCCCTTTGAGTGCATCCTAGCCCTCCTTAAGCTCTCATCTCTCCTTGCATCTTAACCCTCCATCCCTCAAGCCCTTAGCGTATAAATTGAATCCCTTCCCAAGCCATATCATCACAACCTTTAAGCCAAAGTTATAATGCTAGTTTGAGAACCAAAAGCCATCAACCATACCCTTATAATGCCAAATTGAGAGCTCACAAAGCTACAAATTTGCCATTTACTCATCCCCACCATTGAAGCATAGAGCAAGTTTGAGCATACATACCAATCTTTTATTTAAACTCATCCTTAAATCAAGTGACCATCCTCACTGGGAGAGCCATTCCATGGCTCATATTCTCATCTGAGGGTTTCAATTTGTCTCTCATATATGTTATGATTTTTATGCTAGTTAATGCTTTGTTCTCTTAATAGATTACTATTTCTTGCTAACATATTTCTCATATACACAAATGATTTGGTCTTATAGGACCCTTTTTCTCGGATCTCCTCCACATATATTGCATTTTTAAACAGCAAGATTTTCAAAGATTAAAGCTTGATGTACTTTGTTAAATTAAATTTCAATCAAGAGTATAATAAAACCTTATTTTAAATTTATGTCAAAAGTGTAAGAATTTAAACTATTAAAGTTTTAAATTTTTAGTAATTCAAACTTTATTAAGAAAAAAATTACAACTTCTATGATATTATTTCACCCAATCACATCATATTATTTATGATCTAAAGATAATAATTTTATTTAATATTTTCATATATGTTTACATAAATGATTAAAAAAATCTTAAATGCAAATGACAGTTTTTCTCTATTCTATTAAACTTGGAGACATTATTTTAAACTTCAAGAAGTATCATTTTTACTATATATAAACCTTCTTTCAAATCACAAAAATGAAATTTTATTGGAGATGATTTTTTTTTTAGAACATAGGTTTCAGATTTAGTGCCATAAATAAATTGAAATATACCAATATTCATATTGACTTTGAATTTGAATGAATGTTCAGGTTTAACAATCCAATATTGATTTTTGAGGAAAGTGA
Source organism: Cupressus sempervirens (assembly GCA_028749045.1). Lineage (NCBI taxonomy): Eukaryota > Viridiplantae > Streptophyta > Pinopsida > Cupressales > Cupressaceae > Cupressus > Cupressus sempervirens. Next base: position 96,021,337 of record CM053784.1, read on the forward strand.
TTAAAAATTTGTGATTCTATATAGTTTAGATTGCAAACATAACATATTAAATTGAAAAATTCAATTTAAATAGACATAATAGTGAGATTGGAAAAATAGATTTTAGGTTGAAAATTTAGTTTTTTAAATTAGATTGAAAATATACTTTAATTTTACTATGTATATGATAACTCAAATCATTTCATAATGAGAAGGACTACTCTTATTTGGCATGCCTATGTGTTATGTTGTCATATTATCCGCATTTCAAGGCTTTCATATTATTTTGTTGGGTATGTTTGCATACATCTTATAATATTCGTTGATATTTGGTTAATACACTTTCTTATGGTGTTGCTAAATAATTTTAATGTTTTATGTGCTAACTACTATATTAAATGGTTTTAATTATTGATGTACATAAATACTCAAGGAATTGCATTGGTTGTCTTCCAACAGTTCTAAATTTTAATTTATTAATTATATCTTTAAAAAATTGAAATAGTTTTTAAAAAAAAACTATATATAGGACACATTTATTTTATTAATTATAACTATAAATTTTAGTCTTTTTGAACTATTCATTCTATTAACTATAATTGGAATGACAAATAATTATAACTATAAATTTTATAAATTTAAGAGTCTTTTTTATTCTATGAACTATAACTATAAGGCAAGTACATGTCACTATGTGGCACTTGTTTTCCTTGATTTTGTGATTGAGATGATACAATATTGCTTAAATTTTTTTTGTAATTAAATTTAGTGTGGGTGTTGCTCATATAGTTTTGGGGGAAAATGGTATTTTTAAAATGAGGTACATGAGGTTTCTGGTATCATGGAAAGAAAAAGATAGCAACATGATCTCAAATCTTAATTATACTCATGTAAATATGTAAATCTGATATAAAATTTTGAAATGACATGTTAATAAATAATAAAAGTAGAAACGTAACTTTTCATTTAATAGATTGTAAATATGGAACAACTTTTGATGGAAAAAGAAACTTAGTAGCATAAAAAGAAGGGTAAATGAAAGCATTTTGTTGGGATTTTTGGGCTAGTAAAACCTGATTTGGTTAATTAGAAAATATAATTTTAAATTTAATATTCAATTTTTAACTTGAAATTTTTGAGCTAATATTTTTGACACTCTTGCCAAAATGACACTTTCTTTTGTTAAAATGACACAATTTTCGAGGTAATATTTTTGACATTCTTGCCAAAATGACACTTTCTTTTGTTAAAATGATACTTTTGCATGTGTTTTACAGGAGCTTGGAGTGCATAGTAGAGGAGTTGTTTTTGGATTATGTTTTTTGGTAATAACAACATTGTTTGTCTTTTAGTTTTTTGTTACCCAAGTTTTTTACATATCAAACTTGTTTAATGATTTAGTTGGGTGTTTTTTTCATGAAGGTCTCTTCTAGACAATTTAGCTTGGCATTGCCTTGACAAGTAATTTCTATAAATTCAAATAAAGTATTTTATGAAACTTTTGTTTGTAACATAGACATCTTATGATAGGCAAAAATAGGTTATCCTTTTCATGCAAAATTCAATTAAGAGTTGATTTAAAACTCTAAAAATTCTTTCTAGATTTGATGCATTCATGTTAAAATTCTTCTTCTCTGAAATTTCCATAAAGACTAATTCACTTGAAGTATTTTTTAATGTAGATTCCAAGTTAATTCGAATAAGAATTTTACCAGAAGGTGCTAAAGAAAATATCTTCTATACCTAACCCAATGATGACAAAATGATCAAAATTCTATGGAAAATGGTGGCAACAATCATAAATACATCCAACCAAATATACTTAAGAAAAATCTAGCTAAATCCAAGAGCACCTTGTAATGCCCCCAAAGCTTTGGCAACAAACAATATCACTGTTGCCTTCCTTCAAACCAGGACACTTCTCATGTAGGAACCAATGATTTGAATCCAAGTTCAAAAGTAAGTTTGATTGCTAAATTTAAAAGACATGGAAATTGATGTAGGAGCATCTTGGGTGTAACAACAATCTTGCATCACCCAAAAATATTTTTTTTTCAATCTTTTCTATTTTAATAAGAACTAGTAGATAGGGTGGTTACTATTTCTAGGACCTTACTATTTTTTAGTAAGTTTGTCATACGAACTCAAAATGTTCTCATTTTCTACATGAAGGTTCATTTTAGAGTTAGGAGCCTACCATAAAAATCTCATTGCTCTAGCTTAAGTATCGGAGAAGTTATTGCAGATTTTTGACAAAAAATTTAGGAGAAAATTCTTCAAGCTCATCATTGGAGGCCTTAGAGTTCCTGAATGAGGTCCAAAATCTTGACCAAAGGGTGCTTATGCAGCCTGAGTTCGTAGATTAGGAGCTGACATTTCCAAAAAGTGGTTATAATAGCCAATTGGAGCAACAATTCGAGAGTTATGGCCTTCCAAAGTTGGGCTACCCAAATTTTTTAAAATAATTGTCAAAGATGTATTTGGCCGACTCTATATGTATTGTTAGGGTCTGTCAGCCCTAGGTATTAAGTTTGAATGTCTAGAAATTTCCTGGACAACATAAAATTACCTATTTAAAAAAGGCTCAAACATTGTCTAGGACAACTCTGGGTGGTAGTTTGCAACTAAGTCTTGCAAATTACTGTAATGAGGGTTCCCATGTGGGTTAGCATATTGTAGTATGTGGAAAGATTGCCGACTATGAGATAGTTCGAGGATGAGGATGAAGTAGAAGAAAATGCCAAAGAAAAGGTAGTTCTAAACCTACAGGAAGAGAGGCTTTTTAAGGCCATCTCCAAGATTGCAAAAATACCTAAGTTTGAAGTTCCCACATTTTTGGGAAATCTTAACCTAGAGGAGCTGATCGATTGGATCAATGAATTGGAGGAGTACATTGAGTATGAAGATATTGAGGATCCTAATAGGGTCAAGTTTGTTAAGGCAAAAATGAAAGGACATGCAAAGATTTGGTGGAAATAGGTATAGTTGGAGCAAAATAGAAAGGGAAAGGACAAAATCACCATATGGGATCAAATGATAGCTCAACTAAAGTGATAATTTATTCTTGTGGATTATGAGCTTGATTTGTTGAAGAAAATGCAAGGGAGAAAATATGTTCAAGAGTATACCAAAGAGTTCTACTGAGTTCTCATTAGAGTTGGCCATGTAGAAGCTGATAAGGAGAAAGTGGCCTATTATCTTAATGGGTTAAGGCTAAGTATTCAAAATGAGTCGAGTCTGGTTTGAATGAATAGTATTGAGGAGGTGTACCAATTTTCCCTAAGAGTTGAGGAGAAACTGAGCAATACATTTGACAAGAAGAATAGTGGAAGAGGTCGTGGTGGAAGATCTAGTGGATGATTCTATGGAGGGTGTAATGATGATCAAAAGAACAAGGATGAGGTTGGAAGTGGCAGTCAGAACTAGAAGGGAAACAATTCCAATCATTTCCATGATTAGAACAATAGAGATAAGAAAGGAAGAAGCAGAGGACAAGGATATGAAAGAGGAGGCTTATGTGGGAAATGTTTTCATTAATGAGAAGAAGGGCATAGAGCATTTGAATGTTCCCAACAACAAGGAAGGACAAAGTGAAGAACATAAAGGCTAGGCTAGAGTTTCACATGTTGATGAAGATGCTAGATCATCACATTTTGAAGATGCTAAAAGAGGAGAAGTCATAGTTAATATAAGAGTCCTACTAAATGGTGAGAATGAACCTGATCAAAGTAGGAGCTTGTTTCACACAAGGTGTAGATGTGAAGATAAGTGTTGTGATGTGATCATTGATGGTGGAAGTATTGACAATCTTGTGTCAAAAATGATGGTCACCAAGTTGAAGCTGAAGAGATAGAAACACCCATGTCCATACCATATTTCTTGGGTGCAAGATTACCACAAGGTCCTGGTTAATGACAAATGCTCAGTGAAGTTCAAAATTGGAAGCTACTAGGATGAGGTACTTTTTGATATCATAGCTATAGACATATGCCATATGTTGCTAGGTAGGCCATGGTAGTTTGATAGGCATGTTGTACACAATGGGTGAGAAAATACCTACAGTTTGACCAAGGGTGGAGAGAAGCATAAGTTGAAGCCATTGAAGGAGAAAGAAGAAAAAGGTATGAAGTGATGCTAGAATATGTTTTGTTGATGGAAAATAGTTTCTCAAAGCTATGAAGCATGAGCATATGTATTTTTCTATAATTCCAAAAGATAGTAAAGAAGAAGTAGAGGAGGTACTTGCAAAAGTTGTAGATATGGTGGGAGAGTTTTTGATATTGTCTTAGATAATGTACTTGACGGATTACCCCCAATGAGGAAGATGAGTCATGTTGGTAAACAAATTGTTCTTTCCAATCTAACTCTTCAATACCCAAAACTTATTAACAATAATTGATTACAACAATTAGGAAATCACACTAGGTGACTGATTTTTGTCTAAATTTGGAGGTAGAATTCCCTTGAATTTATGATTTGCGATGGATTTCGTTATTCCTAATTCTAAAAATGGGTTTGTTCTTGACCAGAGAATAGGAGAGGAAAACCAAGTTGGGCCTAAAAAGGAAGTAACTCAAGCTACGATTTGGGTCTTAACATTAATGAAATTTGTGAACTCATACATCTTATGAACCCGTAGAATGTGATGAAACAATATGAATTCTATTTATGGATTAGATAGTAGAATGCTTTTAACTCTAACATCCAAGAAACTACCTTAAGAAATAATGCAGAAAAAATCTCCTTTAGCCTCAAATAATACTATTATTATCTTTTGTTTGTTGTATTGAACAGGGGAAAAAAGCTATGTTTCTCCTTAACTCAATTAAGCTCAAAGAGATATCTTCAACTATGATAAAAATGGAACCATAAATAATTGATTAAAAAACCATTCACTTCACCTTTGCAACATGAAGTATTTGACACCAAAAATTAGCTGACATTTCGTTAATATTTTAATTGGGTACATATAGGAGTCTGAGATGACCATTACAACATGGAACTAAAGTAGTTCATATCCTCAAAAATGACAAATGGCTAGAAGCCAATTGTTTGTCACAATTTCACATCAAAATATGAAAGGGTGGGAGAAAGATCAATTTCCCTTCTTTCCCTTTTTTGACTTTGCCTTATAGGCTTTGGCATCAATGATGATCAAAATAAGCTCTTCATGTCTATGGACATGAACGTTGGTGTATCCCAAGAGCCACTTGGAGTGCTCTCTAGCAAAATCTTTAATTGCATTCAACCATTCTTGTGTTTCCTCCATGGCCATGTGTATACCCCGATTGAGCTGTTGGAGATCCAACACTCTATTCTAATGATTAGTAGATTTATCTATTGGATTATCTAGATAACTACAAAAATTCTTTTGCATGATAGAAATTGCTACTACTCCTTTGCCTTGTCCACTAGTTTGGGAGTCAGTTTGTAGGCCTTTTAGTAGCTCATAATTCTTGTCTTGTTCCTCTTTAACTTGGTTCTCTATTTCTTTTAATCCTTCCTTGATTGCCAAAATCATTTCAACTTTGAATTGCAAGCTTTGTTTCCATTCAAACAAGGGCTCATCTCCTGTTGGTAGAATCTTTTCTTCCACTACTTTCTTAGTCTTCATTTGGATGACCATATTCAAGAGGGAGATGCAATCTTCACCCTTTTCCCTTTCTATTGATAGAGTAGCCTAGTTGGCCAATATGTTATCCTTTTCCATTTTGAGCCTCAACACTAATTATCGATTTTCTCTGTGACTATAAGTCCTTCAAACTTGAGTTTTTCAGTCCACTCTCTACCAATTTACCTAGAGTGTTTTTCTTCTTGTAGTTGGGAGATGATAGCTTGAATATTTGTGGCTATAGGGTCACTAGTAGGTGCGACTCCTAAAATACTTTCTAGTTGAACAATTAGTTTCCTGATGAAGTAGTTAAGTTCATGAATCTCTGCCTTCATCCTAACTTTGGCAAGCTTGAGACCTTTGAGCTATCCCTTTATCACTTCATTTGTTGATTTCCCCATACCCACTTTGGTGTCGTGCCTAACTTCTCCAAGATCCAAAGATTGTAATGTGAAGTCATTTGTGGTTAGGTCTTCAATCCTACCTTCTTTGTTAGGCTTGGCTATCTCCATAGTTAGGTGCTTGGTATCTGGGTCTCAATCGAGGATGGATAAAGCATTTTACTTCTTCACCTTGCTTAATACTAACCCAAAACAAATGGCTAGAGACATAGTTTCTTTGTTTGGACCTCCATCTTCTTTCCTTTTCCTCTTCCTGCCTAAGGTATTATTGAGCCATAACTCAACACCAATTACCTTAGATGCATTCCCTAGTGTATCCACACTAAAAATTTTCCTCTTAACATGAGTCAATGCCTTTGAAGTTGAAGAGAAAGGGTTCTTTGGAGCTAGGGAAATGAATTTTGGATCTTTAGATACTTTCTCCACTTCACATGTTTTCTTTGCTACTTCATCTGGCTCTATAGATTCACTTTCTCCCACCATCTCCAAGGTTAACCACTTGTATTTTGGGGCTACTTGGCAGGAGTAATGTGGCACTTAAAGATGGGATTGGATTGCTATGGGGTGACAGAGGCACCATAACTACACTATCCTTTAATTCTTCGACCTTCTTCTTCTCGACTTCTATCTCTATTCCAATCACTGGAATTGAACCATCCTGACAAGTTTTATCAAGTGGGATGCTCTTGTTAGGAGGTTGGTCACCTCCTTCACCTCATTGAGTGGGTCCTTGAGTGAGAGGTAGGATTGTGCCTAAAGCACTACTGTGAGAAGATGAAGTTGCTGCTACATTTGGGGAGGACTAGGTAGATGCACCTTTTCTTCTTCTTTGTAGTGTTGTGGTCTACTCAACCCACTTTCTGGTCCTCTTATAGATTCTGGCCATCATTATGTCTAGATCTTCTATAGCATCTTCAAAAGGTGCAAAGCTTATGGGAGTATTCCTCAGCTTGGTCAAATAAGTATTTCTATACATATTTTGACCATCATCCTCGACTCCATCTACTTCTATGTTTACATTATACATCTTTACTTGATGAACTATCAATCTTGTGAAGGCTTGATCATGGCTCTCAAATTCATCTTTGCAATCAGCCCAATGATCTTCAATTTTGGTGATATTCTTTATCACACTCCTAATCTGGAGGACATCTCTAGCACACCCATTGGGGTCAAACATAGGCCTCAGGACTTGATACATATCTATCTTGTACTTCTTTTCAAACACCTTCATCATGTTTTTGGCATTTGAACGGGTGTCACAATTGAATGCTTCTACCTTTAGAGGGAATTCATATCTCTTCTTCTTGAAGCTTTTCCTTAGGACATTCATCTACAAAGCTTTTCGGATAATCTCAATTAGCACTATCATATTGCTCAAATATCTTGGCAGCTTTAGGGGAAAGCCATCAAAAGCTGCAAGATGTAGATAATAAAAGAATGAGAACTGAAAAAAATAGTAGCCAAATTGGTTGATGGTAGCCATGGCTTTGAGAGAGAATCTCCTTTTTGGGCATTCCTGTAGTTCCCTACAGATTCTCATGGTAAAAGCATCATTCACATTTACATAATCTACATAACTATTTTGCAGTTGGAGACATAGATAAAACTCATAGGATTTAACATCATCAGGGAATTCTTCTAATTTTGGAAGACATGGCCATAATTAAAAAGAATCCAACATGTAAATCAAGAATGAAGACATGTAGAATGAATTGTAAAAATTGGCCACCTGGAGGGAATTGGAAAGAATCTCACTTACATCTTGCACCCAATCAATATACAATGTATCGAAGCATACAAATTGAACCAAAAGGAAATATTGCTTAAACAAATTTGGCACTTCTACTTCACCTCTCAATCTATGTAGAAGAGCCAAAATATCAATTATCTCTAGTTTGATATTAGTCTATAAAAAATTTCTAAGGACTTTTCTCTTGTCGCTTTGTGGCATTTGGAACCAAGTTCACATGATCTCCTTCCTCTAGATCATCTTCTTCGCTGAGAATTTTGAAATGACCCCACCAACAGTTAAGTTAGAGATCTCCTCTCACTCTAGCACTTGAAGACAATTTACCATCGTCTTCCTATCAATTGAATCAACATAGTGTCATCCGATAGAAGTATTTGCTTGGTTTTCAAATTGTAATGATGAATACATTCATAAATGAGTTATGGGGCTTGGATTGCAACTAGAAAACCAACGACTTCAACTAAACCACATCCTCAAATTTTCTCAGTGATGGGGTGAATTTGTTCAGATTTTACCCTCCTTTGGAAATCCTCAATATCATAGAAATGTAGGGAAGTGTCTATGAAGTTCTACAATTGAGACTTGATTCCAGTCAAACCATCAAAACTCATGAACTTGGTGTCCATAGCGTATGAATGAGAATTTGAATAAAAAAAGTGAATAAGACAAAAATACAAAAATCACTGGCTTTCAAAAAGCTTATGCATATTGATAGAGTGAAAAATTAAGAAAATAAGGTAAATCCTTTAACTGTCTTTGTATTTTTATATAAAGATTTTGATTCATCTATTATACTTCAGAATTTGTGCCACATGAGTGAAATTTAAGGAAATACCCATTAGAGAGTAAATGCAAAGGCTCAAGGAAAATTTAAGAGTCTTTTCGCTATTTTTTTGAGCATAATGGTAACTTTTGTAAATCCATTATTTACTTTTCCATGTTCCTTTAAGTTTCAGAAAGTTGTTGTTGGAGTACTTCATTGATGAAAGTTTTCCAAGTGAGATCTTGACCATATCTTCCTTTTGCAATGCTTTGATTGATGCTAAAATCATTTAGAAACACACTAGATCTAGTATAGGGGAAAATTCTACTTGTTGACTTGATTTTTCTTGTACAATCAAAAAATTTCCTGCATGGGTTGGAAAGATGCCAAGGAGTAGGAAATTTATGTTTTTTTGCCAATGCTCTTTTATTGGTTGAATCTTTAACAACTATAATTTTAGTTGTTAAAGATGTTTAGTTAAGGTGTATGGATCCACTTGGGTGTCACTTAAAATCTTGTTTTTCACCTTTATCTCTTCCATAGAAAGTCATCTTCATGGGTTGGAAACCTGTTGGGGAGAAGACAATTTCAAGTTTTTCACCAAGGCTTAGTATTTGAGCAATAAAAAATCCAAATCATGTTTAGGAGTCTCATATTAGACTCAAACATAAATTTACTTTAATAATGTACCTTCTTTGAATCTTATTAAGCAAAACATGCCTCCAATTGAGCCTGCACATAAACTTGCCTTCATGGGTTGGAAACCCATTGAGAAGAAGGTGAGATGAGATTTTTTTCCGATGCTTATTTCTTCAACCATTAATATGTCATGAAAAAATAGTGAAAATGGTTCATCTATACTGAGTGAAATTTGATCTTTATTGAATTGGATACTAACTTATCCAACAAATTACAAGACAAAAAAAACCACCCGCTAGGAGAAGACGTATGGGAAAATCTGATAGAAATCACCTAGCCTCTAAGAACCTAGACCTAGACTCAAACATTTTGAGAAAGAGACTGACCTCATCTAAAAAAAAAAACTCATTTTTACCAATTGATTAGAAAAAAAAAGTGGGGCAACAAGTCACTAGATGGATTTGATTCCAGGAGTAAGTTTGCCAAACAAGGAAACACATAGAATAAAACCAATAGAAAGTGAACAATTGAACAGAAAAGTTCATAAGTTATTGCAAATGGGGTTGATTCAAGAGATTCTGAGTCCATGTGATGTGCCACCTATATTAGCAGCAAAGAAGAATGGAGAATGGAGGATGTGCATAGATTCTCATGCTATCAACAAGATCACAATCAAGTACAGATTTCCTTTGCCAAGGATGGATGATATTATGGACTATTTGAGTGGAACTGAGTATTTCACAAAGATAGATCTAAAGAGTGGGTACCATCAGATTCATATAAGAGAAGGTGATGAGTGGAAAACTATTTTCAAGACCAAAGAAGGATTGTATGAGTGGTTAGTCATGCCTTTTGAGCTAACCAATGCACTGAGCACTTTCATGAGGCACATGAATGAGGGAGGTATTGAAAGAGTTTTTGGGTAAGTTTTTTATTGTTTACCTAGATGATATTTTGATCTTTAGTAAGACATTGGAAGAACATTCAATCCATATTTGAAAGGTTGTTGATAAGTTGAGGGAAGAGAAGTTGTTGATAAACCTAAAGAAGTACAGTTTTGTAAAGGAGTTGGTGTACCTTGGATTTTTAGTTTCAATAGAAGGTCTAATAATGGACCTAGAGAAAGTGAAGGCTATTCTTGAATGGCCTACTCCAAGGAGTGCTATAGAGGTAAGATCTTTTAATGGGCTGGCTAGTTTTTACAAAAAGTTCATAAGAGGTTTTAGCAGTATTTGTGGACCCTTGGCTAAAACATTGAGAGGGAATAGGAAAGAATTTAAGTGGACTATAGATGCAGATAAGAGTTTTAATTTGTTGAAATAGAAAGTTACCGAGCAATCTATTTTAGCACTCCCTAATTTTAACAGGGTGTTTCAAGTAGACCGTGATGCTAGTGGTACTACAATAGGAGCTGTTATGAGCTAAGAAGGTAGACCTATTGCTTATTTTAGTGAGAAGTTGAATCATGTAAAATAAAAATATTTTTTCTATGATCAATAATTTTATGCTATTTTTCAAGCATTGAACTTGTGGAGACACCATCTTCTTCCTAAGGAGTTTTTTTGTATACTTATCATCAAGCTTTGCAATATTTGAATAGTCAAGGAAAATTGAACCGAAGGAATTTGAAGTGGGTTGAGTTTTTGCAGAGTTATACATTTTTTTTGAAATATAGGAGTGGGAAATCTAACAGAGTTTCAGATACTCTTCAGCTTCAACTTCTCTTCAGATTCAACTTGGTGACCATTGTTTCAAACACCAGATTGTCAATACTTCCACCATCAATGATGACATTAAAAAACTTATCTTAACATCTACACCTTGTGTGAAATGAGCTCCTTCTTTGATCAGGTTCATTCTCACCACTTACTAGGACTCTTCTATTAACTAGGACTTCTCTTTCAACATCTTCAAAATGTGATGATCTGGCATCTTCATCAACATGTGCAACTCTAGCCTAGTCTTTAGTTCTTTGGTTTGTCCTTCCTTGGTGCTGTGTACATTCAAATGCTCTATGCCCTTCTTCTCTATAGTGAAAATATTTCCCATAGAAACCTCCTCTTGCAGATCCTTGTCCTCTCCCTCTTCCTCTTTCATCTCTATTGTTATGATCATGGAAATGATTGGAATTGTTTACCCTATGGTTCTAACTACTACTTCCAGCCTCATCCTTATTTTTTTGATCATCATTACAACCACCATAAGATCATCTACCAGATCTTCCACCGCGACCTCTTCTGCTATTCTTGTTGTCAAGCTTCTTGCTTAGTTTTTCTTCAACTCTTAGGGAAAATTGGTATGTCTCCTCAATAATAATCATTCAAACAAGACTGAGCCCATCCTGAATACTTGGCCTTAACCCATTAAAATAATGAGCCACTTTCTCCTTATCATTTTTTGCATGGCTGGTTCTAATGAGAACTTGGTAGAACTCTTCGGTATACTCTTAAACAAATTTTCCTGCTTTCTTCAACCCTTGCATCTTCTTCAACAGATCAAGCTCATAATCTAGGGGAATGAATTGTCACTTCATTTTAGCTATCATCCACTCCCATATGATGATTTTGTCCTTTCCTTTCTATTTCGCTCCAACTGAACCTCCTACCACCAAATCTTTACATGTCCCTTTAGTTTTTCCTTTGCAAACTTGACCTATCACGATCCTCAATATCTTCATACTCAATGTACTCCTCTAGTTCATTGATCAAATTGATCAAATCCTCTTGGTTAGGATTTCCTAAAAATGTGGAAACTTCAAACTTAGGTCATTTTATAATCTTGGAGATGGCCCTAAAAATCCTTTCTTCCTCTAGATTTATAACTACCTCTACTTTAGCATTTTTGTCTAATTCTTCCTCATCCTCACTTTCATCTCTTACATGAAGATTTATTCCTCTACACATTTGTTCTTCCAATGCTTGCATTTGTCTTTGGAGGGCTCAGAAACCCTTAGGTGTAACACCTACAACTCTTTTGCCATGCTCTCTTCATGGAGGCATTTTTATGCTTTCACTGAAACCCTAGTGCAAATTGCCTCACAATTAGTGATCTGTCTACATGCTCAACCCAAACCATGGTCTTGGTATGAACTACCTCATAATTGGTGATCTTTCCACACATTCAAGAACTCTAGCTTTGATACCACTTGATGAAGGGTGTTCATCTTAATACCATAAATCCATAATAGAAACAAAGAAACAACAACAAATGCAAGAACAAAATATGGACTTCTTATTATTGTCGCAAATGCGGAATTACAGAATTCACATGTACAATATGCTAACCCACATGGGCACCTTCATTACAATAATTTTCAAGACTAAGTTGCAAACTACCACCTAGAGTTGTCATAGACAATATTTGGGCCTTTCTTAAATAGGTAATTTTATGCCACTCGGGAAGGTTCTAGACATTCAAACTTAATAACTAGGGCCGACAGACACTAACAATACATATAGAGTTAGCTAAATACATCTTTGACAATTATTTTAGAAATTTTGGGTAGCCCAACTTTGGAAGACCATAACTCTCAAACCATTGCTCCAATTGGCTATTATAACCACTTTTCAAAAATGCTAGCTCCTAGTCTATAATCTCAGAGCTGTGCAAGTGCCCTTTGGTCAAGATTTTGTACCTCATCCGAGCACTCTAAGGCCTCCAATGGTGAGTCTAAAGATTTTTTTGTAAATTTTTCCACCAAAAAATTGTAATAACTTCTTTGATACTTAAGATGGAGCAATGTGATTTTTATGGTAGGCGTATAACTCTAAAAAGAACCTTCATGTAGAAAATGAGAACATTCTAAGCTTGTATGAAAAACTTCTAAAAATAGCAAGTTCCCATAAATAGTATCCACCCTATCTACTAGTCCTTATTAAAATAGAAAAGACTGAAATGAGAATATTTTTGGGTGATGCAAGATTGCTCTTACACCTAGGATGCTCCTGCATGATTTTATTTATTAATTTCAAAGGGCACTATTATAACCTCTAGTCTTGTAGGACTAAGACTTATTTAGTTTGAAAAACAAATCTATTTACAAAGATAATGAATACTTGTTGATCCATAATCAGATAATTGATAATGTATCTATTATCATTACATTTCCAATCTTATAAACATTGGTACACCATTTATAACTTTAAATGCTTTACATTTAGCCATTACATTGATCATTTAAATTTACAAACATAATCTATATAGATTTGTGTTACCATTTACTAAACACGTCTTGTTAGTTCAGATAAGCTATTGAATGAGTTGGATGCACAAAATTCTCAACCTCTTGACCAAGGATTAGCAATGAAGATTAAGTATCAGAAGAAAAAATATTTTTTCCTACCATCTAATTCACATCAATAATAAAGGAAGGCAACCTCATTTTATTTTAATCAACACAATATAGTAAGAATATCCACTAAGTGACCTTATTTTGCTCCAATTATGAAAAAACTGGACATATTAAACACACTCTCTACACCTAGTCAAAACAATGATGTTATATGAATACATGTGAATAATTCCTGAAAGTAAACTAAATTCTATATTTAATAGATAACTCTTTAGTGTTGGTGAATAATTCTATTTACATGCGTTATTTCAACTACATGATTTATGTTTCCAACTCCATGCTAAGTCTATGTTTCTTTCCATTAATTATAGATGGGTGGTTGTTCACTTTTAGCTTAAACTGTGGATAGTTACCCAGTAAATAATAAAGTAATCTTTTAGTTCTTGTCATGTTTTCTTTGTTGATTCAGTCATTAAGACTGTATATGTCATGCATATGAATGCAAATTGTTAATCAATGAATATAGATTTTATTCAATATCTCTGGTTTTGATCTTTTATTTTTTGCAATATTTTATTCTATCTTTCACCAAGATCTTTAATATATTTTACTGAATATCTCTAAAATTCTACATGGTATCAAAGCTTAGGAAACTAGAAGAAGAAGATTATTTTTTATTGCAGGCATTGCAAATCAAAGTTTTTTTTAGAATTAATTTTGTTCATCAGATTGGGGGTTGTTAATGTGTTTCTATTTGTAATCACGAACTGAGATAAAGTTCCATTTTGGGGGAGATCAATAATGTCTAGAATGTATTTACATCCTTCTGTTGCAACCCAACCTCAAAAAATCTTTTGTTATGGAAGAAAGGGATAAATAATCACTATCTTGAGCAAGATCAATTGCCCTATCTCCTTGGACATGTTTTTGAGCCAAGTAGTTATCGATAGAAAATTGCATGGTTGAATAGTAATGATATTATCTATGGACTAATATATCTTATGATTTTCTTAGGATATCCTATATCATATAGAGCACACAGAGTTCCTTTTCATTGCTTGGACTATCATCTAACAATCGTATGCAGATATTGATTCTTCATCTGAAAGCAATGATTCCTTGGATAATCAAGCTTCTATGGGTGTTACTAAGATTTTAATTGCCCCTTCTTGTGTGGACACATCTTTATTGGATGATCATTTTATTGATAATCCTAGTGCTCCTATTGTCTCTTTAGAGATTAGAGTTGCTTCATTGAAAGCTTCCAATGATTCTTTGCAACACGATCATTTCTGTCTTCCATATTCAGTTCATTGGGATCAATTTCTATTAGGGATATCTTCTTTTTTTTTAGAATATCTCATTTTAGATCTAGATGACAGTATTGATTTCATACATCTTCTCTTTTATGAAGGTGAGTCTTCTTCAGTCGTTGTGAGGGAACATTTTGTTCCTCTTCTTCCTACTCTACATGGTCATTCTTCACAGATTAATACTAGTTTGGATACATTTGCACAACATTTTGAGGAGATCTATTTTCCTTCTGAGAAGATCAATGTGTCTTTTGATTATGTTATCCATTAGTTTCTAAATGATTCTATCTATTTCAAGATCTACGTGGAGACAATGGAGCAATTTTCAGAGGCATCGTACATCTATTGATTTCTTACATACTCTTTTCAGAATTGGGGAGACTTCATTCATACATCTTTAGTTTTGTTTCTTCCTAAAGAGAAGAATGTTATTCAAAGATCATGGACCACCTTTTGTACTCAGTTTCAAGCATCTACAATTGACTACACATTGCAGAGTGATCTATCTTCTCTTCCATTTCACTTTCTTGGAGATCTTCTCAAGGTCAAAGAAATTGTAGTATGGTAGTTTTATTTCTTTATTAACATACATTTGTGTGTGGTGGGGGTGGGGGGTAGGTTTTTCCCACGGTTTTCCCTCCTTCCTCTTTGTTTTGCTTAGATTTTTATTTTCTCCTTAGTTAGAATTAAGGGGGGTGTTGGTGACTAATTCTATCTACATGTGTTATTTCAATTGCACGATTTATGTTTCCAACTCCATGCTAAATCTATGTTTCATTCCATAAATTATTCAATATCTCTAAATTTTCTCTTTTATTTGTTTGCAATATTTTATTCTATCTTTCACCAAGATCTTTAATACATTTCACTGAATATCTATTAAATTCTACATTTACCTCATATATAATTGAACCTTTGCATTTGTTAAAAAGAACATAACATCAAAACTTTTAAAGTTTTTTTTTACCCATATTTGTAAGTAGATCATCATATTTGATTATCCTAGATTGCCCTAGGAGTCAATAGCTTAGAGAGTAATGTTGTGATTTCACAATGCACACCCCATTTCACCTAGAAATAGGGACCCCCTACTTTATCTTTTAGCTTTCTAGATCCCTAGTATGAGGTTTGAGTCTTTTTAGGGTTTTTCCTAACATCTTTGGCCAATTTGGGTCCCAACTTGAAAACCCAAATTTTGAAAGAAAAAAATGCGCACCTAGTGCACCTCATCAACTATGTTAGTGCACTAAAAGAGTGAAATAAAGCGCTTTGTCTTAGAAAGTGCACAATAGTGCAACTATTCACCTCCAAGGGGTGTGATGAGTCTTGGGTTTATCAAACTTGGGACCCAACCCCTCTCCCCACTTCATTTCTTAGCCCTGAGCCTCCCTAGTCACACCAGTATAGCTCCTTAAGTGTGCTGATGTGCCATGCTGCATCTCCCCTCCTCATACCTATACAAAACACAAACACAACATTAAACACCAAAAAAGGTGTGAAGTTGCACACCTTTTTTGTAGAACTTTAAAAAAAAAAAAACCTTTAAAAACTAAAAACTAAAACCTAAGTAAAGGTGCATAGCTATGCACATTTAAGTAGACCTAAGTATCCCTTAAAGGATCAAAGGGTGTGGATTTAGCACACCCCATAAGGTGTGCTAAATGCGCACCCTTTGTGCTTACATATGTTGATAGGATGCACACCTTGCATAGCCCATCAGGTGCGCTAGGTGCACACCTTCAAAAATAAAGGTCTAAGTATAGGTAAAGTGCACCTAGCACACCTCTAAGGTGTGCCAGGTGTACTTTTTTTTTTTTTTCCTTCTAGGGTTAAAATTAGGTTTTTAAATATTTTTCATCAATTAGGGTTTTTTGGATTTTTTCCGATCATCATTAGGGTTTGTATTAATTGATTTTTCTTCGAATCCAGACTAATAGATGTTGATTTTGTGCAGATTCAATGGATTCTTCATTGTCCTCCCTTGCTACAAAGATGGCCCCAAAACCAGTGATCTTCATGTTTTAAGGTGTTCTGACAAAGTCACACTTCCAAGATAATTATTCAGAGATCAAGGACACCAAACTTGGTCATATAGACTAGAACATGTTCCTAGTATTATGCAAAAAACCCACAGAAAGGTCCCCATTGATATCTTCTCTCATTCGATCAGGACTAGTCAACGTAGCATCACACTCAATATCAATACTCAAAGTTGATCATGACACTAGTGGAGAACTATGTCTTTGAAGAAAGGGTTGTGAAAAGTATTACTGGAGAAATCATGCTAGATCTTCGACCTAAGAACATAGAAAAGGTGTTGCATCTTCTAAGGGTAGATCAATTTATTAGACTAACCTATCACTAGGTAGAAAGATGGTACAAGGAACATGTAGAGGAAGCAACTAAAATCATCCAGTCCTCATACCTCATTGAGAGGACTCATTTGGGGCATAAATCAAACAAAGTGGAAATGACAAGGGGCTATATGAAAGAGGATATTGGAAATTCTATAATACTCTTGAGTAGAGATATGGGGTTAGCAGCATTAGGACACCTCAATATATGGATGGTGTACTTTATTAAGACTATCAAAACAACAAAGATGCCAATTGATTGGGCTTCCATTCTTAGTGAGAACTTGGACAAGCAACTAGTGATGGCTAAGAACAATAGTAAGCTCTACATGATATCTTATTTGGTGTACCTATTAGCTATAGGGCAACAAACTATCTGAGACTCTTCAAAAAGGGTAGCATGTAAGATGCTAATGCATGGCCCTATAGAGTATATCCCCAGTTGGTGAAGAAAAAGCTTCCAAAGCACAACAAGATAGTGAATGATGAATTTATATTTACAATTATTTGGTTGATTGAAGGGGATTATGCAAAAAGGATGTTAGATGAGGTAGGGGCCAAGATTTTAGAAGTTGGTGCCTATTACATCCAATTTTGAACTTTCACTTATTTGAGGGTACCAGTACCACTATCAATCCCAAGAAGCTCCCTAGGTATCCAAGAAAGAGACTTATATTGCTGAAGATCGCTCGACAACTCTTGTCTTCTTACGACAAAGTAAGGAAGCAACACAAGATAACCTAGGTGTGGCCTATTAGTATAGGACCATTTAGTGTGGTCTGAATATAGGATATTCTATCTTTCAAGCTTCAATGGGATCAATATCCCTTGGAGGAATATAACTCTCCTCATCCTTATTTTGATAATATTGGAAGAGTTCAGTATTTAGTTGGCACAACATTCCAACATGAAGATGCAATTGAGGACCACTGGATGAACACAACAGACGACTATGATATTTGTATAAGGGATTATTGTAGGATGACTCTCTATCTAGCAAGCAGTGCTTTGAAGATAAAGGTTCCTTTAAAGGTAGTGCAACAAGATATTGAGGATATCCTTGATCCATTGTATAATAGAGACAAGATTTGTGATCAACCCATTATGAATGCAAAGATCGATAAGGAAGAAAAATTAGATATTAATCACATGGCCAAGCATGTCATCAAATTGACTAAGGATTGGATCAAAAGACCTTTCAAAGTAGATCCAATTTCTCAAGTGGTAGTCTTCCACACTAAAACCCACACAATAAGAGATAGAGGAGCTAAGGTAGCAATACCCATTTTTATAGCTCAGTCCCCAGTGAGGCCAGAAATAGTGCACCAACTTGATAGATAAGTTGGAAATTATAGGGCTCAAAAGGGTAAAGATAAGAGGAAGATAACTTCTCCTTAATGAGCTAATCTAGAAGAGGAACCAACTCAAGTACCACCACAACAACGGGTAGAGAATGTACAAGGGTCAGAGAATGTAGAAGCTACACATACTCAGGATAATCCTCAAGTGCCACCAATTGAACAAGGGTAAGGAGGTGTTGAAACAGAAGTACAAGAAGTGTCTCTGCTTACTCAAGAGGTATAAGCTTCCCCATCAAATCCTAAAAGAAGAAAGACCAAAACCTTGGTCAAGATGAGATAAAAGGTGATTAGAAGAGTTATTCCTTTTCCATCAGTACCAGAGGTTATCCCAAATGAAGGGGAAGAAGAGGATGATGAAGACATTGAAGATAACCTTCCTTTGAGTCAGAGGACTCATCTTGCCAGAGCCATAAAGTTGGAATGGAGAAGAAGCTCCACAATTAAACCAACATCTATTTTTGAGTAGCCTATTTAGTCTACCACTTTAGAAGATGAGCTACAATAATAGATTGATGAGCAGGAGGGTGAAGGCATTAATGTCTTTCAAATATCAAAATTTGATTTTATGCCAGTTGGCACTGAACTGGTGGGAGATAAAATAAGGGATACTCCAACTAATCAACCTCAATAGGAGGATTGGAGTCAGTTTCCATCATATCCACAAGGACTCAAAGTAGGTCCACCATAGAGAAATCCAATTAAATTTTGTGTGGATAAAGGTTCAACTACTCCTCTTCCTCTGAGCACTGAAGAAGAACATGTACAAGCAAAATAGGAGGAAGAGCCATAACAAATACCTACCGATGAAGTGTTAGAGGAAGGGAAAATATGTGAGCAACCTGTGTGCTAGAAAATGAGTCTTGCAAGAAGCATGGGTTAACAAACAAACACTAGTTTAAAACTTTCAAAATGCATCAAACATTCATCAAAAAGAAAGGAATAAATACCAACTAATGCTTGCTTGGGTTTTGCAACCCTAAGCAACTAAAAAACCCAATCTTCCAGCCACCTCTACAGCTCAACAAAGGCACCCATAAGAGGCCTTGTTGGTGTGTTAAGATGGGGGTATGTTTGGTGTGCTCTCCCAAACACAAAAAAAGTATCAATCTCTTGAATGATTATGCAAATGTGAGTGCAAATGCAATATGAACCTAGGCTAAATAAGATGAGGAATACCTCAAGAAATGGCTATGGAGAGAGCCATTCTTGAAGGCATTCAAAGATGAAGATGATATGCAATGAAAGAACTAACTAGATATGCAAACTATGATAAAAATGCAAGCTAAAATGAAGTTACAAATGCATGTAAAAACTAGATTAACAATGCATGATGTAAACTAAATCAACTACCAAATTGTTAGTATAAACCTACAAAATCACTATGAAAACTCTACCAATGCAAGCTCAAACCACCATGAAAGCTCAAACTATGGATGCAAGCTCAAATCTCTAACCAACATGATAACAATGCAATAATGGGAGATGTCAAATGCTTGAGACAAGCCCTCTATTTATAGGCTTGAGGGAGGGCTTGGTGAGGTGGCATCCAAGTAAGTGCCACATAAGGTGACATGCAAGCCATGCAAATGGTCAAGAATTCAAAGTTTTCTCACACATGTGTGAGCAAACTTGAGAAGAAGAGTGGGAGACAAGAGTGTGTAGGCATGCCATCTCACACATGTGTGAGCACACTCTTAGGCTAATGAGGGGGATTAGGGAGATAATTAGAAATGATTAAGTGGGATTAGAGAAGAAATAGGCTTAAAAGGATGAAAATGATGGGTGTAGACTAGGCTCTAGGTTAAGTTTAAGACTAAATTAAATGAAATTTAATTTAATCATGGGTTTAGAGGAATTAATGGGGTGTGAGGATTTAAATAAATAAAATTTATTTAAAAGGGGGGAGACATGGAGGATCATGTGTTAAATTAATTTAAGACACTAGAGCTAGGAGTATTTAAATTAAATTTAAATACTTAAGAGAATGAACTTATTTAATTAATTAATATAATTAAATAAGTAGAAGAATGTGAACAATATAATTAATTAATTAATAATTAATTACAATGTCATGGGAAATATTAAAATTAATTAATATAGTGTTTAGGGACAATTTTAAGCGTCTACACAACCTTAGTAGACTTTTGAAGGTACCCATGCAGAGGCGGGGGATCGAGCAGAGGCAGAGAGGCTCCGAGCGGAGGTAGCCACCCTACAGGTCGAGTAGGCCACCCATCAGGCGCAACTGGATGGATATCGCAGGCAACAAGATATAGCCATACAGATGGTACAGCCTAGGGCAGCCGTCGCAGTGATGCAGGAGGCCCTCACAGCTACCCGAGCAGAGACACAGGTCATACGAGAGGCAACCTATTATAGGTCACTGTACAGGGAGGCCGTGCCTGCTGACTAGCAACAAACAAATTTTGAGAGGGGAGGCAGCTCATGGATCTCAGGTGGCAGAGCTAGATCAGAGTAGTTGTAGGATAGCGGAGACCTCCTCGAGGGGGGGATACAAATGGGGCAAGACCCTCATAGCCAATGACTTGATTGTATAGGGTGATCAGTGTTTTTGATAGATATGTGCAGATGCAACTATTTTGATGATGCATTCGTAGTACATGATTCATCATGATGTATATGGACTGTACAGGCATTATTTTTTTGAGATATATACATGACATGATTTGATGATTCTATGTGTATGGATGTATGTGATGCATATGTATGGATTTATGATGTGGATACTAACGTTTGTGATGCAGGATGTGATGCTATGTGATGTGGCTTATGACATATGCAGGGATGCACTATATATATGTGAGATGATGTATATGCCCTTAGATGTGATGACTAAAAGTGTATGCAATTAATGAACTAATGCAATCTGATAAAATGAACTAAAAAAATTTAAGGAACAATAAATGAGATGAATCAAATGAACACTAATGTAATGGAAAATGAATGAATGCAATTTAATGGAAATGAACTAACAAATGAATATCTGTCATAACTGTCACTCATAGAAACCCAGTAGCCTAGCATAGGAGGGGGGAAATAAATAGGACCTTGTCTCAAGCACAACTCGAATGAAACCCTAGACTACATGCATCCTAACTATATGATATCAAGAGATTCCGTTGTGTTTATATGGAGAGCACACCTTAAATTGATTTTGCAAAATGAGTTTATGCATTATATGCTATAGAAGCATAAATGTCATTACTCTTTTGCGTGGACTAGACATACAAAACCATAGAGGCTTTAGGACAATAGGTGTAGTTTGCATAGTCATGAGGGATCAAATGTCACATACGCAATGGAGAGGTTTGGGCACACCCAAAGTCTTTTAGGGATCTTTTGTGGGATGTGTGCTAACCCATTGCCCCCATTACATAATGCATTAACATAACCTAAAACTGACACACATGAAGTAAAGCCTCAAAAATAGATCATACCACAAAAACATGTGTAGTTAATGACAGCTATTTTGGTACGACCAAAATATGGAAGATCAAGGTGCACCATAAAAGGCTACCACTAAAACACAAATAAAATCAACCAAGAAGAAACCTCATGACCAAGTAGTCATTCAGTCCACAGTTCCTGCCAAGAACCTTAGGTCTAGAAGTGAATGTCACAATGTCACCTATAGGAAGGATTCATCCTATGAAAGTGTGTCAAGTTGAAATGTCAAATGATCATGAAAATATTTGTTTTTGGCAAGGGCTATGAAGCGAACAATTTTCTTGAAGCATTAAGTCTCAAATGGTGATTTTGTGTAAGTCCAAGGGTGGTCATTGTTGTGAAAAACCTCAACGTAATGGGATGACAATCACTCGACACAAAATGCCTTGTGAACTAGAGGTCTTTCAAAAGATGGAAGTGAAATGGAGCCTTGCAGACAAGAGGTCTTTTATTAGATGCATGAAATGCAAAAGGCTAGATAAGAATTTACACAAGGGAAGTGGAATGGTGGAATGGAATGAAGCAAAACGAGCCTTATAGACAATGGATGAATCCATACTTTTTTTTAGGAACATTTTTCTGCTTTTTAGGGATTTTTTCAAGAACATTTTGTGATTTTTTTTGGATTTTTGTGGGACTATAAACATTGTACAAGAACTACAAAGGCTCAAGCATAGAACCACTTGAGATGCTAGATATTTATAGGCTTAGGGAGCAGATCTCCCTCTGGAGTAGCAATCTGATAGGCCTCAGAACCATATTTGGCTGTAATGATAAATGGACCTAGCCAATTTGCCTCAAATTTTCCTTTCTTTTCACGGTTTTGGAGGTTCTTCATGTTATGCTGCAAAACTATGTCCCTCACTTCAAATTCTCGTGGCTTGACTTTCTTATGAACTGAAGCTGAAGGCAATTTTGATACACATGGAGGTGGTTTAGGGCATTCAGTCATCTCTCATCAAGGAGTGCCAACTCTTGCAAGCGAGCAACTCGGTAATCTTGTTCGGATATCAAATTCTTGAGAGAGATTCTGAGGGAAGGGAGCTCAATTTTGATGGGCAAGATGGGTTCGAAACCATAAACAAGGGAAAATGGGCTATGGGGGTACAAATGGAGGTACGGTAGGCCCAAAGGGCGGGAGCAATTTGGATGTGCCAATCACGGCCAGCTGCATCAACGATTTTCTTTAGGATTTTCAAGATGGTTTTATTGGTAGCTTTAGCTTGGCCATTGCCTTGGGGATAGTATTTGGTGGAAAAATGCTGGGTGATGTCAAATTTCCTACATACTGTGGCAACCTCTTGATTTTTCAAAGGGGTTCCATTATCAGTCATGATATCTTGAGGTATACTAAAATGAAAAATAATGTAGTTCAGGATGAACTTTGAAATCTATTTTTCGGTGACGTAGGTTACTGGAATAGCCACGACCCACTTTGTGAAGTACTCAGTGGTGGCAATAATGTACTTGTGCCCATTTGAGGAATTTGGGTATACTTGACCAACAAGGTCAAATCCCCAGTAGAAAAAGGGCCATGGAGTGATGGTGGGCTGAAGGTCTTGGGCGGGAGCGTGTATCAAATCACCATGTTGCTGACATGGAACACATCTTTCACAAACTGATATGCATCTTCTTCCATAGTGGGCCAA
Source organism: Cupressus sempervirens (assembly GCA_028749045.1). Lineage (NCBI taxonomy): Eukaryota > Viridiplantae > Streptophyta > Pinopsida > Cupressales > Cupressaceae > Cupressus > Cupressus sempervirens. The sequence continues at coordinate 96,044,919 of CM053784.1, forward strand.
TAGTAACCTGTCCTAAGAAGCTTTTTCGCTAACGTAAGGCCACTTGAGTGGGCACTACAAATCCCTTGGTGAACCTCTTCTAACGCCATTCAGGCTTCATCTGAACTGAGACATTGAAAGAGGGTTCCATCAAAGTGTTTTTGAAAAAGTGTATAACCTAAGATGGTATAGCTGGCGGTTCAATGAATGAAGGTTTTACTTTGGTTTGGGGTGAGGGCTATGGGAATGGTTTTGTGATGTAAATAGGCAAAGATGTCAGCGTACCATGAAGACTCAGGACCAACAATCTCACACACCAAATTTGAATCAATCTGCTCATAAGTAGGAGTAAAAAGATTCTCGATGAGAAACTCACATTTAGGACTATATTCTGGCATGGCAATCATAGAGGCAATAATAGCTATGGCATCTGCTGCTTTATTATTAGCCCTTGGAATCTGCTGAAAAATAATCTCTGTAAAATGCTGCTTAAGATCGTCAACTATTCTACAGTAGGGCAACAAGTTCTCATCCTTGGTGTGGTATTCATCTGTGACTTGTTTAATGACCAATTGTGAGTCTTTGAAGACAAGGAGGTTTCTGATATTCCATTTGATAGCTTGACATAGTCCTAGGACTAAACCTTCATACTCAGCTATATTGTTTGTGCAAGGGAATGATATTTTATAAGACTTTGGAATGAGATCCCCTTGTGGTGTCACAAACAAAATTCTTGCCCCTGATCCCTTTTGTGTAAAGGATCCATCAAAAAACAATTTCCATGGTGTAGTAGGGGCTAGGGTCATAATTGTGTCATCTGGAAAATTGGCTATAATGGGATGGTTCCCTTAAAGAGGAGCTTCAACAAGCTGATCTACAATTACTTGTCCTTTAATGGCCTTACGATCCTTATAAACAATGTCGAATTCACTCAAAATTAAGACCCATTTTGTTGCTCAGCCATTGAGGGTGGCTTTTGATAACAAATACTTGAGTGGATCTATCTTGGCAATGAGATATGTAGTATGATTAAGCATATAATGACGTAGTTTTTGCATAAAAAAGACTACAACCAAACATGCTCTCTCAATAGCAGTGCAATTTAACTCATAGCCAACTAGTGTTCGACTGAGGTAATATATGGCTTGCTCATTCCCCTTATCATCTAACTGTGCCAAAAGTGCTCCTAAGGCAACTGAAGTAGCTGAAATGTATAGAATCAATGGTCATCCTGCAACTGGAGGTACTAAAACTAGAGGATTAGCCAAATATGTCTTAATTTGTTCAAATGATTTTTGGCATAGACAATCCCATTGAAACTTGTTTCCCTTGCGAAGCAAATGCTGAAGTGGATGGACTTTATCTGCTAGTTGTGACACAAATCTCCTAATAGATTGTAACTTTCCTTGAAAACTGCGGAGTTGTTTCAATGTGGTAGGTGGAGGCATATCCATGATGGCCTTTACTTTTGCTAGATCTACTTTAGTACCTCTTCTTGACACAATGTAGCCTAACAGTTTGCCTGATTTGACCCCAAATAGACATTTCTTAGGATTATGGCGTACTTTATATTTCTCCAACCTATCAAAAATAATGGTAAGGACATCAATGTGGGATTCTCTTGTCTTGGAATTTCCTAGAATATCATCAACATAGTCCTCCATTATGACATGTAGAAGATCATGAAATATAGTAGTCATTGCGCATTGATAAGTGGCGCCGACATTTTTCAAGCCAAAAGGCATGACTTGATAACAAAAGGTTCCTTGTGGGGTGGTGAACGCTATTTTATGTTGATCCTCTTCTGCAATCCTAATTTGGTTATAGCCAAAAAACCCATCCATCAAAGAAAACATCTCATGTCTAGTAGTCAAATACACTATGATGTCTATGTTAGGAAGTGGAAATCATCCTTAGTACATGCGAGATTTAAATCTTGAAAATTTGAACAAACACAGATGCCCCTAGATGCTTTCCCTATAGGAACAATGTTGGAGACCCACTCAGGATAGTCAATAGGACAAATGAATTTTGCCTCTAACATTTTTTGTAACTCTGCTTTGACTAGGAGTGCTACGTTAGGGTGCATTTTGCGCAACTTTTGCTTTACTAGTTTAATCTTGGGGTCAACTGTCAAATGATGTACAACCAAATTTGTATCTAAGCCAGGCATGTCTTTGTACGTCCATGCAAAATTGATTTTTTCCTTTTTCCCAAATTGACTGGAATTGTGTCCTCATTCAAAATAGGTGATTTTTTTGGTGGCAAGGATCTAAATGGCAAGTCAAGCTCTCCCTCTTCTGGCAGCTCTAAGAGGTTTTCACCAGAAGATGCATCCTTTATTTTATCTTTTTCTTCATACAAAAGCACCCCAAGGGAGTTTTCACTAGAGGATATGTCTTTTGTTTTTCCATTTTTATTTTCTTTTTCACTTTTGCGACTAAGAGAGTTGACTTGGCTACCAAAGTAGGATTCCTCATTGTATTGGATCTCATGTTCATATTCTCGAAGATTCTTAAGGCCAAAAAGTGCCATCATTGCTTCATCAGACTTACAGATATCGAGAGCTGGTGGTGTATCTTGAAGGTCCCAGTCTATCATGTCGGGATTGGTGAGAGGTAGGTTAATGGATGAAAGGTCATCTATGCTAATGGCGTGGACATAATTATCTAGGTCATCTTCAATGTATTGGAAATGTACTTTGAAGAATTCCTCCTCTTTAGTCTTAGAATCAGGTTCAACCGTACAATAGTTGTCAGCAAAGGATACCTTAGGTTTAATGGAGCCCAATCCCCGTCCTTCAGGATAGCTATTAGCTTCTAAGGGTCGTCTAATTCCATATTCTTTTGGTCCAAGTCTGGTACCATGGTATCCCATGTTTTTAATAATGGGACGTGCCTTAACATATTTATCCTTAGGAAACTCCATAGGTTCATCTTTTCCATCATAATATAGCCAATCTAGGATATTATCTTCCATGTGCTCATCACTAAGTGAACCCCAATGCTCAAATGTTGTCTTGCTAACTTGCATGGTTTCCTTATTAGTAGAAGGTGACAATTGAGAAGGTTTTCCAAAGGAATGAGGGGACAGTGGTACTTGTCCCACGCACAAGGAATTTTCAAACTTATACTCTCCCATTCCTAAATCAGCAAAAGTAACCTTTTTTCCTTTGGTGTTAATTTTAGTATCTACAACCTTCTCTTTTCCCTTGTGGGAGCTTGAATCCTCATTAGCTAATTCTGGTACTGTTGTGGAAGGTGGTTCTGTTATGGTGAGAGATTTAGGTACAACTTTGGCAAACTCACTTATTGGACAAAAATTCATTGGTGCACCTTCCAATCTTTTACAAAATTCAAAAGGAGTGGGATCCCCTAGGATTGTGATCTCTCTTCCTTGTTGGGGTAATTTCAAGCATTGATGATAGGTGGATGGGATCGCCTTCAGTGTATGTATCCATGGTCTACCAAGCAAGATGTTATATGGCAAATCCAAGTCTAAGACATGGCATTCAATATTTATGATGGCTGGTCCCACCTTTAGAGGCAACATGATGACTCCTTTTGATTCTATTTCTCTTTCATCATATGCTTTTATTGTGATACTTTTATTAACATCTAGGAGATCTTCTGGTAGTCCCAAGAAATGAATCATTTTCAATGTATAAAGGTTCAAACTGGATTCATTGTCTATAAGGACTCTTTTAATCTTATGTCACTATATAAGGACTTCAATGTGGAGCAAAAAATTATGGTGGGGATCAGGACCCTGGAAATCTTTATGTATAAAGACAAGGTGTTGTTAAGTAGCAAGGTTTCCAATCATAGCAGTAAATTGGGAAGCATTAATATTTTTAGGAACACGAGACTCTAAAAGAGCCTTCTGCAAGATCTCTTTATGGATGGGTGATGTGGTAAGAAGCTCAAGAATGGAGATTTGTGCAGGAGTCTTATCTAGTTGGGACAACACATCATAGCAAGAAGCAGGCCTTTGTGAGGTGGATGGCATAGTAGGCGTATGTGGTATTGTTGGATTAGTGTTATTGGGAGCGGCAGCTTGCAAAGTGAGTCTCCCCCATCGAGTGGTGGCATCACAATCAGCCACTTGCAAGACAAAGGTATTCACATGAGCATCTTATTCTTCAATGTGACCACATAAGGAGTCAAACCATGAGATGTGGTTAGTAGAATAATCATAAGGTAATGCATTCGATGTGGATGCTTGATTCGGATGATTGGTATTGTTATTATCATTGTTGTGATCAGGAAATGGTTTTTGAAATATCTTCAATTTAGCATTTTTAGAAGTTGGACCTCCTTCTACTTCAATTTCCCCATCATCAACAAAATTTTGGATAAAAGCTTTGAGCTTGATACATTTGTTGGTGTCATGTCCTTTGATACGGTGGTATTTACAATATTCATTTTTCCTATACCACTTTGACTTTGGTTGATTTTCATCAAAAGGACATGTGTTAGGAAATGCCATCAAGTTGTGATCTACTAATTTTTGAAAGATGGTCTCCAAAGGTTCACGAAAGTTAGTGAACTTTCTATTTCGATCATAGTCATGATTGTAGTTGTTGCATGGAAAGAATTGTGTTGGATTTCTAGATTGTTGATTGCTTTGATTGTCATGATTTGAATGGTTGTTGTTTCGATTGTGGTAGTTATTGTTGTTCCCTCCTTGAAGGTTTTTGACATCAGTAACACCATCATGTGTAACATCCTTATTCTTGGAGCAGAATTTGGGTTTGCTATTGTTGTTTGACTCATTGTTGGAGGATGATGAATTATAATGTTTGATGGTACCTTTTTCCAAAAGTCCATTTTCAATATTCTTGCCCTTTTTGACTAAAGTAGAAAAGTCTTTGGGGCTAGCCATTTTCATGTGGAAGGACATTTCGGGTATCAAGTTCTTGATAAATATATCCACAAGATGGGAATCCTCAATTTTATATGGCATACAATTAGCAAGATGTCTCCACCTTTGTAGGAAGTTGGCAAAAATTTCTCCATTTCATTGTTTTGTGTTGCACAAGTCACTCAATGAGGCATGATGTTCAATGTTGTAAGAGTATTGTGCTATAAACTTGCTTGTCAAATCATTGAAAGAAGTAAATGAGCCCTTAGGTAAATTCATTAACCACTCAAGTGTGGGGCCTCCAAGACTTCGTGAAAAGAGTCTTTTAAGATAGTCATCACTGTAGGCTACCTCTTGGCACAAAATGGAAAATTTCTTGAGATGGGTGATGGGGCATGTCTCTCCCGTATACTTGTCAAATTTAGGTATTTCAAAACCGGTTGGAAATGGCACCATATTAATGGATTTATCAAATGGAAAAGGACAAATTTCCTCAGAAGATGCATCCTTCACCCCTTTGTTGTTCATGTTAAGGACCAAATTTCACAATTCTTGGAATTGTTGAGCCAAATCTTGATTAGGTTGCACTTATGATTGTTGGGTGTTCACAAATCCACCTCCTAAATTGTGGGTAGTATGAGGTGGTGGAGGTACTCCACTTTGGCCAATGCATTGATATGCAATTGTTAGAATTGGCACGAATGTCTTTACCATAGTGGTTGGCACTTGTAAATAAATAGAGTGCATTGGTTGTGTCAAAATTGCCATTGGTTGAGTAGGCACTTGTCCAATGCCTAAGCATCCCACAGTTGAAGTTGTCAAGGTAGATTGTGGAATACTAGCATGTGTGGTAACATTGGGCATGGTACTAATGATCTATTGAATATGTTTTACACTCAATTGAAATGTAGGTTGTGTTGAAGTGCTAGATGTAGGCATAGAACTAGTTATCACCATGGTTTCTTTCCCTTTGCTAGAAGTCGGAGCTGCATTTGAAGTGGGCAACACGGGTGCACCACCTTTTGTAATTTGTCTAAACAAAGTGTTCTCATCAAAGCTTGGGGGAACATTAACACCATCCTTGACCAAGTTTAGGAATATCTTAGTTTTCTTTGACCTAATGGATTTTTCCATCATTTCCACATTGTAGGGTTCTGCAAGGAATGTCCCGACATCACTAGGTACATCGTTAGGGTCAATAAGATCTTCATCTTGGTATATTTATTCATCATTATCCCCCAAAGTTGTGTTATGGAAGGGATCTTTTGGTTCTCATGTGGATGTTGAGTTAGGTATACCAAGGTTCGAACTAGAGGGAATTGTATTCCCTAATGAAGTTGTGAGTGGAGGAAAAGGATTCTACATCTCTGATTGCCTCAATGATTCCCACAAATGTTACATGGGATTAAATGTGAACCTTCTTGATCATGTGTCTACCATACAAGAGTGATCAAGCCAATGGGTGGAAAATTATGGAAGAAAAAGAAAATGAGGATAAGAGCTATTAACCTTATGTGATTAAAGGGTCAACTACCCAAGTTTGAACAAAAGACCTTGGTTTAGCAAACAAAGATTGATTAGAGGATAGTAGTATTTTTTCCTACCAAAGATAGCCAAGTGATCTTATAGGCAAGATAGGACACAAAATTGATTGCTTATTATACGGAGATAGACTTGTGATCCCAAATAAGTAAGTGTGATTAGGATAAATGTTTGCTTATAGATGAAAGGTCTAGTGTTGTATTGTCAAAAGATGTTTTAAGGTTTAAGCTCTCTAGAAGAAAATTTGAAGGTGGAAGACTAGGAGTTTGGAAAGATGGAGGAAGATATGGTTGTGGTCACTAATGCGGCTATCTCAATCCTTGTTTACTAGAAATAAAAACCTTGGGTTCACTCCTGGGAAAATAGACTAGTTTCGAAGTTTTCCATTGTATTCAATTCTATCATAACGGTCTTGTGTAGCTTCTTCTTTTTTAATGTCTTTGATAACGTATCGAAATTGTTTGTCACCGTATGCTAGGTTCTTCCTTTCCTTGTAGATAGGTGGTTTGGACAATCTCACTTTCTTATGTTTGACTTAGTTGACTTTATCGGTCATGGCAAGAATAAAATAAAACCCAAATTCAGAGTGACTAGACTCAACCAAAATGCAAACTACCAAAAGTAACCGTGAATCAAGAAGACCTCACTTAACCTATCTCACTCAATTAAACATTACCTCACAATTTCACTCATTTTAGAACTTGTTTGATGTTTTGGCTTTGGTTTTTGAATGTTTGAACAAGCACGTTGAACACGCCAACAACCCTAATAAGGTTATCTCTAGGATAAACAAGGCTTATCTAGAGGGAGTCCTCGATATACACAAGGTACATGAGGCCCAAATCTGTAGATAAAAGGAAATACTACCACACAAATAGGGGGAGATGGTAACCCAAATCTCCTCCACTTTCCAAAGGTATAAAGTTCTTTGGAGCTTAGCCAAGAGTGACAATATTCTACTTCCAAGAGAGGTGTCTTTTGATTCACCTCCCAATTTTTATACTCCACCAGAACACTGGAGTTGAGGTCATCCCAAGGGGTGATGAAATCCCCAAGAAGGCCTCCTAAAAATAAAAAACAAAATCACTTATTTCTTGTGCACCCAAGATCGCCCAAAGGCGCGAGGGGAGAGAATACGTAAGTGGTCTTGGGGTTTAAAAGACACATTCTTTCCCAATGAAGCTTTAAGTTTTCTATCTACTTGAAGACACTCGTGATTAAAACATGCAAGGTTCTTTCCAACTTGAAATAGTGCCAACATAAATGAAAATAGGGGTTCATCAACAAGAAAGTAAAGTGAGTGTGTGAAAATAAAATGTTGAAAAGAAAAATGCAAGAAATAAAGTCAATTTACTTTAGGGCATTCAAGAGTGTATGACTTCATTTTAAGCACCAAACTCAAATGTGATCTAGCCTAAGCATACATGTCCATTTTAAGCACCAATTCCAAATATTGTCTAGCCTAAGCATACATGTCCATTATCTTTTAAAGCATTTAAGATGGTGTGAATTTTTTTTAAGCACCAAATCTAAAGGTGTCTTCTACCCTAAACATTCATGTCCTTTTTAAACACCAAAGTCCAAATGTGGGCTAATCTAAACATTCATGTCTATTTTAAGCACCAAAGTCCAAATGTGGGCTGATCTAAACATTCATGTCCATTTTAAGCACCAAAGTCTAAATGTGGGCTAATCTAAACATTCATGCATTCAAATAAAAGTGCTTAATCCATACAAGTCAATTAGCCATTAAGTTTTTAAGTGATAACAATCACTACAAATCTCCTTTAGTGATTAAAATCACTATTGGTTTTATTTTTTATATTTTTAAGATTACTTCTCTACATGAAAATCATTAGTTAAAACCTACAAGTTGATCAGTTAGTGAAAATTATTTTTAAAAATTGAACAATTTTGGTAGAATGTGGAGACGCCAAAATAGAGGCACAGATGCCAAAATGCGCAGACGACGAAACACATAGATGCCAAATTATAAAGACGAAAAACTAGCTTTGTAGACGACAGAACAAACCTCAAAGATCACAGAAAAAACCTCAAAGACAACAAAATTGACCTCGAAGATGACAAAAAAGACGTCAGAGATGACAAAACAGACCTTAGAGATGACAAAACAGACCTCGGAGATGACAGAGCTCACCTCGGGGATGACAAAGAAAAAAACACAGATGAAAAAACTAAAAATGGAGATGACAGAACTAAAATAAGAGTATTGTTTGAAACTACTGCGAAAATGCTAAATAACACAGATGCTAGTCTGCGGAGACGCTAATTTGCATAGATGCTAGTCTGTAGAAACACTGATCTGCGCAGACGACACTACGGCTTGCGAAGACGACAATGCGATATTTTACGACTGAACCAAGGTTGTTTGCAAAATTTTGAAATGAAACCAGGGATTTGGGTCCCATCGGGCGTGCCAACAATGTGTGCTAGAAAATGAGTCCTGCAAGAAGCATGGGTTAACAAACAAGCACTAGTTTAAAATTTTCAAAATGCATCAAACATTCATACAAAAGAAAGGAATAAATACCAACTAATACTTACTTGACTTTTGCAACCCTAAGCAACTAACAAACCCAATCTTCCAGCCACCTCTACAGCTCAACAAAGGCACCCATAAGAGGCCTTGTTGGTGTGTTAAGATGGGGGTATGTTTGGTGTGCTCTCCTAAACAAAAAAAAAGTATGAATCTCTTGAATGATTATGCAAATGTGAGTGCAAATGCAATATGAACCTAGGCTAAATGAGATGAGGAATACCTCAAGAAATGGTTATGGAGAGAGCCATTCTTGAAGGCATTTAAGGATGAATATGATATGCAATGAAAGAACTAACTAGATATGCAAACTATGATAAAAATGCAAGCTAAAATGAAGTTACAAATGCATGTAAAAACTAGATTAACAATGCATGATGTAAACTAAATCAACTACCAAATTGTTAGTATGAACTTACAAAATCACTATGAAAACTCTACCAATGCAAGCTCAAACTACTATGAAAGCTCAAACTATGGATGCAAGCTCAAATCTCAAACCAACATGATAACAATGCAGTAATGGGAGATGTCAAATGCTTGAGACAAGCCCTCTATTTATAGGCTTGAGGGAGGGCTTGGTGAGGTGGCATCCAAGTAAGTGCCACATAAGGTGACATGCAAGCCATGCAAATGGTCAAGAATTCAAAGTTTGCTCACACATGTGTGAGCAAACTTGAGAAGAAGAGTGGGAGACAAGAGTGTGTAGGCATGCCATCTCACACATGTGTGAGCACACTCTTAAGCTAATGAGGGGGATAAGGGAGATAATTAGGAATGATTAAGTGAGATTAGAGAAAAAATAGGCTTAAAAGAATGAAAATGATGTGTGTAGACTAGGCTCTAGGTTAAGTTTAAGACTAAATTAAATAAAATTTAATTTAATCATGGGTTTAGAAGAATTAATGGAGTGTGAGGATTTAAATAAATAAAATTTATTTAAAAAGGGGGAGACATGGAGGATCATGTGTTAAATTAATTTAATACACTAGAGCTAGGAGTATTTAAATTAAATTTAAATACTTAAGAGAATGAACTTATTTAATTAATTAATATAATTAAATAAGTAAAAGAATGTGAACAATATAATTAATTAATTAATTAATAATTAATTATAATGTCACAAAAAATATTAAAATTAATTAATATAGTGTTTAGGGATGATTTTAAGCATCTACACAACCTTAGTAGACTTTTGAAGGCACAAAGGTGAGAACTATGGACTCAATAGATATAGAGACTCCTGATGTGCATCTCTCACAAAAGGAGAAGACTTCAGAGACAAGTGATAAGGGTAAGAGAATAGAAGATCAAAATCCTTCATCATCAAAAGGAAAATCTCTAATGGAACATATTCTGAGATGGTTGAGAAAGGAGGTGATTAGAAACAAAAGGCAATGATATGATTCTGAGGAAGAAACAATGAGAGAATTGATTGAAGTTCTTAGGAAACCTGATTCACCACCAAAAGATGCATGAGCATTCACTTTCATAATGAGTGATTAGAACCAAGACTTATTTTCTCATGTTACTATACCTCCCCACATGTAGATATTGAAGAATTGAATCCAAAAGATTATTGGATTAGGGAAGTTGTGCCTGGAAAACCCACGTTGGACACTATCAAGTTGATGGTAACAATTGGGATTAAAGAAGTGTTTAGGAACTTAGAATAGGATGACATAGAATTGATAACACTTTGAAAATAGAATGAGATCCTAAAAGGATATCTAAATGAAGTTTTTGGTCCCTTAGATCCTAAAAACCTCGAGGAGACTTTGAATGCAAAATTGGAGAAAAGAGATAAGGAGATGGTAAAATTAGACCCATTTTTGAAAGCTTGTCAGCAATGGTGAGAAAGTTTTGAAGAAAAAGGTGTGTAGATTATACATGGAAATCTTAAGCTGCTACACCATATGCAAAATAATGTAGATAAGCTGGTGGCCATTTTGAATCAGGATTTTGGTTTGATGGACGAATTACATACCTAGGGCAAGGACCTGCAAGCACTATAGTCAATCAAAGGTCAAAGGTATTGGATGTTAATGGAGGTATATATAGCGAATGAGTTAGATAAAATTGATGATTGGATAGAGAAGATTGTGGAAGGCAATAAAGTAATGGAGACATTACACATGAATATTCATAAGTTCAAGGATTAAACCCTACAACAAAATTTGAAGGTAGAGAAACATTATAGTGATGTGTGTTTAGATATTTTTGAAGATGATTCAAGGGATAAATTGGTGATTGTAGAGGTAGTCATCAAATAGTTTTGGAAAAATTTTGAAGAAGCTTCTAATTATGATGATATTAGACAAGCATTTAGGACTGAAGAAGCATTACTAGATTTAGATGTGAAACTGAGAGATTTTGCAGAGACTCACATCAAGGTGGGCAACTATAGGTAGAAAGTGAAGGAAAAATACAAAGCCTTATATTTTCTAGATGTAGCTCAAGTTACTGAGATTATTGAGAAATTCAAGAGCAAATACTCAAACATAGCTCTGGTATGAAGGGGAACAAAACCCAGAAGCTAGAATTTCAGTTTTGACTCTTGGTGAAATTTTGCATTTTTGAACCTGCTTCTGAGGTGTGCAAGTGCACTAGGTGCGCAGGTGCACAGCTTCTGAGGTGCAATTTTTTAGAGGTGCACCAATTTTTTTTGAAGAAGTTAAAGGTGTGTTGATAGTTAACTGCTAGTTCTAAATTTAGAACTTTCCATGCTTTCTTCTACATCTAAAGGCTTTCTTCTTCTTATTTTCTCATGCTTTCTTTTTTTTAAGACATGTAAAGGCTCATGCATTCATTTAACAATTTAAATATGGATGGAATCCTACTAAGCCCTAGTTATAGAGCTAGTTTTCACATAAATAGATTTTTTTTATTAGTTTAGAAGCATATGTTTGCATAAAGAAATCTCTCACTTTGAACACAAATTAAGGAGAAGATTTTCTATAAATGGAGGAATGTAATATGTATTTTGGGCCGTTATTTTGATGCAATAATAAATGCTATTGGTGCTCGCATTTGGAGTGTAGTGATTCTTGCCTAAGTGTGTTATATTTTATGAATTTATGTTCATGGTTTGAGCCAACAATTTTATTTCATTATTTTGATTGTGCGATCTTTTAATTTTAGTGTTTTCTACAATTCTACAAATTTTGCTGGTGTACTTAGTTCGAGAAGAGATCACCTTATTGTTCCTGCATAGCTTTTTGTCTTGCATGAGTGTACTTTATGTGGCCTTGTGATCTGATGAAAAGTGAAACATCTTACGGTTAATGAATTCCCATCAACGATTGCATCAGTGGAATTAAGGAAGTGCCACTCCTATTTTCATTGGTTACCCACTGATCTTTTCAAAGGCTTAACTCACAAACGTGTTGTTTTTGTAGCTTATGTCCATTAGGAATTTACATTTCAAATCATTTTCTTAATTTTTTTGTTATCCTATCTTCATTATTTACTTTGCTAACCCTTAGTTAAATTAGGAATTCATATAGTTGCATTGTTAGATTGCATTCATCAAGAAATTGAAAAATACCAAAAAAATATCTTTTTTGGTTATTCGTTTGAGATAGCAAGCAAATTCAAAATCTTATCCGAATTGTTTAGAACTAGCAAAGGTCTCCTTGTGAACAATTTTTTTTTATCTTTAATTGAGAGGATTCCAGTAGATCGCAAGATTGCCCAGAACCTTGGAATTGTTCTTAGATTAGTTTTTCAAGAGAGGAGTTTGAAAGGATTCCTGTCATTAAGCATCGTGTAAAAGGAGAGCTCAACAAGTAATATTCTCACTAAACTACTAGAAGAACTTCTATAAGTAAGAGAGCCATAATATCAATAAAGTATTATCAAAGGGTCATCAAAATTACCAGCATGAAGTATCAAAAGTATGATATTTCACATAGGCTTACGCTATCTTCTAAAAACCATACAGATTGGGAGTGTCATGGATGAAATAATACAAGAAGAAATTACCCAACTTATCAATTGATACCAATTCCTAAGGAAGACAATTGTTATCTTTTTGCTTAGTCTAGGTGGGGAAAATAACCCAGAAAATCCCTCTAGAAAAGAAAAAGGAAGAAGTTAAAGATTACTAGTTAGAATTAGAGAGCATTATTATCAAGAGATGATAGTGAAGGATATCCCTACCTGTTAGGATTAAACCACGAACAAAAATAAAAATTACATGTAAATATAAACAATATCAAAAAATAATACACATGAACAGAAATAACAATTACATGCAAAAATAAACAATATCAAAAAATAATAGATCACACAGAAAAGAACACAAGACACCAAGATTTAACCTGGTTCACCCAATCCCTGGGCTACGTCCACCAAATAGCAAGTCAAATATTATTACAATCTAGTGATTAAAACTTAATTACAATCCATAATCCCTTACAACTCAATACCACAACAAAAACTAATTTTTGCATCACCACACTAAAACAATCCCTAACCCTAAGCCCTTTTATAGAAATATTTTTACCACTTTAGGGTTATAATTAATAATTACATGTTGACCCTATACCACTTGTTAGGAATAAATCACAAATAGAAATAAAAATTACATGCAAATATAAACAATATCATAAAATAATAGATCACACAGAAAATAACACAAAATCAAGAAAGCCCTAATTTCTTCATCAAAATTGATACCCACAAAAGATAATTAACTAGTAATAGTATTAAAATCATTTAAATGATCTGCAAAAGATCCACATTTTTTCATTTTCATATTAAATAAACGCTTCATGAGAAATACCTTGTTTGAAGCAAATGGCTTTTCATGCAATTTCGTGAGGGTTTGCATCAACTCTTTTGCTATCTTCACTTTTGTATTATTAAATGCTACCAATAGTGCTAGGCATAATTGGATGCTTCCAAGTGCCTTTCTATCTAAAAGATCCCATTTGTCATTTGACATAGATCCTTGATTCTTGGTTTTGCCTTCTAATGACTTCCATAAATCCTTCTAATAAAGATAGTCTTCCATTTGCATCTTCCATAACTGAAAGTTCTGCCCATTAAGCTTGTCAACCCTCAGCTTACCCTCATCTACCATCGCTTCCACTCAACTATGAGACTTTCCTAGGTGTCTGACGTAATAAATAATAAAATATTGCATTCATCCTAAGTAAACTTAAGTAAAGTGTAAATAATAATTATTTACACTAACATTATTGCCAATTAAGGCCTGACATCAATGACAACATAACAACTTATATGACTCTTTCCTATACATTAACAACATTATTAGTTGTGGCTAACAAGAAGTGGGTGGTTAGTGATGGAGAAAGAATAGTCCACTACGAAGCTTTCCCTTGACTCTTCAGCACCCCATCCTTTGGGAGTCTCTTTGACCATTTCTTTGGAATTCATGGCTAGTGGGGCATCTTGGGGTGTGATACTACATTATTGTAAAGTTAGGTTCCATAAGGGGAATCCTCTAGATAGCACAAGAGTTTGGTGAATCTTTTGGTTAGTGTCTATTGTTATATTCACAATGTTGCTAGGCTGGTCCTTGACCACCTCTTCCTTTCATGGGTTTTTATATGGATCATGTTTGTTGGCTTTTTTCTACTTGGAGTAGCATAAGGGGTCTTTTTAAGACCCCTCCTACTACTATGATAGCTCATCATCTTATATGTTCCATGTGGATGGTTGTCTTTCTAAGGAAAAACAAAATGCTCAAGATCATCCCAAAATCACACATTGTGATTAGACCCCACTGAGCATTTTGCCTTCGTAGTAGTGTAAATATGTTTATCCTCTAGTATGAAGCTTTTTGAAAATTGGGATGACTCCTCTATCTCAAGACTCTCAGCTAATGGGAGGAAGTAAATTTATTCCTTATCAAATTTCCCTCAATAAATAGACTCTACTTCTTCAAATTCTTCTTCATTTCCAAGTCTTGAAACCCTTCCTAGTCAAGAAGAACTGATATGGTGAGCGATGACTTCTCATCTGAATATGTATCTTCCATAGGATATGGGATTGAACTTTCTAGTTCCTATATCCTCCATGATATGAGTTCTATCATCCACTCCTTTCCAAAAACCTTCAAGACTTATTCCTCCTAGAATCTTCTTTTTTGGGCCTCTATTTTTATTTCATAGGAATATCTCCATGAACACTTGCCAAATTCCTAAGATCTATGTGATGCTCAAGCTCTATCAATATCCTCATGTTATCTCTTGAAATCTATCATTATGTATTGGGGCTCATTGAGATGATCCTATTTGAGATTGGTAGAGGGGGTACATAGGTGTGTGGGGTATAAATTGTGCCCATAGGCTATTTCCAAAATGGTTTTGAGGGTAAAAGTCTGAAAGGGATTTCCAGGTATGGGGTAAAAGAAAATATATTTCTATATGGTGAATCTATGACTAGGGATTTGCAAAACTAGAAAATATTCACATAATGATGTTCTAACTGCTCTAATCAGTTGGTGTATTATGAAGTGTAATGTTAGGTCCCATTTGGTGTGTCAAAAAAGAAAATAGTTAATAAAAGTGTTGAAAAAGAAGATTGTTGAAGTATAGAAATGAGGGAGATTGTTGAAACCTATCATGAGAATAATCATTATTTTTTCACTGATGTCAAACTTGCTACTTGCTGGTAAGAAAATTGCTAACTTTGGTCTAAATGCTATCATTTGATTGATTAATGAAGAGGATTTGAAAAGAAAGGATAACAAGAGTACCTAGAGAAAGGTTGAGTTATATGGTGTGTAAAAGGAGCACTAAGACCAAGTAAGGCTTTGATGATATAGTGTATTAATTATCTACTTAAGGGTACAATAAAAGGATACTTGACCAAAGACAAGAAGAAGACTAAGAAAAAAGAATGTGTCTGCCAAGCCTGACCAAGCAAATAGTGGAAGCTTAGCTATTTAGTTCAGGCTGAGAAAATTCAATATTTGTTGAGTGTTAGAGAATGACAGTAATGACTGAATAAAGACTTAGTTCATGCTGAGCAACCTAGTGTTGAATAAGCATCAAAAGATAGTTATTGCTAAGAAAACAACATGTTATTTTCAAGTGATAGTAAAATGAATTTGATCAAAGATTTGATGAATCTAAGATGACATCAAAGCATATACTACTTCTAAAGGAATGTGGGATGCTCTATAGAAGATCTATGGAGGAGACAAGAATGTGTTCACAAAAAAAGCAAACCATCTAAGAGGAAAATGTGATGAAATGAGAATGCAAGAAGGTGAAACTATAGTCCAGTATTGTGTAAGAATCAAAGATGTTGTAAATGCAATTAGAGGAGCAAATGGAATTATTGAAGATGAGACTGTGATTGAAAAAGTGTTAAGAACTCTGTTGCCTATCTATGCTATTAGAGTCTCTTCTATATAAGAACTAAGGTATACTCCTAGTAGCAATTTGATCCTTAAAGGTCTGGTTGGTATACTCACTACTTTTGAACTTTCAAATTTTGATAATTTAAAATATGAAAATATTGATTTTGCTTTCAAAGCTAAAATTGCACTCAAAGAACCTAAAGGAAAGAAAAAGGTCAAACATGTTGCTAGTGACAGCGAAATAGATGATGAAGATCTAGAAGAACTGGAAGCACTACTGGCTAGGAGATCTCAGAGAGGAAAAGGAAAATACAAAGGTAAATTACCCATCATATATTTTAATTGTAACAAAGTTGGTCATATTGCAACAAGATGTCTTGAGAAGACAAATGATAGAAATAAAGACAAATGCAAAAGTAGAAAATATGAGAGTAAAAAAGGTTATAATGACAAGAGAAAGAAATCTTGTAACATTGCTGAAGAAGAATCTAATGATGAATCAGATGATCATGATGATGAAGTTGTATATGTTTCTATGAAGGATGATTCAGATGAAGGGGAGGCAACTACATTAGTATCTTATGTAACCAAAAGTGACATATGGATCATTGATAGTGGATGTTCTCATCATGTGAATGGTGACAAAAGTAAGTTCATTACCCTTAAGCATTATAATGTAAATAGTGTTAGATTTGGTAATGGTGCACGCTATCTAGTGAAAGGTAAAGGATCAATAAGATTGACAAACAAGATCATGTGTGACAATGCTTACTATGTGGAAGGACTTAACTATAATCTATTTAGTGTGCCACAATTGAATAGTTTAGGATGTAAAGTTGAATTTGAAAACAAAAAGGCTAAGATATATGATGTTGATGGAGAACTCATTGGAAATGGTGATGTGATCTTTTTGTACAATTTGATGATGTGTGGCTTTGGCACAAAAGATTATGTCATTTAAATTTTAACAACTTGATTGGTATAATTAAGATGAAAAGAGTCAGAGGCTTGCCAAAACTAAAGAACTCTGATAATGTGATTTGCAAACAATGTTAGTTAGGAAAGATGACAAAATCTAGCTTTCAAAGTAAGACTCATACCTCAAAAGAAATTTTGGAATTAGTTCATTCTGATCTACGTGGACCAATTGATGTGCAAATATGCAAAGGTGACAAGTATTTTATTCTTTTTGTTTATGATTACTCTAGAATGATGACAATGATTTTTTGAGAGGAAAACTTGATGCTTTTCAAATGTTTAAGTGGTATTTGGAAAAAGTTGAAAAGGAAATTGGTAAAAGCTTGAAATGTTTGCGATCTAATAGAGATGGAAAGTTTACATTTAATGAATTCAACAATTTATGCAATGAAAGAGGAATCAAAAAACACACTCCTGCACTAAGGACCTCTCCACAAAATGGGATAGCTGAAAGGGGAACAAATCTATGATGGATTGTGCTAGAACATTGATGATGGAGAAGAATGTTGCTTTGAAATATTGGAGAGAAGCTATTAGTACAACTATGGTATGGATGCTCAATTTCACATATTTTAAAGTATTTGGAAGCAAGTGTTACATTCTTAAAAATAAAAAATGGAAAGCTTGATGCAAAAAGTGAAGAAGGTATATTCCTAGGATATTGCACAAGAAGTAAAGCTTACAAGTTTTTAAATACTAACACTAAAAAATTTGTGTAAAGTGCAAATGTAAAAATTGATGAATATACAAAAATACATGAAGATGAATAAAAGAAGGAACTTGAGAATTACAAAACCTTTATGTACCATTATGAAGGCACGGTTGCTAATGCTGGTGATATTATGAACAAAGCTCCTAATCAACAAGAATTAGTGACTGTTGAGTCACATGCAAAGGATGTCAAGTTGCATTCATGAGTCAAGTTATAGTCAGAAGCTGAGGTCAAGTCTGATGTTGAGATCAATTTATTGGAAAGGAATGCCGAGTTACCTAATAGGTAAGTACAAAATGAACCTGAGATTGAACTTTATGAATGGCCTATTATTGAAGAAAGAAGAATAGAGCAAGATTATCAAAATATGTCAAAAGACACGATACTACTGAACAAATCATTGGAGAAAAAGAGGGTGGACCAATTAAAAGGAATAGATTAAGGAATGAAACATGTTTGTTAAGAATACATAAACCTAAATTAGTGAAGGATGCATTAGAGAATGAAGACTAGATTCAAGCCATGAAAGAAGAAATTGATCACATTGAGAAGAACATAATATGGACATTAGTACCAAGACTAGAGGACAAGAATTTTATTGGGACAAAGTGGGTATACAAAAATGAATTGGATAAAAATGGTGAAGTAACAAGGAATAAGGCAAGGTTATTATATAAAAGTTATGCACAAGAAGAGGGAATCAACTATGGAGATACATTTAACCTGGTTGCAAAATTGGAAGGAGTAAAAACTTTGCTTGCTTATTCTACTTATAAATGATTCAAAGTTGATCAAATGGATGTTAAGTCAACATTTCTAAATGATATACTAGAAGAGGAGGTTTATATTGAACAACCTAAAGGATTTGTTGATCCAAACAATAAAGACATGGTGTATAGATTGCACAAAGCTTTATATGGTTTAAAGCAAGCTCTTAGAGCATGGTATGAAAGATTGCACAATTATCTTGTGAAGATTAGTTTTGAGAAGATTGATAAAAATAACAATTTGTACTTCAAGAAAAAAAGAGGTAAAGGAATTTTACTAGCTAAAATATTTGTTGATGACATCATATTTGGAGGACAAAATGCATTATGTAAGACATTTGAAAATGAAATGATGAATGAATTTGAGATGTCTATGTTTCGATAAATAAAGTTCTTTGTTGGATTACAAGTATATAAGATGAAATATGGTATTTACATTACCCAGTCCAAGCATGTAAATGAAATCTTGAAGACTTTTGGTATGGAAGATTCAAGATCAATTAGTACTCCCATGGTGATAGGACATAAACTATCTAAAACTAATGATTCTTCTGAAGTAAATCAAACATTGTACATGTCTATGATTGGAAAATTGCAATATGTAGTTCATACAAGACTTGATATTGTACTAGTTGTTGGGGTTGTTGCAGTATTTTTTGCAAATCCTAAGGAGAATAACTTAATGGTTGTTAAAGGATTATGAGATACTTAAAAGGTAAATAAGACTATGGTTTATACTACAATAATAATGAAAAGTCTGAATTAGAGCCTATAAAAATGTTGATTGGGCTAGAAACATTGATGACATAAAGAGTACATGTGGTGGAGCATTTTTCCTGGGAAAAGATTGGTTTCCTAGACTAGCAAGAAACATAATTGTATTTCACAATCTACTGCTAAATATGAATATGTGGCTATTGCAATGAGTTGTACAAATGTGGTATGAATCAAACAGTTACTCAAAGGAATGAAGGAAGAAATCACTAAACCTATGGTAATCTAGTGTGACAATACAAGTACTATAAACATTTCTAAGAATCCCGTGATGCACACAAAGACAAAGCACATTCCAATCAAACATCATTATTTGAGAGAATTGGTTTAGGACAAAGAGGTGAGAATGAAATATTTGAATACAAAGGAATAGATAGCTGATATATTCACAAAAAAATCACCTAAGGATGCACACGAATATCTTAGAAGTAAGCTAGGGGTGATACCCCTATCTAAAGCTACTTGAAGAAGTAATAGTAGTGCCATCAACTAAGTTGAATGACATATTCTATAACTTGATGTAGTGGATCTTACTTTAGGAACTACATAAAGTAGGGAAGGAACAAAAACAAAATATTTATAGTCACAAGCAAGGTGACAGAGGAAGAACCTTATCAAGCAATTCTGAATTGCAGATATCTACATAAATAGATGACGAGCATTTGGTATTTGTTTCAAAGAGGGAGAATTTTATCAGAAAAGAGGAAGATTTTACACTAAATATCTTGAAGAGAGATTTTATCTAAAGAAGAAGAGAGATTGTAAAGAAAAAAGTAACCTATATAGAGGAAGGTCATATATTGATAGAGGGAGAGATTTCAATAAAAGGCATTAAGTTTTTTTTTGGTATTATTGTTGGTATTGGTTTGCCATCAATGCCAAAGAGAGAAATTGTTGAAAAAGAAGATTGTTGAAGTATAGAAATGAGGGAGATTGTTGAAACTTATCATGAGAACAATCATTATTTTGTCACTTATGTCAAACATGCTACTTGCTAGTAAGACAATTACTAACTTTGGCCTGAATGCTATCATTTGATTGATTGATGAAGAGGATTTGAAAAGAAAGGATAACAAGAGTACCTAGTGAAAGGTTGAGTTATATGGTGTATAATAAGGGCACTAAGACCAAGTAAGACTTTGATGATATAGTGTATTGTTTATCTACTTAATTCTAAAATGAAAGGATAGTTGAGAAAAAACAAAAAGAAGACTAAGAAAAAAGTATTTTTTAACCAAGCCTGACCGAGCAAATAATGGAAGCTGAAAAATTTAGTTTAGGCCAAGTAGAAAATTAGTTGTGATCTAGAAAATTTAGTATGTGCTAAGAAAAGTAAAACTTAGTATGTGTTGAGCATGTTAGAGAATGATAGTAATGACCAAGTGAAGGTTTAGTTCATGCCAAGCAACCTATTTTTGACCGAGAATTAGAAGATAGTTAATGTTGGGAAAACATGTTATTTCTGAGCGATAGTAAAATAAGCTTGATTAAAGATTTGATAAATCTGAGCCAATAAAGTTATTTTCTTTAATTATGTGAAGCAAGTTGAAGATAAGTATGATGAGCTGGTGGTACAAAATTCAAGGTAAACCATTTGAAGATAAATTTGAAGAGGATTGTAAGGGAAGTTTCTAGAGGGAACAAAATGGAAAAGAGGAAGGATTCGATGAAGCTGACCTAACCCTAAGATGGACGATTGAGATGAAGTGAAAAAAGATCAAAATTCTATATATAAGGAGATACAAGGTCATAAGAAAAGTGTGAAGTGTTTGAGTGAAAAAGAGAAGTCTTGAGGTGTTGCTTCATCTGGTGGCCGAAGGAATGAACCTACAGTTGGCATAATAAGCATGAAGGTTTAAGGAGGTGAAGGCATGAAGGGTGAACACACAATCAAAGATGAATGGGAATGAACAAAAAGTAGAATGGAGAGCTGAATGAGAGATCTGTAATCTGCAAGTGAGTTGTTTTGTTATCAAATCAAGTTCTACTAGTTACTTTCTAGCAATTGTATCATTCTAGATAATCCTTTGGATTAAGGTTGACCTAATAGTCATAAGTAAATCCTTTAACTGGGTGACACTCTAATGAAATCTTCTAAAGGCCTCTAACAAGGCTTTCTTTTAATAGGGTGATTGAAATCCTTTAATCAAGGTCATATTTAACAATGTGTATTATAACCTTTAATAGGGTTGGCTCCTCACAGGGCTAAAAAGAGTGAAAATTGGTAGCATGTTACTGGTGGTTTTTCCCAAATTGGGTTTCCACGTTAAATCCTTTTGTCAAATTGTGTGATTAAATTTATGGTATTTCATGTTTATATTTTTGCAAAGTTAATTTGATCTAGGATAGTAATATACTAAGGTTTGAGATATTGGATGATCTAATCAATGCATGCAAATGTATTTGCTGAGTACTGAAAAGTTTCATCTGTACATTTGGACCTTGGATAACTAATTCACCCCCCTAGTTATTCTAAATTACTCCAACAAAAAGGACTCGCCTCTAGCTAGAATTTTCCTTTGGTAGGGGATAATATCTCTATGGGAAGCAACAGTGGTAGTGGAGACCTGATTGTGTACCAAAGTAAAACCTCTGGGATTGAAAAAGTCAATCTTTGTGCTTGGGGTGGTGAAATTAATGGAAAAGATGAAATTGCAAGAGGTGATTCACCCAACTTAGAGACACTCCAAGACTTTAAAGAACAAGTGATTTTGGAGTGGAAATTACTACACATGTGTAGACCAACCATCATATGCAATAATATACATCCAACCAATTATGTGTAGACCAACACATAATTCATCCAAAAACCAACATTCCAAAAGCTAAAAGAAAATTTTTGCAAATACAAAAACTATAAAAAGTGAAATGAATCATGAAACAAATTAAAGGATTGAGTCCACAATTAATCATATTCATAATTTTGGTACATTTTTACAACTTAAGGAATATTAGTATCCATAAAGATTATAGAAATACAAATATCAATGCATTAATTCTAGTTCTCTCACAAGGAATTAATAGAGAAGAAAACTGTTCGAATGCCCTGATGATACATCTTATGGATGTCCAACTTGTTCTCCCTCTTTTCAAGAGATGAGACTATCTTCTTTTTCATTACAAAGATGAAAATATATATAGTTTGAATGGGAAAAAGCCTTACAATTTTAAAAGTGATATTTAGTCATTAGGATGGTGTCATGATTTTGGCAAGATTAAGGAGTCTCTTTATTTTGTGATCTCATATGGGAGGACCCATTTATCTTTGTGTCCTATACTAAACTGTAAGTTTTTATTTCCATATCTGGTGACTATTGATTCTAGGTGAGTGTAACATTTACTAAAAAAAAATCATGCTTTTCTACTGATGCACCACACACGCAGATGGTGTGAAGGTGTTCTGTAAAGCTACTTGTTTCTTGGAGAGGTACATCACATAATGAGATATTTCAATTGAAAAATGGGCTATATTTTTTATCGCATGGTTCTTTTGGCCTAGGTATGAAGGGTCTATGTTGCAAGAAGTCATACATATGGTGAGAAGACAGGTGGTCTTTGGAGAACCACCTTCTTCCTCTAGGAGACTTTCTAAGGGATTGATACATGGAGAGGTTGATTAAGATTATGTACCATCCATAAGAGCTGGAAGAAAGAGTAGATAATGTGGCAATTCAATAGGGAAGGTCAAGTAACAAAAGAAGGGGCATGTAGAAAGTGTCTATTGTAGTGACACATTGATGCAAGCGCATCATGGTTTTTCTCAATGACTACTTTGGAATTCTTAGAGGAAAGCTTAGTAGTTTCTTTGGAGAGTACTTGGAGTGTTACTCGGTCAAAGAAGAGGTTCTTAACAATCTTAGAGGTGCTTGAATGTCGAAGGCACTCAACATGCACCAGGATCTTGGTGATACTTTATTATAGTGTTGAGCAAGTAGCTTGGTCAATAAAGGGGCCCAATTTTTTGTGGAATCAACACATACCAGTTTTCTTGATTTATACTATGGAGTTGCTTCTTGATGTTGCTCGGAGAATTTTGTTGATGCTTGGAAGTGTGGTTTGCCGACTAGAGTTCTTGTAGATTAGATTGGGTGACTTGGCATATTTAATGTATGTAGCATATGATCATGACATGGATTGATTGTGGGAGTTTGTGTGGACTTATTTGGGTCTTGGTTATTTTTTCTATTTGTATTGAATGAGTATTTTAAGCCTTTTAAGGCATTTGGTATTTAATATATGTTGGAGGCCAACTTGTGGCTCAACATGTATTTAATGTAAGGGTTGATTTTATTTGTAATTTACTAGGCCGACTTGTGGCTTAGTTGGGTATAATTAGGTGGTATTCTAGAGTTTTAAGTAATAATCATCCATCTTGGAGGAGAGGATGTGGTAGAGGAGCAAAATTTGAAGAGCTAGTAGCTAAGGCTTGGGAAACAAGGAGATTGCTTGGTGGGCTTGCAAGCATAAGTTTAGATCTTCCTTGGAGGCTTTTACCAAACTGTGGTTCTGGACTAGAAAAAGGGTTTGGATTGGATCTTAAGGGATCTTGTAGAATAATTAATTGCTTTGTATTTGGACATAACTGAGAAGGCCTTACAGCCTAACGTGTTGAATGTAATCGATTATTTTATGAATAAAGAGTTGTTTTTGGTATCAGATCTTATATCTTGTTTTATGTTTCCATTGTGTAGTTATTTACTGGGGGCTAGGACATCTACTTTGGGGATACTCCAACCTTCCTCTATGTTAGGTGGTATTAGAGCACAATTTCTCTTTAGTGTGTAGATAGATCACTGAATATAAGACAATTTTCATCAAGATCTTAGGTTGAGAGAAGTTGTTCTAAGAAGATCTTGATCTAGTAGTGGTTGTGTTGAGGATCAATTTCCTTGAGAGTCTTGGTTTGTGATTCTTGGTGTGGGTTGTAGGTTGTGATTTGATCTACATTTGCAAAATCGATGAATGCAAAGATGGAAGGTTGATCTTGTTGGAGCATGATCGTAGAGAGTTTGTGTGATGTGTATTGCAAATCTATGTTCTTGGACTTGGGTATGTGCAGGATCATGTGTGCCAAAAGGTGGCGATGTGAAAAAAATAGAGTTTGAAAACATCTAAAAGCATTTCAAAATCCACTCTAACTTTTTTTCACCCATCTTAGTACCAAACTTGGAAAGTAGGCCCCCAATCCTTATAGGGTATTCAATTTGATATCGAATACCTGATATTATCAGATATCTGATATAAAATCAAATATCTGATAATATTGAGTCTGATGTCAAATCAGATACTCAATAACTATACTATTATTTTTAAAAAACACAACCTGAGGGTTTCTTTTTTTGATAGTGATATAGTGTTTTTCAAGCTCAGATATCTGTTTTGTAATTGGATATGCGATAATAGGCATGATTTTTTATGTTTTAAATCAATTTTAGTATAAATTTATCAAATTTTATTATAAATTTGTTAGTTTTAGTTGAATTTGTTAGAATTTAGGTTTTTTTGATAGAAATTGTTAAAGTTTAGGTTTTTTTTTAAATATAAATTATGTTTCGTGAATTAATTGGTATGGCAAACCAAAATGATGATACTAAGGCAAGGAATGTTGTTCCTTGTAACCCCCCACCAAATGATCCAATGCCCCTACAAAATCATCAAACAAATGATCCTTTACCTCCTCAAAACCCTCCTTGAATCAAGGATTTGATATTTGAAAAACTCACTGAATTGAGGGCTTTCCGAACAACATATAATAATGTACCCACATTGGCCCATGTGTTATCCATGTTAAACACCATAATGGATAACATTGAAAAACTTACTAAGGAACAAAATGTCGCTCTTCATTGGCATGACAAAATACATGAGATGTTTGATGATGGGTTGGACTATGATGAGGTTGCGGCCCTCAATATAAGTAAAAATGATTTGGTTGCCCTTTTTGCAAACCCAAAAACTAATTTACTAATCGACTGCAAAAAGCCAAAACTATCGATTAAATGGTGCACAAATGACGCCATATGTGCAAACTTTTGGGATCGTTGGTGGATGGTTTTTGACATCCCTCCACATAGCAATTTAGAGGTGCCATTTTATTTCCTTAGAAAATTGTATGCAGAATTTGTGTTGAAGCTCAAGGTGAAATATTGGAGCATGAAGCCCAACATGGGTGTAGGACTAGGAGCTCCTCAGGATAGAACCTCTTCCCAACAAAAGAAAGCTGGCACTTTTGTCCCCCCTACTGATGTCTCCCCCCCTCCTCAAGTGTAGCATCCTAATATTATTGTAGAGGCTAGCTCTTAGACCATAAGAGCCATTTATAGATTGAGTAGCCTATTGATATCTTAGCCTAGGTCAGTCCTGCCTCCCCATGTTGATGATGCTAGCATGAGTTCATCATCAGCTAGCTCATCAAATTTTTGTGTGCCTCATACTTGCATTATATGCAAGCATATTTTTCTAGGTCCCATAGGTGATCTTCCTGAGTATCAGTTTGTATTAGATGAGGACACACCAGATGCATGTGTAGAGGCTACAGACCCTAATGTGAGAGAGGAGGGGCATGTAGAGGCATGAAATCCTTCTGTGTCGGTACATGTATACATTTTTTTGTTATGACATGTGACTTAAATTTAATTTTTATAATAGAGTAATTTTAATTTTTAAGCCTTACTAACTCATACATGTATCCAATCTTCATTCATGCTTAGTTGATGACTGAGGAGGAGCTGAGACAAGTTGATGATGCCATGCTCTCGACTATTTCATTTGCCCTTGAGACATTTATGGTAGATTATATTTTGTTCATTGTTTTTTCTATTTGATATTGTGGCATATATGGCTTCTAATCTTTCTTTTATCTTGTAGGTACCACCTATCCCTAGGGGACAAAGTACAGGGGATGAGCCAGGACCGATTGACAAAGGAAAGGTAATTAGGTGCTTTCTATGTGATTAAATATTGATGCATTCTTGTAAAATGTTTGTGGTAATAAAATTTAATTACATTCTTTATTGTATAGGGTGTGGTTACTGGTGATGAGCCCATGCAGATTCTACATCATAGACGCTTATGAATTTCTATTCACACTGAGAGCCCCATTGTATGTAGAAGTATCATTTATTTTTTATTTTCCTTATCTTCATAAATAAATTCAAAATTGATTTATGTGATATTAACAACTACTATTTTGTATCTCATAGGAAACTCCTAGTGCACATGAGGTTGGACAGGAGAGTTCTGTATCTTTGATGATGCAGCCACTATATCTCGAGGAGGAGCCTACACTAGTAAGTTGTAGTTTGAATTCTTGATTAAATATGTTATAAATTTAGCATGCTATAAATTATAATGTTATAGTTTAAGTTGTAGATTCATCTGAAAAACATATTTGAACATACATAGGCCACAATTAGCGAGGTACAAGCATTGTTGAGGGCATATGAGAGGACTCCTGACTAGCATAGGAGGTCGATGAGAGAGGTATTTATTATGAAAGTTTAATAGTATAAAATATCATTAAAAAAAAGATCACTATGCATTTGAGTAATTCAATGTTAGATACAAAGAATCATATAAATTTAGTAGTCTAACTTTGGGTTTTCCTTTTTTTTTTATGTAGGAGGCATCCGATGCACCTAGTGAAGTGAAGAGGCTACATTTTGATCATCCACTAGTAGCCTAGGATAGTATAGTTGTCATAGGATGCATCATGATACATTTTGAGATGGCATATGCCACATTTTTTGTATGAATCTATGTATTTTGATATATATTTGTGTAATTTATCTATGGATACATAAAATTTGATATATATTTGTGTAATTTGTCTATGGATACATGTATTTTGATATACGTTTTTGTCATTTATGTGGACAATGATATACAAATTAATTTAGTATCTAGTATTGTTCAATTTATCGTGGATCATGTGTATTGTTTATGTTTATGGAATATCATTAATTTTGATCACATTTTTTATATTCAATTCAAATGCAATAATTTTTGAACAACATTTTAACAACCTTTATTATCAAATTTGGACGCAATGTTTAATTTGAAGTGCTATCATGACATAAAACACTTGTTAACTTCCTACACAAGGTTCACATAACCCCAAATCTGATTTTAAACTCCACCTTCAACCTTGGAACTAACTCTTGGCTTCAATTCTAATCTCAACACACTTAAGGACTCCACTCCTCAAATATGGATTCTATGCCCAACCACAAACTCATTCCTAGACTCATAATCTTTGACAACTAACCCTTCACTTTGTTACTATCCTCATACTACAACTTTTCAATTTTAACATAACCTCAAAATATCCCAACTTAAGAGACTTGATTGGATCAAACATTTTTAACTTGGTTCCCCAATACCATATCCATATGAATAACATCTATACATTTTTCACATTGATCAGATTACCCATAATGATCCACTTAACAAAACTAGCTTCATTAATACATGCTATCATTCAAACCTTATATAGGTGTTTCCAACATTGTATGGTTGTGCTCAAATCCCTAACTAACTCTTTACACCTATTTTCACTTTGCAAGAAAAAGTTGCAAAAGTTGCAAAATTGCAATTTTGTAACTTTTGAAACTTTTGCAATTTTGAATAATTTTTGCTATAACTTTAAATTCTTAATTAGACGAGTTCACCAAACTTGGTAAGGGGTTATCAATATCTCGCACGAGCTTCGAGTTACAACCCTTAGAAGATTGATGTCAAAAAACACTTAGAATATCTTGGAGTCTCCTTGGTACGAGGTGATCGTGGACAATGGATGGTCTCTACAGCCAGAAAAAGGGTGTCAATAGGGTTCACCTACCCATCTAGAGCTAATTTCACTGAAGATTTGATGCCAAGATCAGCTATTTCAAAGTTACGCTGTGGTGCATCTATGAAATGAGGCACATTGCGAGTTTTGGCATCAAGTGAGATCATTGTGCCGAATCTAAATAGAATGTGATCTCTCAAACATGAGATAGGTTATTTTAGGTCTTGACATCACTATCCTATAGCATTCAATGTTTCATCAATACCCCACATGAGCTCTGAGTTACGACCCTCAGAAGATCAACCTCAAAATGCACTTAGAGCATCTTGGAGACACCTCGGTACGAGGTGGCCACAGACAATGGATGGTCTCTATGGCTAGAAAAATGGTGTCACTGGGGTTCACCTACCCATCTAGAGCTAATGGTGCTAATGATTCGATGCCAAGATCAACGGTTTCAAAGTTACACTGTGGTGCACCTATGAACTGAGGCACACTGCGAGTTTTGGCATTGAGCAAGATTGTTGTGCCAAATCCTAATGGAACGTAATCTCTCAAAAATGAGATAGCTAAATTTAGGCTTTGGAAACACTGTCCTTTAGCATTTGACATTTCATCAATAACCCGCATGAGCTTCGAGTTACGACCCTCAGAAGATCGACCTCAAAATGCACTTAGAGCACCTTGGAGACTCATCTATATAGGGTGGCCACGAACAATGGAAAGTCTCCACAGTTAGAACAAGGGTGTTACTAGGGTTCACCTACCCATCTAGAGCTAATGGCACTAATTATTTGATGCCAAGATCAACGGTTTCAAAGTTACACTATGGTGCACCTATGAACTGAGGCACATTGCTAGATTTGGCATCGAGCGAGATCGCTGTGCTGAATCCAAATGGAACATGATCTCTCAAAAATGAGATAGGTTATTTTAGGCCTCAACATCACTATCCTATAGTATTTTATTTTTTATTGATAGCCTACACAAGATCTGTGTTATGACCTTTGGAAGATTGACCTCAAAATGCACTCAGAGCACCTTGGAGACTCCTCGGTACGGGGTGGCTGCGAATGATGGATGGTCTCCATAGCTAGAACAAGGGTGTCACTAGGGTTTAACTACCCATCTAGAGCTAATTACATTAATAATTCAATTCCAAGATCAGTGGTTTCAAAATTAAATTGTGGTGTACCTATGAACTAAGGCACAATATGAGTTTTGGCATTGAGCGAGATCACTCTACCGAATCCAAATAGAATGTGATCTCTTAAAAATGAGATAGGTTATTTTAGGCCTCAACATCACCTTCCTGTAGCATTCAATGTTTCATCAATAGCCCTCATGAGCTCCAATTTCTGACCCTCAGAAGATCGACCTCAAAACACACTTAGAGCACCTTGGAGACTCCTCGGTACGGGGTGGCTATGGATGATGGATGGTCTCCACAAAAAAAAAGGGTGTCACTAGGGTTAACCCACCCATCCAGAGCTAATGGCACTGACAATTTGATGCCAAGATCAACAGTTTCAAAATAACACTGTGGTGCACCTATGAATTGAGGCACACTGCGAGTTTTGGCATCGAGCAAGATCGTTGTGCTGAATCCAAACTGAATGTGATCTCTTAAAAATGATATAGATTATTTTAGGCCTCGACATCATTGTCTTGTAGCATTTTACATTTTATCTATCGATAGCCCACACAAGCTTCGAGTTACAACCCTCAAAAGATCTACCTCGAAATGCACTTAGAGAACCTTGGAGACTCCTCGATATGGGGTGGCGGTGGATGATGGATGGTCTCCATGGCCAGAGCAAGGGTGTCACTAGGGTTCACCCACCCATTTGAAGCTAATGGAATTGACGATTTGATGCCAAGATCAATAGTTTTAAAATTGCACTGTGGTGCACCTATGAACTGAGGCACACTACAAGTTTTGGCATCGAGCGAGATCATTGTGCCAAATCCAAACAGAATGTGATCTCTTGAAAATGAGATAGGTTATTTTAAGCCTCAACATCACTGTCTTGTAGAATTTGATGTTTCATCAATAGCCCTTATGAGCTCCAAGTTACGACCTTCTGAAGATCGACCTTGAAACACAATTAGAGCACCTTGGAGACTCCTCAGTACAAGGTGGCCGCAGGCAAAGGAGGGTCTCTGTAGCCGAAACAAGGGTGTCTGTAGGGTTAGTATTAAAGGAAAAAAATTATTTTTTCCCTCTCTCAAGTTTTTGGCATTTGGCACAATGCAAGTTTGGTGTTAATATGTATTAAAATCATCATTTTTTAGGTCCCACCACGTAAATTGCATTAAGTAAAATCATCTCTATTTCTTACATTAAATCAACAACTTTGCATTTACAATATATCAAGTGTTTCATCATTATTACATCAATACACACCTACAAAAAATCATTGTGTCAAAAATCATAGTAACAAAAAAAGTATTGCAAAAAATCATAGTGTCAAAAATCGAATAGATTTTTCTTCATTCTACTCCTTATTTAGCTTTCTATCTTTATGCATGGGTACTCTTCATGATGTACCTACATTCCAATATCATAAAAAATATGAAAAAATTATTGTATTAAACAAGATAATCACCAGTTCACTGAATCATTATGAAGAAAATAACATAAGTAAATATACCTAGTCAAGTGTTCTAGTAGGGTGCTCTCTCTATTTTAGAGTCTCCAATAGGGCTTCATGATCAACATTAGTAATAGTAAAAAGTTCCTTTATTTTTGGTCTTCCTTGCTGCTTCAACAAATTTACATTTGTTGCTATAATAAGATGCGAATATATGAGATTTATTTTGTGCTTCTGATAGTCTTCGAATGCAAGAATTCCATTCCTTCTAAGCATGTATGTTCGCAGCCATGTTCCAGTAACAACCACTTAACCAGTAGGATATGTGAATTCGTCATCATCTATGATAAGTTGTGCAAGCTTTTATTTACCTCTTACACAAAGTGCTAACTAATAATTAGATTTCTTGTCATTCCCTTGTGATGCAACCCATGCAAAGACATGTCATGGTTAAAGAAGATCTGATAGATGGTTATGCTTAAGTGAACTTTCCATGTCATCATTTCTGATAGAGGGTATGATAGACAATGGAGTAAGATAATGTGGAGCCCATGTGTCCACCCACTCACTTGACTCAAAATGATTCCAATCACACTAAAAAGTAACTAGGACAAAAGCAAGCTAGCTGTCATGTCCAAATGGTCCATGTACTAGAATCAGAGCTCTAGAATGAATACATTTTTTATGAGTCTCTCACTGTAGAACAATATGATCTATCACCTATGGAACCTTCCTTAACCAACCAAGAGAACCTATGTACCATTGAATCAAGAGTCCCCCCCTGTGATTATGCTAAACTACACCAATAAACAATGCTATGAGCATCAAGAAGCTCTGCTCTTGAAATTTTCATTTGTTCTTTAATTAGAGCTCTCTTCACACATGCCCGTACTCCATCATGTTCCTCTTTCCCATGGCCAAACTCAAAAATACTCCAAATATGAGGCACTCCCCTCTCTACGTGCATCCTACACAACCAATAAAACATGCGAGCATTCTTAAATTGACCTATATAGTTATCTGACCAACTGATATGTCTATCCATAGCAATTGCATGCTCTTATAAGAAATCAAAATAATTCTCAAAACAATGTTGCACAAACTCGTGAGAGTGAGATCTATCATCACTCATATAAAAATGATACTCTCTAATAATCTTTCGATTATCTTTTGCACTATCAGGAGCATGTCTATATGTTATGTGGATGAAAATAGCAATATGAATCGAGTTGTGATACTGAGATTGTATCTCATTTTGAGGTTGCAATGTGTAGTTTTTAGCAAAGTCAAAAATTGATATAATATTGCCAATGGGAAAAGTCTCCTTACACATTCTAAATTGTTGATCCAACCACTGAGACCTGTGACTATGTCTCGCATACTTGTAAAAAAGACTTGTCTTGAAATTTGAAATAAAACTAGCCACACTGATTTCTTTTGCAACCAATTCACATCTAGAGCCCTCACCCCCACTCTTCAATGTGTATTTCACCATTTCATATACCTTTTTCTGAACTATTGTCTTTCCAAGATCTTGTTCGGACCCCTCATAGAAATATGTGTCAAAATTGGATAAGCCACCACATTCTGAACACTTCTCATTTAAGTAAGAATTTCTATAAAAGAAACAACCATCAACTCTAGGACATAAAAATTGATCTAGCAAGTCTCTTGATGATTTTGGAAGCCCACTAGCACCATAATTCTCCAACATTTCTTTACTATGCAAAATGGAAGAGATGGAGCATAATAGTTCATGGTGCATAGAAAAATCGACATGATATTTCTAACATGTATTTTGAATTTTAAGTGGCACACAATAAAATGGCTTCAAAGATTCAAAAATCCTTTGTGATATATGCAAACTTGGATGACTCTCTCTAAATCATTTAAACAACATAGTTTGACTTACCTCCAAATAATGTTTAGGATGTGGTGTGCGGTCTTTGATGCCAATTCTCAACTTTAACACATCTTTAGCATTGGGTGATACTCTTGAGCTAGAGTGCCAAAATTGTGTAATTTCTACCTTCACATCATTGGATAGCTTCTTATCAAAATGTGGAAGTCTCCCACCAAAAGTTCATGTTTTATTTTGAAGACGATCATCAATTCTCTTGTCTACTAAGTACTCTTCTCAAAGTAGTACGATTTAGGTTCAAGTCAATACAAGTTTGTCTCATATATCTACCCTTTCTCAAGTGATGACTTACCAAAGAGGTTGTAATAACCCTTCGAGTAGCTCTCTTATCCTTCTCCCTGCCATTTTTTCCAATGCTACTGAGAGCATTGAAAAGATTTTTCACAATAATTGCATTTCTTTCCAATTTTTTATTGACATGAATCTTCAATTCGGAAAGCATAGGTCTCATCTTTTGCATCTTTAATAAGTGCATAAAAAGTTGACATTGCTCCACCATTGTCTTGTTGCTGAAAAATATCTTATATAGTATTAAAGCCCATAACCGAATGGTTCTTTCTGATTTTTTTCCTTCCAAATTGGTAATAATTGTTTAATCAATTTTAATTATCCATTTTGGTGTTCTAGAACTTTCATGTTGATTATAATTAGGAGATATATAAGGTTACTATGCATTGTCATGTTCGACATGGTCCATCATGCAATTTATATTATGACCTGGTAGGATTTCATCCTCCAAATTTTTATTCTCTAAATTTTCAATCCCAAAATTATTGTTATCAATTGGTACATTTTCATTCCCCAATAGAACATATTATTATTATTACAACCTATGGTCCATTTGGTTGGTTCTAAAATTCGTCGAGAGGGGTCATAGGTTAAACTATGACCCCTATCGATGCATTGGGGTCATAGGTTAACCTATAAGCACTCTCGACACATTTCATGACAATGTATGTCCTTAGGGGCCGTAGGACCCCTAGGGACACATATGGTTGGTTCTAATGCATTGAAAGGGGTCATAGGTTAACCTGTGTGCTAGAAAATGTGACCTGTTGAGAGCATGAATCAACAAGAAAACATTAGTTCAAATCAAAACATGTAAAAAAAATTCATCAAAATAAAGAAAAACTAAACTAATTCTTGTTTGAGTTTTGCAACTCTAAGCAGCTGACAAAATCAATCTTCCAACCACCTCTACAGCTCAACGAAGGCACCCATAAGAGACCTTGTTGGTGTGTTACGATAAGGGGTATGTTTGGTGTGCTCTCCCAAACACAACAAAATGATGAGTCTCTTGAGTGAATGTGCAAATGTGAGTGAAGATGCAATATGATCCTAAACTATATGAAATGAAGAATACTT
The DNA here is from genome assembly GCA_028749045.1 of Cupressus sempervirens. Lineage (NCBI taxonomy): Eukaryota > Viridiplantae > Streptophyta > Pinopsida > Cupressales > Cupressaceae > Cupressus > Cupressus sempervirens. The sequence continues at coordinate 96,079,095 of CM053784.1, forward strand.
CAAGAAATGGCTATGGAGAAAGCCATACTTGAAAGCATTCAATGGTAAAAATATGAAATACAACAAAGAAACTAACTAGATATGCAAGTTAAACTAAGATTTAAATGAAATGAAGATGAGAAAATGCATGTGAACTAGACTAATAATAAAAATGCAAAGCTAAAATAGCTACCAAATGGTTAGTATTCATCTAAAAATCTCTATGAAAATTCAATAAAAATCTCTATGAAAATTCAAACTACAATGAAAACCCTAGCATGAAAACTCAAGACTAAAAATGGCATGGTAACAATGCAATAATGAGGGATGCAAATGATTGAGACAAGCCCTCTATTTATAGGCTTGAAGGAGGGCTTGGTGAGGTGGCATCCATGTAGGTCCCACATAAGGTGATATGCAAGTCATGCAAATGGTCAAGAATTCAAAGTTTTCTCACACATGTGTGAGCAAACTTGAGAAGAAGAGTGGGAGACAAGAGTGCAAAGGGGAGTGTGTAGGCATGCCATCTCACACATGTGTGAACACACTCTTAGGCTAATGAGGGGGATTAGGGAGATAATTAGGAATGATTAAGTGGGATTAGAGAAGAAGTAGGCTTAAGAGGATAACAATGATGGTTATAGGCTAGGCTCTAGGTTAGGCTTAAGATTAAATTAAATGAAATTTAATTTAATCACGGGTTTAGAGGAATTAATATAACATGAGAATTAACCAAAAAAAAATTATTTTAAAAAAGGGATGATGGAGGATCATGTGTTAAATTAATTTAACACATTAAAGCTAGGAGTATTTAAATTAAATTTAAATACTTAAGAGAATGAACTCATTTAATTAAAATAATTTAATTGAATAAGTAGAAGAATGTGAGCAATATAATTAATTAATTAATAATTAATTACAATGTCACAGACAATATTAATAAATTAATATAGTGTTTAAGGACGATTTTAAGCGTCTACATTTTGCCCCTCTTTGATGTGATGTCAGAATGACATCATATCAAAGAAAAGAAAATATAGGTTGCCCCAGAGAAGGTGGGAGTCCTATGGCGACGACAGAGGAGGAGGGTGCCCTCTTGTGAAAATTGCGCAAAATATAAAATTTGGGCAATTTTAGCGAAAAAGTTCTTAAGAAAGAAGAAAAAGGAGAGAAAACGAGAATAAATGACAGCATTTGCATGACTTGCAGGTAAATAGGGGACAAACATAGCTCAGGAAAGACATGGGCTCAAACGGTGTCCGCGAGGGGTCCTATATAAGCCTCGAAGGGGCTCAAAGAAAGTCATCATCACACCACGAGTAGAGCATCCAGACAAAACATGGACCCTATTGATCGATTGCAGCTTGGTGAGCATGTTTGGAAGTACCAACAAGCAGCCGAGATGGGCCCACCAGTCAATCATCTGATCCTCTTCGTGTTTTGGTAGACTAGGCTAGGTTAGGCGTATTTAATATGCAATAAATGCATCAAAAATGAGGTCTGGGCAGAGACGACAGTCTCCACCCTATCGTCTGTGCAGATGACAAACTGGTGATCTCAGCATCTGCGGAGATGACATGATCTGTCCTGTCGTCTTCACAGATGCCAAAAGGGATGTAGAGATGATAGGCCTCATCCTGTTGTCTTTGCTGATGCGAAAAGGGATGAAGAGGTGATAGAGTTCATCCTGTCGTCTTACCTGGCATCAAAAGGGATGTAGAGACAACAGGGTTCATCCTGTCATCTTCTCTTACGAAAAAATGGTTTTGAGCTAGCAGAGATGACGGAGCACTGTTTGTTGTCACTAAAGATGAACAAATATTGTCATCTATAGTTATCGGCGTCTACGCAGACCAAAATTTTCGTTGATCGACATTTGTGTATATCGACGTCTATGCTGATTAGCGACTTTTCCAATTGGCTTAGATTGAAAGGAGGGAAGGGAAGATGCCATGTTCTGGGGACATTATAGGCTAGAAAGATTGACGCTCTATGTGTCTATATTGCAAGAGGACACGGTGGTGTTTAGGTCGAGGGAGCACTATCGTTCGACCATGGTGATACATGAGAGACTCACAGACGCAGATTGGGGACATGTGTGACTGTGTGGCCTAGAGCATGTTCACAAGTGGCCAAACTTGAGGGCCCACTCAGTGCAGTTATCAACACTCATAGAGAAATGTCACACACCTATAGGGAGCTTCCATCTACCGACAGGGGAGGCTACAGTCACATTGTTAGATGTGTGGTGAATCCTGTGAGTGCCAATTAGAGGCACATATCCAGAGTATGTACTAGAGGGTTCTTATCCATTCCTAAGGGAGTGTTTTGGCAGACAACAATAGCAATTACCCATCCAGCGATCGTGGTTATCATGGAGGGGCGCACTAGAGTAGAGGCTATCAAGGCTAGCAATATACCTAGCCTCACTAATATGGTGGATGTTGTCAGATCATGCAGGATACGGGTGGTCGATTGGTTGGGTGTGAGCACTGAGCACCTTGCTACAAGAGGAGGGAGTAGTCTACTATTGGGGATAGACGGTCCTAGCTGAGCTATATCATGATTTGCACATGTGTGCATATCATACCCAACACACTGTAGGACTAGGGCTGATGCTATTGACGGTCTGGTCATGGGAGCACATTAGGGTCATATGGCCCATCATTCAGTGGGAGACAAGGTAGCCTAAGGAGCCATTCGCCTATAGATACCAATCTCCCATCTAGTATACATCGACGAAGTCGATGGGGTTTTCGCACAAGTGCATCGATGAGATCATCATGTTCAAGTGGACTCCCTATGATGGGGTAGAGTAGTGGGGGCAGACACTAGCAACAGGTGGCGAGGATGACATAGAGGATTAGATGTACCTTTTGTACACACAGACTGATTGCTAGATCATTGGCCGATCCATGCACGTGATCATGCGCTACATGCCCTCTCGAGTGCGACAACAGTTCAATAGGATACAAGATGTAATTTTAGACAGATTCTTATATCTTGTGGTTTCATGAGAGTATGGACGGCTGTGGGGGCATGGGACTACCGTGTGATTGGCCCAAGCTTCTTGGTTGGGGATGGCAGTAATGCCATGGGTGCATGGTCAGTATAGGGGAGATGCAGGTATGACACTGACATATGCATAGTGGTGGGCAACCCACCAACCAGTCAGGCTTACAGTGCCAAGGGAACCTCTTCTAGTAGAGCAGGCATGGGGGGATGGATACGGTGCAGGAGATGGGGGACAGGCAGCGATGATGCCACCTGCAGTGCAGGGTGCACAACAGGGGCCTCATGGGCATAGAGCTAGTGTGAGGCAAGGTTGAGGGCCAGCACCAGTACAGGGACCACCACAAATAGGGCCCCAGGCAGACCACCGCTAAAACCACTGCAGCCATAGGTATAGGTACAGGTGCCAGCAAGGAGACAGAGATAGGGGCTAGCGGAGGACCTGGATATGGTGAGGGTGGAGCGAGATAGCCTCCGTATAGAGATAACCCATCTATAAGGGATAGCACAGGTGCAACAAGCATGAGAAGAGAGCTTAGAGTAGGCCATGGGGGCCATATAGGTAGAGCTTCAAGTGCAGAGGGCTAGGGGGGACAGTGCACATGAGGCCTTAGTGGACCTACAGACATGGGTGGATGTAGGGGAGTTTGTAGGGATGGGCACCCATAAAGGGGTGGAGGAGTAAGAAAAGGTGGAGAGGCTATGGGGGGAGGTTGCCACCCTGCATGCTAAGCAAGGGACACACCAAGCACATATTGACAAGTATTGCCGACAGTGAGATATTGCCAGGCAGATGGTACAGCCAGGGGCCAATGTCAAAGTGATGCAGGAGGCCATCTCAGCTAGGTGATCTGAGGCATGAGCATTACAACAGGTAGCCTATTACTAGTTGTTATATCATGATGTCATACCTATTGGCTAGTGACAGCCTAATTTTGAGAGGGGGGCCAACTCATGGACCACTGGGGGTAGAGTCAGATCAGAGCAGTCAATTGGCCAGGGCCGACCACCTTGAGGGGGTGAAATAGGGGGGGAGGGCCCTCATAGCATAGCTTCCAGATTTTGTAGAGTGATCATATTTTGATAGAGATGTGCAGATGAAGCAAGTTTTTGATGATGCATTTGTACTATATGATGCTATATGATTTGTATATGGACTATAAATACACTATTTTTTGAGATATATACATGTCATGATTTGATGACTCTATATGTGTCTGGATTTATGTGATGCATATGATGTTTATGATGTGGATACTAACATTTGTGATGTAGGATGTGATGCTATGTGATGTGTCTTATAATGTTGCATATGTACATGATGCCTAGCATGTGTGTAATGCAGATGTGTGGGCGATTATGAGATGTATGCATTGTTTTATTTTACATGGATGCATTATATATATGTGAGATGTGATTATGATGTATATGCCCCTAGATGTGATGACTAAAATGAATGTATGCAACTAACGGAATGATCTAATGCGATTTAATAAAATGAAAAAATGCCTAATGAACACTAAATGAGATGAATCAAACGAACACTAATGCAATGGAAAATGAATGAATGCAATAATGAGAAGTTAATGCAATCTAATGGAAATGAACTAATGAATGAATATCTATCATAATTGTCACTCATAGAGACCCAGTAGCGTAGCATAGGAGGGGGGAAATAAATAGAACCTTGTCTCAAGACAGACTCGAATGAAACCCTATACTACATGCATCCTAACTACATGATATCAAGAGATTCTATTGTTTTCATATGGAGCGCACACCTTAAGTTAATTTTGAAAATGAGTTTATGCATTATGTGCTATAGAAGCATAAATGACATGACTCTTTTGCATGGACTAGACATACAAAACCATAGAGACTTTAGGATGATAGGTGTAGTTTGCATAGTCATGATGGATCAAATATCATATACACAATAGAGAGGTTTGGGCACACCCAAAGTCTTTTAGGGATCTTTGGTGGGACGTGCTCTAACCCATTGCCCTTATTACGCAACACAGTAACATAACTTGAAACTAACACATATGAAATAAAGCCTCAAAAATAGATCATACCACAAAAAAATGTGTAGTCAATGAGAGCCATCCAAGTACAACCAAAATATGGAAGATCAAGGTGCGAGCTATTCACAAACACAAAAAATAAAATCAACCAAAAAGAGATCTCATGAACAAGTAGTCATTCAGTCCATAGTTCCTGTCAAGAACCTTAGGTCTAGAAGTGAATGTCGCAATATCGCCTATAGGAAGGATTCATCCTATAAAAGTGTGTCAAGTGAAAATGTCAATGATCATAAAATCATCCATTTTCGACAAGGGCTATGAAGCGAACAATTTTCTCGACTCATTAATTCTCAAATGGTGATTTTGTGTAAGTCTAAGTGTGGTCACTATTGTGAAAAAGCTCATTGTAATGAGATTGAAAATCACTCAATGGAAAAATGCCTCGCAGACTAGAGGGCTTTCAAAAGATGGAAGTGAAATGAAGCCTGGTATACAAGAGGTTTTTTATTGGATGTATGAAATGAAAAAGGCTAGATAAGACTTTGCACAAGGGAAATGGGATGGTGAAATCAAGTGAGGTGAAATGAGCCTTATAGACAATGGATCAAATCATACTTTTTTTAGGAACGTTTTTCTTCTTTTTAGAGCTTTTTTCAAAAACATTTTATGAATATTTTTTCGAATTTTCTAATTTTTTGATTTTTTGGATTTTTGCAGAACTATAAACACTATACAGGAATTACAAAGGCTCAAGAATAGAACCACTTGAGATGCTAGATATTTACAGGCTCAGGGAGCGGATCTCCCTCTAAAGTAGCAATCTGATATGCCCCATAACCATATTTGGCTGTAATGATGAACAGACCTAGCCAATTTGCCTCAAACTTTCCTTTCTTTTCATGGTTCTGGAGGTTATTCATATTATGCTACAAAACTAATTCACCCACTTCAAACTCCCATGGCTTGACTTTCTTATGATACAGAAGTTGAAGGCGATTTTGATACATGCGGATGTGGTTTAGGGCATTGAGTCGTCTCTCATCGAGGAGTGCTAGCTCTTGCAAGTGAGCAACCTGATATTCTTCTTTGGATATCAGATTCTTGAGAGAGAATTTGAGGGAAGGGAGCTCAATTTCAATGGGCAAGACAACTTCAGAACCATAAACAAGGGAAAATGGGGTGGCTCCTGTGGGGGTACGGATGGAGGTGCGATAAGCCCAAAGGGCGGGAGCAATTTGGATGTACCAATTGTGAGTCTCCAAAGACAAGAAGGTTTTTGATATTCCATCTAATAGCTTGACGTAGTCCTGTGACTAATCCTTCATACTCAACTATATTGTTTGTGCAAAGGAATGAGATTTTATAAGACTTAGGAATGAGATCCCCTTGTGGTGTCATAAAAAAAATTCCTACCCTGGATCCCTTTTGTGTAAATGATCCATCAAAAATAAATTTCCATGGTGTAGTAGGGGCTAGGGTCATAATTGTGTCATCTGGAAAATTGGCTACAATGGGATGGTCACCTTGAAGAGGAGCTTCAGCAAGCTGATCTGCAATTACTTGTCCTTTAATGGCCTTACGATCCTTATAAACAATGTTGAATTCACTTAAAATTAAGACCCATTTTGTTGCTCGACCAGTGAGAGTGGCTTTTGATAACAAATATTTGAGTGGATCTATCTTGGCAATGAGATATGTAGTATGATTAAGCATATAATGATGTAGTTTTTGCGTACAAAAGACTATAGCCAAACATGCTCTTTCAATAGCAGTGTAGTTTAACTCATAGCAACCTAGTGTTCGACTAAGGTAATATATGGCTTGCTCATTCCCATTGTCATCTAATTGTGCCAAAAGTGCTCCTAGGGCAACTGAAATAGCTAAAATGTATAGAATCAATGGTCGTCCTACAACTGGAGGTACTAAAACTGGAGGATTCGCCAAATATGTCTTAATTTGTTCAAATGCTTTTTGGCATAGACAATCCCATTGAAACTTGTTTCCCTTGTGAAGCAAATGCTGAAGTGGATGGACTTTATCTGCTAGTTGTGACGCAAATCTCCAAATAGATTGTAACTTTCCTTGAAAACTGCAGACTTGTTTCAATGTGGTAGGTGGAGGCATATCCATGTTGGCTTTCACTTTTGCAGGATCTACCTCAATACCTCTTCTTGACATAATGTAGCCTAACATGATCTAATTCCACTCCACTGTGCCACGACGTGCCTTACTAACACACAACCCATGTGCGTACTGTGTTGCGCCATTGCTCATGTGCTTCAAGATCTCATCATCGCTCAAAAAGTGCCCCTACGTGGCCATGCGCGTAGCACAACGCGTTGCACCATGCATGTCCACCACTTCTCCATGAGCGCCAAGTTGCCCTAGCATCACATGCATGCTACAAAGCCGCTCCATGTAGAAACTTTAGATTATAAAATTAAAAAACCCTAAAAATTTAAAAAAATTTAACAAAAAAAAATTTAAAAAATTAAAAATTAAAAATATAAAAATATAAAAATTTAAAAATATAAAAATATAAAAATAATAAAAATAAAAAACAAATAGAAAGCCACAACTTAGTTTCATTTTTATTTTTCATTAACAATTAATTTGAGAAGAAATTTGATGCTTTTTGCATTTTTATTTCTAAGTCTTCATTATTTCGAACTAATAAACATTTTTCTTGTGTCGTGTAGATTAAAATGACATCCACATCTAGGGAGAAAATGGCACTCAAGCTTGTGGTATTCAAGTTTCAAGGCGTACCTTCAAATTTTAGGTTCCATGATGATCATGCAAAATCAAAGATACCGACTTGGGACACACAGATTTGGGAGAATTCCTCAGAATCTGCAACAAACCCACCAATAGATCTGCACATGGCTCTGACACAACATTTTGTCCTTGAGGAGATGGTGGTTAAAAGTGTAACTAGAGAAGTGGTCCTTGATCTCTAACCTGATAACATTGAGAGGGTCTTCCACCTCCCGAGGGTAGATCAATTCATTAGACTCTCCTACGAAGCAGCAGAGAGATGGTACAAGGAACACCAAAAAAAGGCGATGGAAATCATTCAATCCTCCTACCTCATTGAGAAGACTCCTTCAAGTAGGATCACAAGGAAGGTTGACATGACTAGGAGATACATGAATGAAGATATTGGATATTCCATCATTCTTTTGAGCAAAGTCATGGGTCTACCTATAGCTGGCCACCCCAACACTTTTATGGTCAACTTCATTAAGAGAATCAAGATGGCAAGGATGTTGCTAGATTGGGCAACCACACTAAGTGAGAACTTGTGTGAGCAATTGGGAGCAGTTAAGGAGAAGAAGAAGTTCTATATGACTTCTTACAGGGTGTATCTGCTTGTAGCAAGGGAAAAAAAAGTACCCTGATTTGTACAAGAGAGGTAGTATGCAAGATCCTAGTGCCTGGCCCTACATTCTCTACCCTCAGCTGGTGAGGAAGAAGCTCTCAGTATAGAGAAAGGAATATAGAATCGTGAATGATGCATTCATCTTTGTGATCATTCGATTCATTGAAGGAGATTATGCAAAGAGGTTATCCAATGAGGCAAAAGCATAGATAACATCTCTCGGGGCCTATGTCATCCAATTCAAGACATTTACATATCTATGGGTAGTTGGTGCCTCTATCAACCCAAAGAAGCTCCCTAGATACCCAACCAACAAATTGGTGTTATTGGAGATTTCTCGGCAAATTGAATCAGCATATGAGAGGGTGAAGAGATAGAGAAGACCCTATTGGACATGATCCCTAGTCATTGGACCATATTAGGTCAAACAAAAATAAGATATTCTATCTTTCGAGTTGGAATGGGAGAATTATCCCTTTGAAGAGTAAAACTCCCCTAGGCTCTATTTTGATAATATTGGGAGAGTGGAGAGTTTGGCCAACAAGGAGTTCCACCATAAAGATGCTATTGAAGATCACTGGATGAATGCCACAAATGACTATGAGGTTCTCATAAGAGACTATTGTAGGATGACTTTGTATCTAGTAGAAAAGGCTATGACTTTGTATCTAGTAGAAAAGGCTCTCAAGCTTAACATTCCAGAGGAAATAAGGCAATAGGATTCACGAGAGCTACTGCACCCCCTGTTCAACTGGAACAAAATAGGAGAGAGGCCCATTATGAATGCCCAGGTTGACAGGGAGGAAGGTGATGATATTAATCATCAGGAAAGCCACGTAATTAGAATAACTAAGGATTGGATCAAGAAGCCTTTTCAGCTTGATCCAATACCTAACACTATTATCTTTCATGCTGAAGCCTGCCCTGAGAAAGGTAGAGGGAGGAAAGTTACAATTCCTACCTTTGTGGCCCAGTCTCCCATAAGGCCAGAGAGTATACCAACTTCACCACCCAATTGGATACTATCATCCCCTAGAGAGGAAGGGAAAGAACAAAAGGAAGAGGACCTCCCCTCGAAGGATTCAAATAGAACAGGGTGAAGCACAAGTACCTCCACAGCAACAAGAAGAAAGTGTACAAGGTTCCAAGGATACTAGTGCTTCCCAAGTCCAGGATGACCCTCAATTGCCTCCCTTTGTGCCCAACCAATTAAAAGAAGGAGAGAGTCAACATTTTTCCATTCCACCTTCACAAGAAGAGCCAACATCTCCTTCTACCTCTACAACACAAAAAAGGATTAAAATCTAAATGAAGAAAAGGCAAAGGGTGACTAGGATAATAGTGCCTTTTTCATTTGTTCCTAAGACCATTCATGGAGGGGAAGAGGAGGAAGAAGAGGAGATAGATGAAGAAGAGCAGCTACCCTTGCAGAAAAGAACCTGGCTAGCCAGAGCCACTAAGAAAGAAAGGAGAAGAAATACCACAGGCATATTGCCATCCACCCTAGCAGGACCCTTGGAAGTCTCTTCTTTGAAAGATGAAGTACAATAGTGGGTGGATGAGAAGAATGAAGCAGGTGATGATATTTTCAAAATGCAAGATTTTGATTTTATGCCCGTTGGTATAGAACTAGTTGGGGATAAGATCAGGGATACCCCTACAGGTGAACCTCAACAAGAAGACTAGATGCAGATGCCACAAGATTCATAGGGCCCTAATCTTACTCCCCCATCTCCACTACAAGTCACAGTGGTAGATAAGGGTTCAGTTACTCCTCTGCCCCAAAGTTTAGAAGAGGAACAGGTTCAAAAGGAACCATTACAAGGAGAGGAACTAGAACAAAGGGCCACCAATGAAGTGTCAAGGGAGGAACAAATGGTGGAATATTCTCAACCACCTTCTCAAGACACTAAGGGGAAAACTACTGGGTCCTTTGAAATAGAGCCCACAGAAGAGGAGCCCTCACAATAGGAAACAACTCCCAGGAGGGGCAATAAGGGGAAGGAAGTAGTAGAACACACCCATTTGTCTTCAAGAAGAAAGTCTTCAGATGAGCAGATCCTAAGGTGACTCCAAAAGGAAATAATGAGGAGTACTAGACCTAAATTTCATGCTTCGGAGGAAGACATTTTTGAGATTGCAGAGATTTTGAATGAACTTGAGTCCCTGTCACATAAAGCAATACCATTGGCATTTGTCACTAGTACATGGAACAAGGAATTTTTTGTGGAAGTGATCGTTCCTCCTAAAGACACAGATGTAGAAAGCCTCGGTCCCAAAGAATATCAACTCAAAGAGACCATGCTTGGGAGACCTACACAGGATACAACTCGATTAATGGTGACCATGGCAATTAAATAAGTCTTAAAGAGCATGGGGCAGGATGAGGTCGAACTCTAGACAATTCAAAGGCAAATAGAGATCCTAAAGGGATATTTGGTTGAAGTAGTTGGTCCTCTTGATCCTGAGCATCCCAAGGACACATTAACTACTATTCTTAGAGAAGGGGGAGCTATGCATATAGATCTATTTTTGAAAGCCTGTCAGCAATGGCAGGAAATTTTTAAGGAGAAAAGTTTTTTGATTATCATGAGAAATTTGAAGTTATTGCATGCTATGTAGAAAAATGTGAATAAAATCATAGCAATTTTAAAGCAGGACTTCAAAATTATGGATGAAGTAAGGGCCTGGAGTAAGGATTTACAAACTCTACAAGCCATAAAGGGGCAAAGGTACCAAATTTTGATTGATGTATATATACGAGAATAGTTAGATATGATTGATGATCGGATAAAAAAAATAGCGGATAGCAATAAAGTAATGGAAACATTACATGAGGAAATTCATTGGCTCAAGGATCAAGCCCAAGAGAAAATTTTGGAAGTCAAGAAGCATTACAACGATGCTTGCTTGGATATTTTTGAAGATGAGGAATGACAAAAATTGTTACCTATAGAGACAATGGTAGAGAATTTTAGAAAGATTTTTGTGGAAGTTGCTAATGATGAGGACATTCGACAAGCCTTCAGGACTAAAGAAGCATTGTTAGAATTGGATACTAAACTCGGGAATTTTCCTGACACCCAAATTGAGGTGGATGATTATAGACAAAAGGTCAAGGACAAATATGAGGCTTTTGATTTACCAGATGTGGCTAAAATTACTGAGATTATAGAGAAATTCAAGGGTCAACATCCAAACATAGCTTTGGGATGAAGAAGAATAAAACCTAGATGCCAGAATTTCAATTTTGACACTCAATAAAATTTTGAGATTTTGGACCATTTTGAGGTGTTCAGCTTCGCGGGTATGTAGGTACACAACTTCGCAGCTCTGCAAATGTGCATTTTTGGAAAAGTTCCACCGAAAGTCAACTGCTAGTTCCAAAATTAGAGCTTTCCATGCATCAAAAACACATTCTGACGGTAATTTAACTCCTAAAATGCCCTGTGAAGAATCAACTTCCATTTTTGGCACTCCTAGACACTTCCACTTTGACTCGGAGCTGTCTCTCTCATATTTCTTTGTTTCTAAACATGTAAAAGGCTCATGCATCCAATTAATGAATAAAATATGGATGGAGTCTACTTAGCACCAATTAGATTGAAAGTTTGTACGTAATTTTTTTATTTTGTTGATTAAAAGCATTTTTATTGCATGAAGAATATCTCTCACTGTCAATGCAAATTGAGGAGATGATTTCTCATAAACCTCCCATTGTAATATGTAATGAGGGCCGCTAGTATTTTTCAATAAAATTATGCTTTTGGTGCTTGCATTTGGAGTGTAGTAATTCTTTCCTAAATGTGTCATTGTTTTGTGGATTTATTTTCACAAAATTATGATTGAGCCAAAGGTTTATTGCTTTATCTCTGGTTGTGCAATTCATTAGTGTTGGGTGTTGTTATGGTATTGACAAATTTTGCTACATAACTAGCCTGATAAGAAATCATAGAATTGTGCTTACATAACTTTTCATCTTGCATGAGCACACTTTCCATGGCCTTGTGATCTGATGAAGGGTGAAACATCATACACTCATTAAATTTTCTCACCAATGATTGCATCCGTGGAATCAAGGAAGCACTACTCCTTTCATTGGTTATTTATTGATCTCTTTGAAAGCTTAATTCATAGGTGTGTCATTTTCCATAATTTAGGTCCGTTAGGAATTTCAATTTCATGTTATTCACTTTCAAGTTTTGTTATTTTCTTTGCTAACCCCCTTGTTAGAATAGGAATTCACACTAGTTGCATTGTAAGATTGCATTCATACAAAACATAAAAATATTTTTTTTTAAAAAAAAATTTCTTTTTGTGTGCTATTTTGAAGCAGTGTGCATATTTTTCATTTCATCTGACATCAAAATGAACCAAGAAAGGCCTCTTAATGAAAAATCACATTTATCTTCAACTAAGCAGATTTTAGTATGTCGCAAGACAACTATGGAACCTTGGAGTTGATTCACAAAGTCATCTTTTCAAGAGAGGAATTCAAAATTCTTGTCATTTAGCATCGTGCATAACAACATCTCAACATTTCCCTCGGGGCCCTAGGACCCCTAGTGATGCATGTGGTTTGTTCTAATGCATTGAGAGGGGGCCATATGTTAACCTATGACCCCTCTCGATGCATTTCATGACAACATATGTCCCTAGGGTCCCTAGGACCCCTAGGGATGCATTTGGTTGGTTCTAATGTGTTGAGAACCTATGACCCTTCTCGATGCATTTCATGACAATGTATGTTCCTGGGGGCCCTAGGGCCTCGAGGGAGGCACGTGGTTGGTTCTAATTTGTTCTTGATGCATTTCATGACAATGTATTGTTGAAAATATAGATGGAGTAGCTGAGAGTTGTGGGGGGGGTGTGAATCAGTTACCACAAAAACAAATCCACAAATCCCTTAGATGTCTTAAATAACTAGTTACTATTTTCACTTGATAGCCACATAAAAAAATGGTGTAAGTTGGTAGATGAACTATGTATTAACTTATTACTAATCTTTAAGTGTTCATAATTATTAACATGCATGCAAAAAGAAATAACATGAACACAAGAGATATCAGATTTAACGTGGAAACCCAATATGGGAAAAATCAGCAAGTAACTAGCTACCAATTTTCACTCTTATGAAGTGACCCCTATTAGGATCTAACCCTGCTAAAGGTTACAAAACACACTATTAGGTGTGACCTTGTTAAAGGATTTAATCACCCTACTAGGAGTGGACTTGTAAGAGGATTTTAGAACAATTTAGTAGAACTGTCCACCTTGTTAGAGGATTTACAAAAATGGCTACTAAACCAACTCTGTTAAGAGATTTATAATTCACTGCTACAATTGTGAGAAAGTAACAATGAGTGACCTGAATAAGATGCAACTGATCTTTGCTATTACAGATATTTGTTTTTCCTCACTAGATCCTTACTGATTGAATACACCTTTGCTACTCAAGGATATCTGATCCTTCTTCAAAATTTTCTCACACTTCCTCTTTACACAATCAACTCACTTGCATGCTTACTCATTCATACATCCTTTCATACTTTAGAATTCACAACTAGACCTTTTATTTATAACTTCCAAATTGTCAAGTTGACTCATTTACAAGTTACATTTACCAATAAACAATACATCGGTTGGCTACAGTCATTACTTGAAACAATTAAACTTTATTTCTCAAAACAATGAAATCTTTCATTGGCCGAACCTACTCAGTAAACATTGTTCTAGAAATGATTTCCAGTGTTAACCAAGTGAAGCTTGGTAAACACTGCAAACTCTGCAAAATCCTTTGGAGACTGAGTAAACTCGGTAAACACTAACTTTCCTTCACTCACCTTGTGACCTCAGTAGAAACTAACTGCTGCCATAGAATCCTTCAATGCCCAAGTGAGCTCAGAAGAAACTGTCTTCACAGTGTAACTTTCAAAAATGCTCGGTAGACTCTGTAATTCACTTTGTTGACCTTCTAAACTCGGTAGACTTTATCTTTTTCTTTTCTGACCAACTGAACTTGGTAGACTCTATCTGATAACTGATATGACATTTGTGTAACTTTAAAGACAACACACAATTGAACAATTGTATCCAACAATCTCCCTCTTTGGCCTTGATGGCAAAAAAACATGTCATAGCAGAATGAAATTTGAGAACAAGTCTTTTTCTGAAAGAATGTTTCTCCCTCTTAGATTTCATTCCACAAGCTTTTCAAATATAGTAATCTCCCTCTTTGAAAACACATGCCAAAGACAACACAAACCAAATGAAGAACAATGTACCCTATGTATTGATTCATATGCAATGTTTTCATGATTATTCTGCTTTAACTGAAAGATCTTCAACTTGATACCTATTGATGCATCACTAAAACTTCATTCAGATAGGGGAATGACCCCTAACTTACCTCTTAGATACAAGAAGGCATCCTTAGGTAAAGGCTCGGTGAATATGTCAACAATTTGTTCCTTTGTATGGACATATTCCAATATGATCTTATCCTACACCAATTCTCTAACAAAGTGATATTTTATTGCAATGTGCTTGGTTTTTGAGTGCATCATTGGATTTTTAGATACGTTGATTGCACTTGTATTGTCACAAAATATAACAACAACTTCTTTGATTTCCATCTCATGCCTTCTAATAATTGTTTGAACCAAACAATATCAAAATAGTTTACTACTACTGCAACATACTCTACTTCTACTGTGGATTGGGATTTACAATTTTTCTTTTTACTTGTCCAAGAAACCAACCTCTTTCCTAGAAAGAATTCACCTCCACTTGTACTTTTTCTTTCATCAATATTTCCTACCCAATATGCATCAGTAAACACTTTCAAATCTAGATTACCTCCAAATTTTTACCATAATCCATAATCTTCAGTGCCTTTCAAGTATCTCATGATCCTTTTGATTTCCATCATGTGATTTTCTCTTGATTTTTCTAAAAATCTTGCTACAATACCAACTGCAAGGGCAATATCTGGCCTTTTATGAACTACATACTGCAATTTTCCAATCATAGATCTATACAATGTTTGATCTACCTCCTTTGATTCATCATCTTTGGTAAGCTTTAGAACAGTGCACATAGGAGTTCCAACTAGTTTACAGTCTTCCATACCATACTTTTTCAATATCTCTTTGATGTATTTTGACCGAGTAATGTAGATGCCAATCTTACTCTGCTAAATTTGAAGACCAAAAAAGAATTTGATCTTACCAAACATAGACATCTCAAATTCCTTGTTTATTTCCTCTGAAAAATCTTTGCAAAGATCATCATTTCCTATGAACAAAGTGTCATTTACAAATATCTCTACCAAAAAAATCTTTTTATCTGGTCCTTCCTTGATATACAAGCTACTATTATCATTAGTCCTCTGAAAACCAATCTAAATAAGATAGTTATGCAATCTTTCATACCATGCTCTAGGGGCTTGTTTCAGACCATACAATGCTTTGTGTAATTTGTAGACCATGTCCTTCTTGTCTAGATCAACGAAACCTTTAGGTTGTTCAATGTAGACTTCTTCATCTAGTATACCATTGAGAAATGTTGACTTGACATCCATCTGATAAACCTTAAATCCTTTGTATATAGCATATGCAAGTAGGGTTCTGACACCTTCTAATCTTTCAATAGGAGCAAAACTCTCTCCATAGTCTATTCCTTCTTCTTGAGAGTATCCTTTGCATACCAGTCTAGCTTTGTTCTTTGACACGATACCATCTTCATTCAACTTATTTATGAATACCCACTTAGCTTCAATCACATTTGTATCTTTAGGCCTAGGTACAAGAGTCCATGTTTTTTTTTTCTCAATTTTCTCTATCTCTTCATTCATAGCCTCAATCCAACTTTCATTTTCTAATGCATCTTTGACACTTCTAGGTTCAAAATCAGCAAGTAAACAAGTACCTTTTAGCTTACTTCTTGTCATAGTACCTTCAAATTTGTCTCCAATGATCTGATCTAGTACATGATGTCTCCTAACATACTTAGCTAAAATAGGTTCCTTGCCTTTTGAATAAATTGCACTGTCATCCTCTTACACTTCAACTTTAAGTTCTGGTTGTTCTATCTATTGCTCAGTTCCTTCAAACTCAATAGGTATTAGCTCAGTAGTGTCTGACTATGACTCAGTTTCTTTCAATGTAGTTTGAACTTCCTGCAACTCAATTAGTGAAAACTCAGGAGTAGAAGATTCCTGATTGACAGATGTATTTGGCACTGTATCAAGTTCAATGAAAACAAATATCCTATAATCTTCTGGTTCCTTTTTGCTTTCTTCTTCAGTCCTTTTTGCAAACTCATCAACTTTCACATGTGCACTTTCTATGAATTTTTGAGTAAACAAATTCAAACATCTATATGCTTTGCTTTTGCAAGAATATCCCAAAAATATTCTTTCATCACCTTTCACACCAAATTTACCTTTTCTACATTGTTTCAAAATGTAACATTTACTTCCAAATACTTTTAGGTAACTTACACTGGGTTTATAGCCATACCATAACTCATAGGGGGTTTTGAATGAGTCCTTCTTCAGTTGTACTTGGTTTAAGGTATGAACTGTAGTGCTGATAGCTTCCTTCTAGTATTTGATAGCAATGTTCTTTTCAATCAGTAAAGTTTTTTTATAGTCCATGATAGATCTATTCCTCCTTTCAACTATTCTATTTTGCTGGGAGTGCCAAGGGCTGATACCTATCTTTTGATTCCCCTTTCAATACAAAAGTTATTGAACTCATGGGAGATGAATTCACCACCTCTATCTGACCTCAAGCATTTCATTTTTTTGCCTGTATCCATTTCTACTCTAGCCAAATACCACTTGAACTTTTCAAAAGCTTTTAATTTCTCTCTCAAGTACATAACAGTCATCATTCTAGAGTAATCATCAACAAAAAGAATGAAGAAATTTTCTCTAGTATAGCTATAAATTCCAATAGGTCCACACAAATCAGTATGAACAATTTCCAAAACTTCTTTAGAATAATAGTTCTTACTTGTAAAACTAGTTTTTCCCATCTTACCAATCTGACAATTCTTGCATGGACCAACATTAGGTTTCTTTATACTAGGAATGCCTCTAACTTTTTTGAATTTGCTTATTTTCATCATATTATCAAAGTTCACATGAAACAACCTTCTATGCCATAGCCAGCTTTCTTCAACCTGAGTAATAAAACATGAACATCCACCAAGTTCAAGATGGAACAAATTACCTTTTGTTTGTATGCCTGATCCAATCAGCTTTCCTTTGTCACCCGGCAATCTTGCTTTTCTATGCATGAATTCCACTTTGAATCCATTATTGAGCAATTGTGCCACACTCAATAGATTGTGTTTTAGACCTTCTACCCAATATAAATGATCACATACAAGCTCTTTGGTTAGTGAAATTCTTCCTCTTCTATTTATACAACAAGGTTCATTATTACCAAACCTCATACTACCACCATCATAGTCTTCAAATTGTTCAAACTTAGTTTTATCACCAATCATATGATGAGAGCAACCACTATCTATGATCCTTGTATCATTTTTTCTTACATGAGAGATAAGTGCCATTTCCTCATCATTATCAAATTCATCTTTCACAACAATGTAAACAATTTCATTTTCTTCTTCATCAGAATCATTAGAATCCTTAGCCATGAAACATGTTTTCTTACCTTTTTCCTTGAATGATTTGAAATCTTTCTTGTCAATGCACTTGTGACCTTTCTTCTCATCCTTGCTTTTCTTGTTTGGGCACCTAGTAGCAATATGACCAATTTCCTCACATGAAAAACTAATTAGAGGAACCTTACCTTTGCATTTCCCTCTGCCTCTATAATATTTTCTTACAAGAAAAGCTTCAACTACCTCAAGATCACTGTTTGAACTCTGTTCTGATTCTTCTTCACTTTCTGACTGAGAATCCTTTATCTTCTTGCCTTTTTCCTTGAGTGAAAGCTTGGCTTCAAATGTTGACTCAATGTTTTTGGAAGCTAGAACATAGTTATCTAGCTCAAATGCAGTCAATCTTCCTACTATGGCTTCTAAATTTATCTTATGATTTGCTTCACATCTTCTTTCTTGAATTGAAAAAAAACTAATTGCATAAATGGGAAGTAATGTTCTAAGAACTTTACTTACAATTGTTTCCTCCTTAATATCTCCTCCAGAAGCATTGATAGCCCTGACAACTACTTTGACTCTTTCAACATATTCGACAATGTTTTCATCCTCTCTCATCCTCATCTGATCAAATTATCCTCTTAGACTTTTTTCTTTGGCTCTTCTCACATTATCATCACCTCCATAGATTTCTTTCAGCTTGTTCCATATTTCAAATGCATTTTTGCATTCCTTGACATTATCAAATTCCTCATAGCTTAGGGCAGATGCAATATCTATCATCATGGTGTTATGAGTCTTTTTTTCAGCAATATCATTAGTAGATAATGTACCAGAAGGAGTTACATATGCTTCATCTAGATATTTCAATCTTGTATCTCCAATGGAAGCTAGATGGAGTCTCATGAGACCTTGCCATGCTAAAAAGTTATCACTGTTAAGCCTTGGAATTTACTTCTTGTAAGACATCCTGATCTTTAGCTTAGATCCTTGAAATCCTTCCTGCAAGCACCAAAATATTTGATACCAATTGTTGGAAATATAGATGGCGTAATTGAGAGGGGAGGGGGGTGAATTAGTTACCACAAAAACAAATTCACAGATCCCTTAGATGTTTTAAATAACTAGTTACTGTTGTCACTCGGTAGCCACATAGAAAAATGCTATAACTCAGTAGATGAACTGTGTATTAACTTATTACTAATCTTTAAGCATTCACAATTATTAACATGCATGCAAAAAGAAATAACATGAACACAAGAGACACCAAATTTAACATAGAAACCCAATATTGGAAAAACCACCAAGTAACTAGCTACCAATTTTCACTCTTCTGAAGTGAGCCCTGTTAGGAGCCAACCCTGTTAAAGGTTACAAAACACACTGTCAGGTGTGACCTTGTTAGAGGATTTAATCACCCTACTAGGAGTGGCCTTGTTAGGGGACTTTAGAAAAATTCAGTAGAACTATCCACCTTGTTAGAGGATTTACAAAAATGGCTGCTAAACCAACTCTGTTAAGAGATTTAAAATTCATTGCTATAATTGTGAGAAAGAAACAATGAGTGACCTGAATGAGATGCAAGTGATCTTTGTTGTTACAGGTCATTTTTCTACTTCAATGGATCCTTACTAATATAATACACCTTTGCTACTCCTCAAGGATATCTGATCCTTCTTCAAAATTTGCTCACACTTCCTCTTTACACAATCAACTCACTTGCATGCTCACTCATTTATACATCCATTCATACTTTATAATTCACAACTTGACCTTTTATTTATACCTTACAAATTGTCCAGTTGGCTCATTTACAAGTTACATTTACCAATAAAGAATACATCAGTCAGCTACAATCATTACATGAAATAATTAAACTTTATTTCCCAAAATAATGAAATCCTTCATTGGCTAACCCTGCTCAGTAAACACTGCTCTAGAAATGATTTCCAATGTTAACCAAGTGAAGCTCGGTAAACATTGCAAACTCTGCAAAATCTTTTGGAGACTAAGTGAACTCGGTAATCACTAACTTTCCTTCACTGACCTTGTGAGCTCGATAGAAATTGACTTCTGCCATAGAATCCTTCAGCACTCAAGTGAGCTTGGTAGAAACTATCTTCATAGTGTAACTTCCAAAAATGCTCGGTAGACTCTGTAATTCACTTTGTTGACTTTTTGAACTCGGTAGACTCTGTATTTTTCTTTTATGACCAATTGAGGTTGGTAGACTGTATTTGATAATTGATATGACATTTGTGTAACATCAAAGACAACACACAATTGAACAATTGTATTCAACACGTATGTCCCTAAGGGCCCTAAGACCCCTAGGGACACATGTGGTTGGTTCCAATGCATCGAGAGGGGCCCCTCTTGATGCATTTCATGACAACATATGTCCCTAGGGTCCATAGGACCCCTAGGGACACATATGGTTGGTTTTAATGTGTCGAGATGACCTATGACCACTCCCGATGTATTTCATGACAACATATGTCCCTAGGGGCCCTACGACCCCTAGGGACACATGTAGTTGGTTCCAATACGTTGAGAGGGGTGATAGGTTAACCTATGAACCCTCTCGATGCATTTCATGACAATGTATGTCCCTAGGGGCCCTAGGACCCCTAGGGATGCATGTGATTGGTTCAAATCCCTCGAGAGGGGTCATAGGTTAACTTATCACCCCTCTCGATGCATTTCATGACAATGTATGTCGCTAGGGGCCCTAGGACCCCTAGGGATGCATGTGGTTGGTTCCAATGCATTGAGAGAGGTCATAGGTTAACCTATGAACCCTCTCAATGTATTTCACAGTAATGTATGTCCCTAGGGGCCATAAGACCCCTAGAGACATATGTGGTTGGTTCCAATGTGTCGAGAAGGGTCATAGGTTAACCTATGACCCCTCTCGACACATTTCATGACAACATATGTCCCTAGGCACAATAGGACCCCTAGGGATATTGTGGTTGGTTCTAATACATCGAGAGGGGTCATAGGTTAACCTATAACCCCTCTTGATGCATTTCACAACAACATATGTCCCTAGGGGCCATAGGACCCCTAGGGAGATATGTGGTTAGTTCTAATGCATCGAGAGGGGTCATAGGTTAACCTATGATTGCTCTCGATGTATTTTATGACAACGTATGTTCTTAGGGGCCCTAGGGCCTCTAGGGACACATGTGGTTGGTTCTAATGTGTCGAGAGGGATCATAACTTACCCCTCTCGACACATTTTATTACAACATATGTCCCTAGGGGCCCTAGGACCCCTAGGGATGCATGTGGTTGATTCTGATGCATCAAGAGTGGTCATACGTTAACCTATGACCCCTCTTGATTTATTTCATGATAGCGTATATCCTTAGGGGCCCTAGGACCCATAGGGAGGCATTTGGTTGGTTCCAATGTGTCGAGAGGGGTCATAGGTTAATCTATGACCACTCTCAGCACATTTCATGACAACCTATGTCCCTAGGGGCCCTAGGACCCCTATGGATGCATATGGTTGGTTCTAATGCATTGAGAGGGGTCATAGGTTAACCTATGACCTCTCTTGACACATTTCATAACAACATACGTCCCTAGGGGCCCTAGGACCTCTAGGGACAAATTTGGTTGGTTCTAATGTGTCGAGACGGGTCATAGGTTAACCTATGGCCCTTCTCGAGCATTTCATGACAACGTATGTCCCTAGGTGCACTACAACCCCTAGGGACACATGTGACTGGTTCCAATGCGTCGAAAGGGGTCATAGGTTAATCTATGCCCCTCTTGATGCATTTCATAACAACGTATCGAGAGGGGTCATAGGTTAACCTATGACCCCTATCGATGCATTTCATGACAATGTATGTCCCTAAGGACCCTATGACCCCTAGGGACGCATGTGGTTGGTTCTAATGCATTGAGACAAGTCATAGGTTAAATGTCACAAGGGGCCCTCGGGCCCCTAGGGATGCATTTGGTTGGTTCTAATGTGTCAAGAGAGGTCATAGGCTAACCTATGACCCCTCTCGGTGAAATTCATGATAATGTATATCCCTAGGGGCCCTAGGACCCCTAGGGATGCATGTGGTTGGTTTCAATGCATCAAGAGGGCTCATAAGTTAACCTATGACCTGTCTCGACGCATTTCATGACAACATATATCCCTATGGGCCATAGGACCCCCAATGACACATGTGGTTGGTTCTAATGCGTTGAGAGTGGTCATAGGTTAACCTATGATCCCTCTCGATGCATTTCATGACAACGTATGTCCCTAGGGGCCCTAGGACCCCTAGGGATGCAATTGGTTGTTTCACGAAAACGTATGTCCCTAAGGGCCCTAAGACCCCTAGGGACGCATTTGGTTGGTTCCAATGCGTCAAAAGGGGTCATAGATTTACCTATGACCCCTATCAACACATTTCATGACAACGTATGTCCCTAAGGGCCCTAAGACCCTTGGGGACACATGTGGTTGGTTCCAATGCATCGAGAGGGGTCAATAGGGGCCCTAGGGACATACCTATGACCCCTTTCGATGCATTTCATGACAATATTATATTTAATAATAATATAATATTGTATGTCTCAATATAATAATCATATATTATTAGATTATATAATAATAACCATATATATTATTATATATAATAATAGGCATATAATATTACTATATATTTAATAATAATAATATTTATCATATATATTACTATATTATATTTAGTTATAATTATTATTATTATATTTATAACTATATTATAATTAATAATAATAATTAAAATCATATATAATAATAATAGTTAATAATAATAAACATAATCATATTTAATGATAATATTAATGTCCACACTTCCCCCAAATAAATTTCCCTCTAAAACCCTCTAAAGTTTCCTTCTCAAATTTCTCTCCAAAATTGTGATTGGGAAATTTATTTTCTCTCAAATTTCCCTCCCTCCAAAATTGCAATTGGAAAAACTTTCCTCTAAAATTTTCCTCCAAAATTGCTATTAAAAAAACTCGCAATGATCGAATATCTGATTTCATATCGGGTATCCAATTACAGATTGGATACCCAATTTTATTTCGAGTATCCAATTAGGCTTGATATTTACCAAGCCTATTTCATCAACCCAAAAAACATGCTTGAGAAGGGTTTCATTGACACTCAGACTTTGGGTAGCCATCTAACAATGTTATTTTCATCGAAATTGAATAAAATGAAAAAAGTTTTTTTATAACACTCTCAAGATTCTATCGATATAATTGTTGTCAAATTCTAAGTTTGATAAGTATTTATTAGTTAATTTTCAATGAAGATGATTGTAAAGTATCGATTGACATATTGATTGAAAAATAACTATAACTTTCAAATAGTATAACATTTTTTAAATCTAAAAGTTGCATCACATTCTATGCTTCACCTAGTATAAGGAAAATAAAATAAAATTAATTTGGTAAAGTTTTGAATTAGTTAAGGTGGTCAAACATGGGAGTTTTTTTATTTTCCAAAAAAGTTTTAGTAGAAAATTCATATTTAATCATTTATTGGGAATAAAAATACCCAAAAATATGTTTCACATCCGGGAATGAGTCTACTTTTTTTATATATAATTATACTAAAAAAATATTATTAATTAATTTTGATTAAGGTGGTTAGACATACACCTACTTTTTATTTTCACCCTGAAATTTTTGCAGCACTGCATTAAAGTTCAAACTTTTGACCAATCAAATATTTTTTTCTCTAGATAAGGCATAGTAGTTTAGAAACTACATTCAATTTCCTATAGATTATTTTCTTACAACTTTTTTATATAAATTCCATAACCACTTTAAAATTATGTGTCAATTTGACATAACCCTGATTTGCTAGTTTTTCACTACCACTTAAGGCCATAGTTTGGTTGACCATGATCTTGCACATACCCACTTGTGATTTGTTCCTAGTTGTTCGTGCGAGGTGGCAAGTTATGATCTGACTTGTAAACAATTTGGTTTTCAATAAGGTGCATAGGAAGAATTTATTGTAGAGGGTTTGTGAAGATCTTGGAAGATGCCTCCAAGAAGATTGGAGCTTGGGATGATTGTGAATCTTTGTGATGTCATGGAAGAGAAAATTTTAGAGATGTCTGCTAAGTTTGAAGCTATATTGACTAATTGAGTTAAGGAAGGAAGGTGGTTTCATAGAGATTTATGGAGCTAGAGTTTATAGATTTAGAAGAGAGTTTTTTATCTGGTTAGAAGACTTATTTGAGAGAGAAAATGATATAGCAAGGTCAAGGTGGAAGTTGGTTTTGTTGACCAATTTGAGGAGTCTGATGCAAAACCTAAAGAACAATTTCTAGTTGTTACCAAGGAAATTCCTAACCTTATTGATGATGGAATGGAGGAGTTTTTTCATGATCAATTGGATGGATCTGACATGAAAATTGTAGAGCTCTTGGTCATGGATAATCAGGTTGCTATGGGTGGTGATTTACATGTTGCAGAGCATCTTGTTGTGAGCAATGAGATTGTTGGTGCCTTGAGTTTCACATGTGTTGATGGATATCTACGTATTGCTGCTAATGTGGATTTGGGTTTGGATCTACATGATACTATAAATCTGTATCCTCTTAGTTTGTTAATGGTTGACATGGATGAGGATTTACCTATGAAGCATTATGTTTAGTTTGTTCAAAGGAGTGAGCATGTTAATTGGGGTCTTGAGGTTAAATATTTTATGGTAATGCAAAGGAGGGTGATTTATAGATTGGTTTTCTTCTCCTTGATGGAGTGCAAACCTTTTGTAAATATTAAGATTAGATCAAATCTTTCTTTGAGAATCAAAGTGTGGGACACACTTTTCTATTTACCTAGGGAGTCTGATGCAGGAGCATCACAAGTTTTCTCCATGACTACTTTGGAGTTCTTGGAGAAATTCTCAATAGTTTCTTTGGAGAGTAGTTGGAGTGTTACTTAGGTAAAGAAGAGGTGCTCAAAAATCTTGGATGTGTTCAATCGTTGAAGGCACTCAACATGCACTGGGAGCTCAGTGATGATTGGTGGTAGTGTTGAGTGAGTAGCTCGATCAATGAAGGGGCTCAGTTGCTGGTGGACTTGACACTTACTAGATTTCTTGGTATGTAATGTGGTGTTGTTGCTTGGCATGGCTTGGAGGATTTTGCTAATGCTTGATAGTGTGGTTTTCTGACTAGAGTTCTTGTAGATTAGATTGGCCGACTTGGCATATTTAATGTGTGTAGCATATGATTTTGATGTGCATCAATTGTGGGCATTTGTGTGGACCTATTTGGGTCTTGGTTATTTTTTCTATGTGTATTTATGATTATTGTAAGACTTTTGAGGGATTTGGTATTTAATATCTATTGGAGATTGACTTGTGGCTCAATGTATATTTAATGTAAGGAATAATTTAATTTGTAGTTTACTAGGCTGATTTGTGGATCAACATGTATTTAATGTAAATATTAATTTAATTTTTAATATACAAGGCTAACTTGTGGCTTAGTTGGGTATAAGTAGGGGATCTTGTGGAGTCTTAAGTAATAATCATCTAGCTTGGAGGAGAGGATGTGATAGAGGAGAAAACTTTGAAGAGCTAGTAGTTGAGGCTTAGGAAATAAGGAGTTTTATTGGTGGGCTTGTGAGCACAAGTTTAGATCTTCCATGGATGTTTCTACCAAAGTGTGATTCTAGACTAGCAAAAGGGTTTGGATTTGATCTTGAGGGATTTTACAGAACAATTACTTGCTTTGTGTTTGATCATAACCAAGAAAGCCTTATCGCCCAACACATTGCATGTAATCAATTATTTTATGAATAAAGAGTTGTGTTTGGTATTAGATCTTATATCTTGTGTTTTTTTTCTGATTTGTGGTTATTTCTTGGGGGCTGGGACATCTCCTCTGGGGATACTCTAACCTTCCATTGTGTCACATAGGTCATCTATTTCCACAGAATATTCCTTTGAAGAAATTTCTTCAATTGGGAGGTGACTTCCTTCAATGAGATATAAATTAAGGTTTATAGGCCTAGCCTCATAAAAAGAACTAACTCTTGATTTTCTATAACAATCAGTGTATAGAATAGATATCTTCTTTTTGGTGAACATAAGTCACCCAAAGTTTATCCATATCACTTTTGAAATAAGATGATATATATATATATATATACCCACACTTACTTTATTAAACTAGGGTTTGAAGAAAAAATTATGGACAACAATTCAAGGAAACAATGATTATCATTTTGGAGAAGAAAACATCTTTGAAAGCATCAACCCGCATTATTACTATTTTATTTCAATTATGCCCCCTAGATAAGGCATTATATCTTAATTCATAAGGGATGATCGACACCTAAAACAAGTGAAAAACCATTTCCAACCTTTACTGCCATGGATTCATCTTCTAATTTATCCACTAAAAACTATTCCATCTTCATATGTTCTTCATTAAAATTGAATTTTCTTTTAGGGCCAATGACATTCAAGTTTCCTCTTCTACAATGTTTTTCAATATGTTGAATCACATTACAATTATAAAAAACTAAACCTTTCCTAATTCCATTTTAGTTCATGATTGTTTAAATCATTTATTTCCCCACACTCGATATCTCTATATCCATGTCCATTTCAAGAATAACAATATGAATGATTGGAACAACTTTTTTATTATGTACTTCTCTATTTCAAAACTCTAAGACCAAACTTATTACATTTATAACATCTACCACTAAGGATTGATCTTTATTTTTCTTTTATACGCCTGTGGTCAAATTTTTAGCAAGTAAAGAAAATTCTATTTTAAGAGTACTTTAGAAGAAAATTAGAAGTTCAAAATACTTTTAATTTCATGTTGATTAGTAGTGGGATTAGTGTAGTTTTGTATCTTAGTGATATTTGAAGATGAGTGTGAATAGTAGTTGAAGTAATAAAACAAAGGGACCCATTAATGTAAATCTCATAATTCATCCACATTCAAAAGTTTGTATCTAACTGCTACAATAAATTCATCAAGTCTGTAGATTTAAAATTAGGAATACCTCCTTAAGTCTCATAGAACTCAAAGTGAAGAAGGATTTTATATGCCTTTTCAAGTTACATTTTCTTATCTTCAATATGTGGATAATGCTAAACACGTGGTCTAAATTTCTTAGGATTGAAGGTTGCAAGAAAAATCACTAAACAACTAGTGACTCTACTAGGAGTGAGATGTAGAAAGTGTTCTCTAGTATTATTTGTAAAATTATTCTCCAATTTAACTTTCCTATTTCAGTAGGGATCTATACACATGTTTTCTCTTGTTTAGTTTTTCCTAGATGTTTTGTTTTGATCTTGTCAAATTATTTTTTGAGTCACAAGACTTTATGGTTATTCTTCTTCCTTGTCATTCTCAATTTATGGTATGACTCAAGAAGGTTCTCCTAGGTAATGATGTAAGATTTTGGTATAGCTCTGATACCATGTAAGAATTTGCCTTAGGGAAAAATGATGCCAAGATCAAGAAGCTCAAGCACTAGCAGCACAAGAGAGACTAATGATGATCAAATGAGAATCTCAATAATGATCAAGATGATAATGGATATCAGATGATTGAATATCAGATAATTGGATATGAGATAATTGGATGATTGAATACACACTAGAAGTGCCTATATATAAAGGCAACTAGAATGACTAGCAGTCAACAAAGAGATAAGGATTACAACTCAGCATCCTTCATTAAGCACATAAGTTTGGTGATGATGAGAGGATAAGTTTACATAGGTGTATCTCGTAAAGAGATGTTGTAGAACCATGTGCTCAAATTAGTTGCTAACTCCTGTGTTGTCAACAAGACAACTTATATGTCTATGCATATTCCTAAGTTTCTACATGACAACTAATATAAAAATGCATTATCCTAAGTAAACGTAAGTAAAGTGTAATAATAATTAATTATTTACACTAACACCTCTTCCTTGTGCTTCAACCTAATTTTCATTGGTCTAATAATGAGCATGTGAGAAAATTATCTCTTAGTTGGATTCATTATTGATAAATACAAGACAAATTATGTTGAAAAGAAGTGATGGATGTTTTAGAAGAGGACGAGCTGGAAAGAGAAAAAGTCCACAACAAAAATTTATGAAGGTTGATTATCACTACTAGGAACTTTCATATTTGATATTTTATTTTCTTTATTTCCTTAGTAACAATATTTTTAGAGCTAGAAGAAGTGGAAATATATTTTGATTTTCAAATGTTTCTTTCCAGATCGAATGCCTGAGAAATAGAAAGATATTTTTGGACTCTTGAAGACACATTCATCTGTGACAGAGGTCGAAACTTTATGTTCAAGAATGTAAAATGTAAATTTTTTTGGATACCTTCAAGGTCTCCAGTATGAGAATGGATGCAACATTTCCTAGGTATTCCTCAACATTTTGATTATGTATCGTTCTTCCTTAACAAGTACAAACATTAGCACAAGAGAAGAGAAGTAATTATGTCATTTCCACACACTTCTCATGTTAATTATATTCTTTTAGTTGAGGAGATTCATAATTATGACTACTAAAGGATATTTTATTATTTACCATAGCATGTCTAGTGTGTATAAGATCTCTTATTCCACATACTTCTCATGTTAATTATATTATTTTAGTTGAGGAGATTCATAATTATGATTACTAAAGTACATTTTGCATAAGCATTATTTTATAAGGATCTTACAATTGAAATATCTCAGTATGGGCCTAGGTGTGGCCACACCTTGTAATAAATGTCAAATATTGTTCTAGGTGATTTTTAAAAAAATAACATAGAAAGGTACAACCCCATCTTCTTTTAAGGTATTTTTGGTTGGCAAAGTTCCATAAAATTTGAGATTTGAAGGGAATTTCCAAGATTTTTTGGTTCAAAATGTGAATTAGTAGACAAACATCTCCAAAGATTTGATGGTCTAAGTGTTGACTACGAGATTGGGTGTGAAGATGTAATGATGAAATTTTTTATTTGCAGTCTCTAAAGGATGAGAAAAGGATTGGTTCTCAAGTTTTTAACCAATCTCAAGCAATACTTGGGATGAGCTTAGGGATACTTTTAGTGAGAAATTTAATGAAAATTTGTGTAAGGGTTTGGTCAATAATGAATAGTTGAATATGTGTATTACACTTGAGGACTTAGTTCCTATGTTCAACTCAATATTTATGAAGGCATTAAGGAGAATCCCTAATATATATACCCCTCAAGATGCAATGACACTAGTCATATACTTGGGGGAATTTTATAAGAAGACAAGATATAAGTTAATAAATGATGATCCCATGAGATTTTATGAAGTTTCTAAACTGAAATAAACATCAAGATGGTATCCAAATGTGGCCATGATTAGGTAACTCAAGCTTGATAAGAAGATATCATTTATAGGAGGATGTTCCACCCAAAAAATTTGTTGTGGGGTTTCTTTAGGGTCTGCTTCACCTCATAATGTTGGTAAGATTTTCCCAAGTGTAACAATTGATACATGAAAGTTAATTTGAATACGACTCAAAATGCAATCCTATCAATGAAAGATAGATTAAGAAAGGTGATTAGCTACCTACTATGCACATCATTCAAACCATAAATTTATGATATTGCTAGCCTATTACCCTAGTCAAATTAACTTTCCAAATTAAAAAATAAGTTATCCCTCAAGAATTGTATCAACAACATAAGGCTCAAACTAATTTAGTAATATGTATCTTAGTGTTGGTTGCTAATTTTTAGTTTCATATTTTTAGTGATGAAGATATCTCAACATCAAATTTTTGCAGGCAATCATCTAGTGTTGGTGAACAAAATATAGATTACAAGGATGTTAACATGATGTCGGTGGAAAATCCAATTTTGAGTAAATAACATCCAAGAAATAAGTGCTTATACCAGGGTTTTGAGGCCCTGGTCCACAATTAATCTTTGAAGAGTATCCATCAAGCACTCAAAAAATGAATAATAGTGATCAAGGTAGTTAAATATGTGATGATCAAGAAACTCAAGACTGATAAGATGATATCATCCATAGGGGAATATTTCACTCCTAAGTTAAGAAATAAGGATCCCATGAGCTTGCATGAAGCTTTCCATATTAAAATAAATAGCAAGATGGTATCCAAATATTATAAGGAAGCAAAGGTGTACGAAATCGCTTCCTACACTAATATTTGAGAGGACGATTATGAAAATTCAACTAACTATTGAGGAGATCTCAAGAAATGCATAATAACATAATCAAAATAACAATGAACACATAACACAATGATTACCGCGGGGAAAACCTTTCGGGAGAAAAACCCCACCCTCCAAAACCTACACAATGTATTCTTAAATCAAGAAGATTACAATACACTTGCAATGGAAGTTCTTACAGGAACACATCACCACAACTCAAACTCAAACTCAGACTTAGAGATACTTCTTCTAGCACCCAGTCTTGCAAATAGAACTCAATTATTCAAACAACTCCCCAATCCCTTGTTTTATAGTGATTTACAACTTGGAAACCATTTTTGGTCTTAAAAAACCATGGGACAAAACCATGGGCAAAACAACCATGCCACATGTTACCCACTTGTCATTTGTAACTCCAAGAATAGTATTTTTGTTCATAATTTTGTCTTCTAGTTTAGACCCCCATAAAAGTCATAGAATGAGTTGTTTATACTCTAAAAATAGTCCTTCTATATTTTTCTAGAGACAAGACACATCTTTAACAACTCATACACCTTTTTCCAACTCATAAACATGTGGAAAAATACCATAAACAAATTCTAGAATTTTCTGCAATTTTGCAGAAAAATCTTGCAAGGTTGAGACACAATTCTCAACATTCTCCCACTTGCTGAACACCATGCAAGAGTTAGGGGTTCCAAAGTTTCATGGACTTAATTGCTAGGGGTCGAGAGGCCCATTGACTCTAAACACCATCTGTACTTCTCTGTGCTTACAAACTTAGTTAATGCATCAACAACATTCACCAAAGTCTCCACCTTTTCCAGCTTCACCTTGCCATCCTTGACCATATCTCTCACATAATGATATTATACATCAATGTGCTTGGTCCTGGCATGAAATGTTGAGTTCTTTGCAAGGCAGATTGCATTCTTATTGTCACTATAAATTGTCACTACACTATGTTTGAATTCTATATCTGAACACAATCTCTTTAGCCAGATAGCTTCCTTGTAGGCATGAGTAACTACCATATACTCTGCCTATGTAGTGGATAAAGCAGCCATAGCTTGTCACTTGCTCATCCAATTGATTGCACCACCGAATAATGTAAACACATATGTACTGGTGGATCTTCTTCTATCAACATCGTCAGCCTAGTCTGAGTCCACATAGCCTTGAATATCAAAGGAATTCTCATTTCTTGTTCCATGGAAACATATAGAGTACTCTGAGGTACCTTGTAAGCATCTAAAAACTCTCTTTTTTGCATCCCAATGTGCTCTTCCTAGATTAGACTTGTAACAAGAAAGTACTCCCACTGCTTGGGTAATGTCTAGTCTTGTACAAACCATAGCATACATCAAACTTCCAATAGCACTCTGATATGGTACTTGACTCATCTCTTTCATCTCTAATGGGGATGAAGGACACTGTGAGCTAGAAAGCTTTGTTCCCATAGTAAGAGGAACAATCAATGGTCTAGAATCATGCATATTGAATCTTCTTAGAATATTACCAACATACTTAGTCTCGCCTAGCCAAAGCTTTCTATTTTGTCTATCTATTATAATCTCCATTCCTAAAATGTACCTTGCTACACCAAGATCTTTCATTTCAAACTTTGCTGAGAGCTGAGATTTTAATTCTACAATCAAACCTTTTCCTTTTCCAATAAACAACATGTCATCAACATATAAGGCAATAACTAGGAAATAATCACTATCAGACTTATAATATATACAGTGATCAAATTTGGATCGCACAAATCCCAAACTCAATACATATGTATCAAACTTCTGGTACTACATCCTAGGACTTTGTTTTAAACCATACAAGGATTTCTTCAATTTACAAACCAAATGACTTTTACCTTTCATCACAAAGTGCTCTAGCTGTGTCATACAAATTTCTTCCTCCAAATCTCCATGAAGAAAAGTCATTTTCACATCCATCTACTCAACTTCTAGATCATAAGCTACTACAATAGAAAGTAAAAATTGAATGGATGTCATTTTTGTTATAGAAGAAAAAATTTCCCCATAATCAATTTTTGCAACCAGGGAATATCCTTTTGCAACCAATTGTGGTTTATACTTCTCAATGCTTCCATCTGAACCCATCTTCCTTTTGAACACCCATTTACAACCAATGAACTTTCATCCTTTAGGCAATGGTACAAGGTCCCATTTTTCATTCCTCTTAAGAGTTGTTGAATCTCTTCTTCCATGGCTATTTTCCAATTTTTTGAATCATTCATATCAAAATCCTCTTCTACAAGTTTTAGTCCATCAATATTAGCATTCAAAGAAAATATGCACCTTCAATCATCAAAAGAATATCCATACCTTTCTAGTGTTTTTCTCTATCTACTAGACCTTCGAGTAAGATTTAGTTTATGTTCATGTTCAGGTTCATGATTAGGTTCTCCCTCTTCCTCTAATGATTCAGAACTCGTAGAGCTCTCTTCAACGTCTTGTCTTTCTAAGGGCCTCAATTCAACTTTCTCAAGAGTAGTAGGAAGTTGAATCACATCTTTCTTTTCTTCTATCCATTCTGGTTGCATTATAACAGAAAGAGGCTTAGTTTCTCTAAAAATAACACTTCTGGAATAGAATACCTTTTGTGCAATAGGTTCCTAAAGCTTGTATCCTTTCACACCATAACCATATTCGATGAAGATACATTTGACAACTTTGTTGTCCAATTTTGTCTGCTTCTCCTTTGGCACATGAGCATATGCCTCACAACCAAAAACTCTCAGATGTCTAAGTGAAGGCTTGTGGCCTGACCATGCTTCCATTGGTGTCTTATTAACAAGATTTAATGTAGGAGACCTATTTATCAGGCAGTAGGCAGTGCCTATAGCTTTAGCCTAGAACTTTTGTTCCAGTCCATCTCCACTTAGCATACTCCTAGCCTTCCCCATCAAGGTCCTGTTCATTCTTTCTAAAACTCCATTCTACTATGGAGAATACAGAGTTATCTTCTCTCTTTTAATACCACAATCTTTACAAAATGTGTTGAAATCATTGGAGCAAAATTCACCACCATTATCAGTTCTTAAACACTTTATCTTCTTTCTAGTTTGCAACTCAACCATTGCTTTAAATTCTTTGAAATGACTAAAAACTTCAACTTTACTCCTAAGGAAATAAACCCATGTTCTTCTACTAAAATCATCAAAGAAGGAAACATGATAAACTGATCTACCAATAGAAGGAACATCAACTAGACCAAATTCATCTAAATGGATGAGATACAAAATGCACGAAGACTTATGAGAACTTGAGTAAAACTAAATGCGGTTTTGATTACCATAGATACAATGCTCACAAAAATCAAAATCAAGATTGTAGTCATTCAACCCATCAATAAGAACTTTACTTTTTAAGGTTCGTAGACCCTTGTCACCAATTTGGTTAAGTCTTTGGTGCCATAACATAGTCTTCTTTGTAGGTAACTTTGATTCAGTAGATAGAGCACCCTTAGATACCTAAAAACCATGACCATCTATTGAAAGAGAAACCCTCTCCTTCTACAACAAAGTAGTCCTCTTCACAGTCTTATCAGAAGTACTATTGTATTCAACTGTGCATGCATCAAGCTAGTACAATGTACCCAATCTACTTCCTATTTCTATTACCATAGCACCTCTCACCATTTTCACACCTACTTCAAAAAATTGTACATGCACACCCGCATCTATTAGTTTGCTAACATATAACAAATTACTTGCTAGTCTTGGGATATGCAAGACATCATCAAATCTTCTAATTCTTCCATCAAAAAATTTCACATGAATACTTCCACGACCAACAATATCAAGAATTGAGTTATCACCCAAATACACCTTGCCATCATCAAACTTTTCATACTTACTAAACCAATTTCTATTAGGAGTCATGTGAAAAGATGCACCTGAGTCTATCAACCATGCATTACCACTTGCATGAGTGGCCAAGGCTGCAATGAAAACATCTCTATCTTCCTTCTTGAACTCAGAATTAGAATCATGCTTCTTCTTCTCTTTCCAGTCCTTTCGAAAGTGTCTCGGCTTGCTACAATTCCAACAGATCGTAGTGAACTTAGTAGGAGATTTTGATCTCCCCTTATTCTTGGACTTAGAATGGCCATGCTACTTTTCATTCTTGCCTCTTTCTTTTGGTCTTCCTCGAACACTCAAAGCCTCTTTGGCATTCAGAGAGACCTTCCTTCTCATCTCCTCAGAAAGTATAGAACCAACAATATCCTCAATCTTCAAGACAACTGAAGTGCTCCCTATGGCCATGACAAGGCTGTCTCATGAGTCTGGTAACAAATATAGCAAGATTTGGCACCTTTCCTCTTCATAAATGTCAACACCCCAATTGAGGTCAACTGAGTAACTAACATATTAAAACTTTCAAGATGTTCAGAAATCCATCCACCTTCTTCCATTCTCAAGGAATACAACTTCTTCCTCAAGAAAATCTTGTTCACGAGTGATTTTTCTTGATATATTTGACATAGCTTAAGCTTCTTTGCAGTAGGTTCTTCATGGACATTAATCAAAATTGAGTCTACAAGACACAATCTGATAAAACCTTTAGCTTTTATGTCTATCACATCATACTGTGGGACTAAAGTTGGATCTACAGGCCTCAACTTCTTCTCATCAATCGCATCCCATAAATCCTAATCATTCAATAGATCTTCCATCTCCAGCTTCTACATCTCCAAGTTTGTGCCAAAAAACATCTCTACATCAATCCTCCCTGATATGCTTGCCATCTTTGCAATCCTGCAACACAGAAATGAAAACTTCTGCACAAGCTCCCACTCAAACCTTGATTAGCTCAAAAAACCTTGTACCCAACAAATAGAACCAAAACTGGCCAGGCTTTGATACCACTTGTAAGGAATAAAAGGTGCATGGAATCGCTTCCTACACTAATCTTTGAGAGGATGATTATGCAAATTCAACTAACTCTTGTAGAGATCTCAAGAAATGCATAATAACATAATCAAAATAACAATGAATGTATAACACAATGATTACCGTGGGGAAACCATTTCAGAGAAAAACCTACACAATGTATTCTCAAATCAAGACAATTACAATACACTTGCAATGCAATTTCTTACAGGAGCGCATCACCACAACTCAAACTTGGACTCAAACTTAGAGATACTCCTTCTCACACCCAGTCTTGCAAACAGAACTCAATGATTCAAACACCTCCCCAAGCTCTCCTTTTATAGTGATTTACAACTTGGAAACCATTTGTGATCTTACAAAACCATGGGCCAAAACCTAGGGCAAAACAACCATGCCACATGTTACTCACTTGTCATTTATAACTCCAAGATTAGCATTTTCGTCCATAATTCTATCTTCTAGTTTAGACCCCCGTAAAAGTCATATAATGAATTGTTTATACTTTAAAAAAGTCGTTCTATATTTTTCTAGAGATAAGACACATTTTTAACAAATCATACACCTTTTTCCAACTCATAAACATGTGGAAAACTACCACAAACAAATTCTAGAATTTTATATAATTTTTTGGAAAAAACTTGCAAGGTTGAGACACAATTCTCAACAAATATGGGATGATAAATGAACTCAAGCCTAATAAGAGTATATAATCTATAGAGGGATATTATGATACCCCCTTAAATTTACTACTGGGATTGCTTTGAGGTTTGTCCCACTCCACAGTATTGGCTAGATTTTCCTTGGTGTAACAATTGAACCATATAATGACAAAATGAATACAAATTATTTAAATATTATTCTAAATGATTTCATATATGTTAAACATAAGTTAAAAGAGGGTAGTCCACTTCTTTCTTGCACAATTATGAGAACATAATTTAAAATTTGAGGCTATTATACTCTTACATCTAACAA
This sequence comes from Cupressus sempervirens, assembly GCA_028749045.1. Lineage (NCBI taxonomy): Eukaryota > Viridiplantae > Streptophyta > Pinopsida > Cupressales > Cupressaceae > Cupressus > Cupressus sempervirens. Next base: position 96,115,220 of record CM053784.1, read on the forward strand.
ATGATGTAGAGAATTTAAAAAACTTTAAAGGAATATGAAATTAGGGGTTTTGATATTTATATTGTAGGTTTAGTTTGGAGCTTGTGCTAATATTAGTTTACCATAAAATTCATAAATTCCAAGAAATTGAGATTTGGATTTTATTTTACTCAATTTGGATACTTAATGGTACAACAGTGAACTAAGATTTTGGATTAGATTTAGAGAGGATAAGTATGAAGACACGTGGAGTCTCTAAATTTTTCTTAGTTGTCACCATGTTGATGTTGAAATTATCCCATTTCAAATTAGGCATTCTAGGCTACATTGCTCTTTAAATGACGCTACATAATATCAACACTCATTTCAAATTGTGATAAATAATCATGTCTATAATAAAGAAGATGATTAGAGTGTATCCTATTAAAAATTGAAGAAGAATAATCTCTATCAAAGATAACATACATATCATTAATGATATCCTTCACATATGGAAGATTCCACTCACAAAATAAACTTGCAATATTTGTCAAGTAGTCGTCCCAAGTAGCCATACCTTAAAAGTAATGGATATCCATTACACCGAATCACAAGATGCTCTAGATGCAGTTAAAAAGGTATTATTAGAATAACTAATAAATGAATATGTGATCTCAATAGGAGGAGAAGTATGAAGAGAAGTCTCTTTTGTAACTAGACATCCAAGATATTCACTATATTAAAGCTCCTCTAAAATTTCATCATCAAAGGTCTATATCTACCTCACCAAGGAGAATGAGAAAATCTACACTATAATTATCTAAGAATGTAGAACTATATCTTGGTCCAAATTGTAGGTGAGCACACAATCTCCAATATCTCCAAAGGAATATCGACATCAATAGTTTTACCAATGAATCCTTTGATATAATCATATTGTTATCCCAGTTTTTTTTTCAAGGTGTATTATAGTTAGCTCAAATTCCATAAAGACAATACAATGTTTTAAGCCTCTTGAAATGTATTAAGATGCCTTTTCGTCATAATATTGAGATAATTGTAATCATCTTATGACATCCTATGTGTCTCTCTGGCCTATGTAACCAAGGGGTTCCTTTTTTAATCTCATTCTTTGATTACATATTTGTATTTTTTGATAGAAATACAATCTCTTTTTATCATATCAATCTTCTCACGTTATTGTGTTTTCCATTAGTCCTTTAGATCTAGAATGTGTATCTCCATAGCCAAATCTTGCACATAGCTTGAAAGTGCTTGTGAATTGAATATATAGCTTTCATGAGGTTAAATTTGATGTTTTCCTTTTGGTAAGTGTTGATTTCTAGTAACTTATGAATGTGCATAAATATATGTCTTGGTCACTCAATTCAATATTTTTGGCAATGTGGTTCAATATGACAACAACTAGTTTCCAAAAAGTCTATCCTAATAATGAGAAATTAAAATTTGAAGTGGAGCTCACATTAAGTAGCATGACCTAGTCTACATATTGGGTTTTACCATGTGAAAAAAGTCAACAAACTTGGTTGATAACAACCTACTGCATAAAATTTATCATGTGTCATATGACATTATCACATCTTGGAAAAGGTCGGACATAAATATTGTTCTAAACCAAAATAATCTATAAAGGGTCCCACCTACTAAAATTTGAGGCAATAGTGAATCTATGCAATAAATGAATCAAACTAAGTATTTTGATAGTGTGGACATCAAGTACATTTATCACTTATTCATAACTCTTATTTTTTATCATGAAGGATTGTATATCATTCACAAGATCATTTAACAATATGTTACTAGAGCACAAGCCTTAGGCTGAAACCTCTTTGACTGGGAGTAAAGGGAAAAGGGGTATACATTTCACCAAAATTACCTCGGGCATGATCTCAACCTCATCCCTTATTGTGCCAAGCCATGTACATAAATAAGTCTCAATTTTTGGTGGCCCTTTTAGGGTGGCTCAAATTCACCAAAAGACCAAAAACCCACTCACATTATTATAGTTTCTAAAACAAAACAAAATCTTAAAGAAAAGCTGATGAATGTATAAAAAGCTACATTGATTGAAAGAGAATACAATTGAGATGGAAATATATTATACAAACTTTAATGAATGAATAATTTTTTGAATGACATCTACATGACGAAGCAAAAATTACATCTACCTTGGATTGAAATCTCTTTGATTAAAAACAAGTGACTCGAGGATATTTATATAGTGCAAAAATTACCTACGATACAATCCCAATCTCATCTCTTATTTGTGTCAAAGATTTACACTAAATAATATTTGATTTTAGATGACCCTTTCAAATTATTCAAATTCACCCACAAACCAAAATCTATTCATATTAATGTTCTTATTTTTCAGATAAAATATTCTTTTTATAATAACACTTAAAAAGAAACTAAGAAATATATTTAAAACAAAAAATATAAAATATTTAAATCTATCTATATTTGCACTTGGTAATAAAAATAAAATGTGATAATTAATATTGATTAGATATTCATTTTTGTTCAAAGTGGTGTCACGTGGAAGATTTTTTTTTTTTTTTTTTTAAATTGAAAATCTAATGAACTTGTCACAAGTGTGGAAAAGATAAAGTTGTAATTAATGCATGATAGAGTTGTTAGAAAATATTTGTATTTTTGTTGGGTCTCCCAAAAATAGAATGGTCCAATAAAGTGAATGAAAAATGTGATTTATAAAATAATGAAAAATTAGAAGAAAAAAAATATAAACATTTGAAATTTATTTTAATCATTGACCAATTGAATTGAATGAACATAAAATAAAACTCGCATTAAAAGAAAATACATTTGAAAGGACTACAAATAAAAATGATAAATAAATCTTTATTGACATGTATGAAACCAAACATAAATTAATCGTCAAAGGGCCTTTGGTCTAGTGGTGAAGTTGAATGGCTCACAAAGAGCCCACTAGGAATCAAGTCTTGCTGATCAAGTACCTAAATCGTCTTTGTGGATGACCTCCATCAAAAAAAACATAAATTATTCCACAAAGGAAAGTTCGAATACTGCAAGCTGGTGCATTAATGAGATATGACGCCATTAATCTTTCAATAAAGATTAGTTAATCTTGAAATCCACCGTAAGATCCCAGGTCCCGAAGAAATTCAAAGCCATCGATATAAAACTCAACCAGGTACTATGCTGATTAATTTGGAAACGTGGAATCATTCCATCGTACCAATTAAATGAATGTAAAAACAATCATCTCAGTTGCATACCGAATTAACCATCCAACAAATTTCATAGAGCAGACGAGAAGAACAAGCAAAATACAATCGAGGAAGGAAGCCAAAATGAATCCGGAAGCTACAGCAGTTGAACCAGACAAGAGCCCTCTGCAAAGAAAAGGAAAGAAAACAAAAAATACGAAAAATCAAGTTGGTTCCAAGTCTTCTCGTGCCGGTTTAGAGGTCTGCATTAATAAGATCATTACTCTGCTTTCTCATGGCACATTTCATTTATTTTATATAGGCCCCAAGATGACAGTTTTATTTCAGTTGGATATTTTCATGTCATTTCAGGATGACATTTTTATTTCAGTTGGGAATTCTCATGTATTCCAAGATGACATTTTTTTTCAGTTGGCTATTCTTATGTCACTGCAAGGTGACATTTTTTTCAGTTGGGTATTCTTATGTCACTGCAAGATGACATTTTTATCAGACGGGTTTTCTCATGTCATTGAAATATGATTTTTTTTCAGTTGGGTATTCTTATGTCACTGCAAGATGACATTTTTTTCAGGTGGGTTTTCTCATGTCATTAAAATATGACATTTTTTGAGTTGGGTTTTCTCAGGGCACTCAAAGATGATAAGTTTTTGAACTGAATTATCTTTGTTGTCACAAAATTTTAATGGGCTTTTTTGTGTTTTGTTTAGTACAGTTTCCAATTGGGCGAGTTCATAGGCACATGAAGTCTCGTCTTCATAAGAACATGAGAATTGCAGGGACGGCAGCAGTATATACGGCAGCCATTTTGGAGTATGTGGTGGCAGAAGTTTTAGAGCTTGCAGGAAATGCAAGCAAAGATCTGAAGATGAGAAGGATATCTCCAAGGCATTTGCAGCTGTCGATAAGAGGAGATGAAGATCTTGACACCCTGGTTAAGGGCACCATTGCTGGTGGGGGTATTATTCCTCATATTAACAAGGCTCTCCTTAATCCCAAGCCTTCTACTTCTTCTCACCCTCAACAGAATTGAAGCGAGATTTTCATGAAACCAGGGAAGAGTTCTAATTTAGATCTAGGATAAAATATAATGGTGATTTGATTTTGGTTGTAGTGATATTGTTGTAGCATGATTTTGATTTTGATTACTTGTTTACTATTCTGATGTTCTTTATAATACGATGGGGAGGATTCTGGGGAAGGTTTTGGCTGGGATTGAATATGGGATTACTTGTTATCCATTTTACCATCTATATTTTTGTATGTGTTCAGATGAAGATATAATATAATGGTGATTTTTATATTTGTTCTAATGATATTATTACAATATAATGGACGAGATAATGAATAGACTTGTAACTTTTGATCTTCATATGTTTGTTTATAAATTGCTTTGATGACTAGCATGCCAATTTTGTCATTTCATAATAACTAGCTATATATACCTCTATATATATTATGCCGAGAGTAATCGTTCTCGAGGCGCCTATTTTTATTTAATCCCAAAGTTATTCTAATCGAAGTTGGGATTAATGAAAATAAAAATAGGCGCCTCGAGAACGATTACTCTCGGCGTAATATATATAGAGGTATATATAGCTAGTGGCAGTCGCGGCGCAACCAAAAAAGTAATTTTAACTTTTTCTATTTTTTATAAGGTTAGTAGTGATTTTTTTATTTCTTTTTAAATATAGTTGTATAAACTTACTATAAAATAGTAGTAGTATAAAATTATTAAGGATATTGTTAGGTAAATTATTATATTGAAGAGTAGAGTTAGGGTTAGGGTTAGGGTTAGATATAGGGTTAGGGTTAGGGTTATCGTTAGGGTTAGGGTTAGGATTTTAAATAGAGTTAGGGTTAGGATTTTAAATAGACTTAGGGTTAGGGTTAGGGTTATAATTAGAGGTAGAGTTAGATTAGGATTAGAGTTACAATTAGAGTTACGGTTAGGGTTAGGGCTAGGGCAAGGGCTATTTTAGGATTACAACTATTCTTAGGGTTAGAGTTAGGGTTAGGTTTAGAATTAGAGTGTGTTAGTGTTAGGGTTAGGGAAAGGACAATGGTAAGAATTAGGGTTTAGGTTAGTATTATTGTTAGGTTTAGGGTTAGAATTAGAGTTAGGGTTGAGGTAGAGTTAGAATTAGAGTTAAAATAAGGGTTAGGTTTTTAGTGAAGATTTAAGTAAGGGTTAAGGTTTGGGTTAGAGTTTTGAATCGGGGTTGAGGTTAGAGTTAGGGTTAGGATTTTAGTGAAGATTAAAGTAAGGGTTAAGGTTAGGGTTAGAGTTTTGAGTTGGGTTAAGGATAGAGTTAGGGTTAGGGTTTTAGTCAAGAGTAAACTAAGGGATACAGTTAGGATTGGAGTCTAATTATGGTAAAGTTAGATTTATAGTTAGAGTTAGAGTTAGGGTTAGAGTTCTGGGTATGGTTGGGCTAAGGTTTAGGGTTAGTGTTAGGGTTAGAATTAGAGTTAGGGTCAGGGTTAGAGATAGGTGTATAGAAAGGTTTAGAGTTAGGGTTAGGATTTTAGTGAAGATTAAAGTAAGGGTTAAGGTTAGGGTTAGAGTTTTCAGTTGGGGTTAAGGATAGAGTTATTGTGAGGGTTTTAGTGAAGATTAAAGTAAGGGATATAGTTAGGATTAGAGTCTAATTATGGTAGAGTTAGATTTATAGTTAGAGTTAGAGTTTGGGTTAGAGTTATGAATATGGTTGGGGTAAGGTTTAGGGTTAGTGTTAGGGTTAGAATTAGAGTTAGGGTCAGGGTTAGAGATAGGTGTATAGAAAGGGTTAGAGTTAGGGTTAGCTTTAGGGTTAAAATAATTGTTAGGGTTAGAGTTAAAGTCCATTTATGGTAGAGTTAGATTTAGGCCTACAATTAGAGGTAGGGGTAGGGTTATAGTCATGGTTAGGGTTAGGGTTGGAGTTAAAATAATTGTTAGGGTTAAAGTCCAATTATGGTAGAGTTAGATTCAAGGCTGCAATTAGAGGTAGGGGTAAGGTTACAATCAGGGTTAGGGTTAGGGTTAGAGATAGAGAAAGGGTTAGGCATAAGGTTGTTGTTAGGGTTATGTTTATATAGAGATAGTGTTATATATAGAGGTAGCATTAAGGTCAAAGTTAGCGTAAGGGTTTGAGTTAGGGTTAGGATTAGGGTTAAAGTGTAGATATGGTAGAGTTCGATTTACAGTTAGAGGTAGGGGTAGGAGTAAGGTTAAGGTTAGTGATAGGCTTAGAGTTACGGTTAAGGTTAGGATTAGAGCTAGGGTTAGGGTTAGGGTAATAGATAGGGGTAGAGAAAGGGTTAGTATTAGGGTTAGGGTTATGGTTGAGGATAGGGTCACGTTACGGGTTAGAGCATGAGTTTGACTTAGGGTTAGAGTTAGGGTTATAGTTTGAGTTAGGGTTATAGTTAGAGATAGAGTTACAATTAGAGTTTGGGTTAGAATTACAATTAGGGTTAGGGTTAGAGTTAGAAATAGATTTAATATTACAAGTAGGGTTTGAATTAGGATTAATGTTAGAGTTAGGGTTAAGGTTAGAGTTTTAAGTCAAGTTTAAGGATAGATTTAGGGTTAGAGGTAGGGTTAATATTAAAGTAAAATTATGGTAGAGTTAGATTCATAGTTAGAGTTAGGGGTGCAATAGGGTTACGATTATGATTATGGGTGGAGTTAGACAAAGGGGTAGAGAAAGGGTTAGATTATGGGTTATGGTTAGGGTTAGGTTTATATATTGAGTTAGCGATATATATATAGTTACATGAGGGTTAAGGTTAAGGTATGGGTTTGAGTTAGGGTTATAATTTCAGTCAGCATAAAGTTAGGGTTAGGGTTAGGGCTATATTATAATTATGATAGAGTTATATTTAGAGTTAGAGTTAGGGGCAGGGGTAGGGTTAGGGTTAGTTTTAGTATTAGAGTTAGGGTTAGGGTTAGGGTTAGGGTTAGGGTTATAGATAAGGTTAAGGTCAAGGTTAGGTTTCAGTTGATGGTTAGAGTATGAGTTAGCGTTAGAGTCAAAATTAGAGTTAGGATTAGGTTAGACAAAAAGTAGGACAATGGTTAATGGTACAATTAATATTAGTGTTAGAGGTAGGGGTAGGGTTAGGGTTAGAATTAAACATATGGGTAGAGAAAGGGTTAGGGTCAGGGTAAGGGTTAGGGGTAGGGTTAAAATATGAGTTAGGGTTAAATGCTAAGTTGAAATTAGGCTTATAGTTTGAGTTAGGGGTAGAAAAAGCATTAGAATTAGGGCTAGTGGAAAAGTAGGACGACGGTTAGAATTACAATTGGTGTTATGTTTAAAGTTACATTTAGGAGAGTAGCTTGTTCTCCTTACACATGCCTCTTACCATAATAGAGCAATATAAGGATTACAATGTTCCTTATGTAGTTTTATAACTTTAATAGTTGCATTTATAAATAGACAATTTGTTAATGTTAATTATGTTTAGCATGAATAGTGTACAATGAAGGACTACTAAATGTTATTGAGGTAATGATTGCACTTAAAATGAGTATAAAATGAATATTCTACTTTAGAGTGGATTAATAGTTAGATATAAAACATCAATTTTATACATAATTTGTTATGTTTAGCATGAATAGTGTACAATGAAGGACTACTAAATGTTATTGAGGTAATGATTGCACTTAAAATGAGTATAAAATGAATATTCTACTTTAGAGTGGATTAATATTTAGATATAAAACATCAATTTTATACATAATTTGTTATGTTTAGCATGAATAGTGTACAATGAAGGACTACTAAATGTTATTGAGGTAATGATTGCACTTAAAATGAGTATAAAATGAATATTCTACTTTAGAGTGGATTAATAGTTAGATATAAAACATCAATTTTATACATAATTTAATGATCAACATATAAATGATATATCTCATGTTAAAGCTTTAATAATACAAACACAAAGGTCAAGGAAAAAGATTTGAAATATTTGCAAGTATAGTTGAGAAGAATTTGAGCTAAGAAGTTAAATTGTTTATTTATTTTTTCGATACATAGATGAAAGCAGAACAACATCTCCTAGTACAATTCTCTAGATAAAGTAATAAGTGAAATACTAAAAATTGTGAAATCATCATATGGACCATGTATATAGTTCTCCATAATGATGTAAGTACATCACATAATGTTCAAAGATTAAAATTGTATTACGGCCTTTGTTCGTAATATGATCATCATAGACCTCTTTCATCATGGATGGAAATGCATCTACTTTTGTAGATGTGTTGCGTACATATTTTGCAACATCTTCCATCTCCATTATCTCTATCTCTTGTACATGATCAATAGATAAAGCTGCATTATCAAGAGCTTTTACCATAGTTGTACAACACTGTTTAATTATTCGTGCACACTTCTGAAACTCTGTCTCATAAAAATGATTTGAGTCCACTGAAGAAGTTGGGCTCATGTCAACAATGCTTGACTCTCTATCAGAGGCTTCCATGCCTAAAAAAAAACATGGAAAACAATTTAGAAAGCATTATCACCAATTTAAAAAAATAGAACAAATGTATACTTAATGAGAGGGATAAATATTTTATATCAATAATGGTCTTTAAAAAAATAGAACATGTCACTTAGTACAATCAATTGTGGAGAAAATGAATACAAAACCAAATTGTATTAAAATTTGTAATGAAAGTTTGGGTATTGAAACATGGTAATATTATGACCATTCATGGATAGTGAAGAATAGACAAACATAGATTTCAAATATTGAGTAGCAATGTATTGGTTGAAAGTAATGAAGCACAAACATTATGATTTATTTGAATTGAAGAATGCCTTTATAATTTGAAATAATATTATAAACTTAATTTGTGGACCCAATTGATGATCATAGTTAAATTTACAAATTAGAGAATTAGTATAATAAAATTTTAGCGTAATGGTACTTGCAAGCATTAAAATGTGCAACTAAAAAGGTTATCATGTGACATTGAGCATATCAAATTATACTTTTCATTAACTGTGGAATATGAACTATCAATGTGCATAATAAGAATAACAACATAATAGTTGATGATGATGATCACATAATGTAGTAGAACAAATAAATCTTTATTATTAAATAATATGTTTCAAAAAATCAATGATTTTCAAGACTTCTCAGTCTACATTCTTCTACTTTTCTCTTTGAAAGTTGTTTCCCACTTTTCATTTTCTCATAACGGTCGTATGTAAAGGGTGGCATTATCCTCAAACCTTCCAGTGACTTAACACGAGATATCCCCACAAATGTCAATCCTGGTCTTTCTCTTGGACCTATGTCAATTGTGGCTTTTGAAAGAGTTAGCCCTTGAGATTTGTGAATAGTCAATGCCCATGCCAACCTTAATGGTAGTTGGAAGGTCCTACCCCTTTGCAATGGTGCTATTGGTATTACGTTTGGATGGTGATCATCAAATGGTACTCCAGAGTAATTGTCAAATTCAACTGTAACATATGATGGTGGCTCAGGTGGAGCAGTTCCTAGTTTGTAAACAATATTTATGATATATCCCAATGATCCATTGACAAGACCAGCTTCTATCCATAGATTTGTAGTCAACATTACTCTTGCATTGTTACTAATCAATAACTCTGTATCAAGTTCATCGCTTGATAAATCTTCATTTCCATTACCATTCCTTGACTTGGTTGCAAGGCTACGTGCGACTGGATGTCTTAAAGAATACAACATCCTCATGTTATGGTTACGAACATTGTCATTTGTAGAGAATAAATGCACTGCCCTATCAAACTCATCATTGCTTGCAACATCTAATCTTATAGGTGTTCGTGTCATAAGCAAGTTCCAGTCATCTATTTGTGGATTCGCATCTCTCACATTTGTGAGAAGCTGACGAAATCTTTGTTGTTGGCTATTTTCTCCATCTTGCCTAAATACTCTATCTAGTGTAACCACTGTCTTGAATTCCTGCCATAATAACTTTGCCCGCCTATTGCTATCATATGCTGGTCTATCATTAACATGAGGTAATTGCCCCAAATCACCAACTAAAATAATAGATACACCTGAAAGCTAGTTGCAAAATTTTTAGTTACATATATAAAGTAAAATCAAAAGATATGCATTGTATATGACCAATCTTAATAAGAATTAGAAGACATTAATAACAACATGTGATGTACGGAAAGGGATACCTCCAAAGCTTATGTCTGCTTTATGTGGGAAGGCTTGTCGAAGTCGACTATCTATATTTTCCAGCATGTTTTGGCCAATGAAGCTCATTTCATCAATCAAAATATATTTGATATTTTCCATCTCTTGTTGAAAGCTTGTAAGTCTTGTCCCTTGTAGTTCAGCAAAATCTGCAATTGGAATTCACAACTTTGAATGAATGGTAGATGCTCCTATATTGAAAGCTGCAACTCCATTTGGTGCAAGCAATAGAAGAGGAGAAGGATTTGTCATGGATGCCATTTGAAAAGATTGATTGATGGCACCAATTAGATAAGACTTTCCCGTTCCTGTTGTTCCTTGAATTATCATAAACAAAGGATTTCCCACTTGATTGCAATGGTAGTGTGTCAAAATAATGTTGACTGCCTTTTGTTGCTTGTGACTAAGAGTTGTAAAGTTGATACACTGTGGAATGTCATCATACATAAGAAATCCATGCTTTTTCATTTCAGGTATGAAATTTATTGCTCGGATTGTCTCCTCTTCACTTTGATATCCACTACACCAATTTGTATTTCTATCAATATCTCTTCTCCCCAACATGTCAATTTCCGAAACTAGCATATGTTGACCACGATGTAACCTAGATATTATTTCCCACTCATGTTCTGTAGTATTTTCCTGAATGGCTCCATTATCTTCTGTCTCTGAATCAGTTGAAGGTTCATTATTTTGTGCATGTTCTTGCCTTTGGACATGCCAAGGATTATAATTGAGGGAGTCCCAATTTGCTACTATAGTATCATCATCATGACCAATGTCTCTCTCAACATTACGAAAAGGTTTGTATAGTAACAACTCAGACAAACAAAACTTCACCCACTTATCAGAATCTCGTGGAGGAATAGAAAAATACCTAGGAAAAACTCTAACAATAGCTGCTTTCTTTCTTGGCCCCCATTTATTATCTCCTCTTCTTTTAGGATTATATAACCAGGACCTTGCTGCATCAATCAAACTGATACATTCCATACAAAGTGGTCTTGTTTTATAACCATCAACAAAAGATTTTGTGAGTTCTTCCTCATTTCTATCATCATTGATTACCACAGGTTTGAAAACTTCACGTGAGACATTTAGATTGACAAACTTTCTACTACACTCCACCAATGGAAGTTCTAATAACATATGGCATGTTTCTTGAGCTCCAATATCTCTTTATATAACTGTCTCTGTTAAAAGCTTTCTATATGCCCGTGATGCTAAATCATCAGGATTTTCAAGATTTGAAAGACGCATCAACATTTGTTGATATGTTTCAGAGCTTCTCTCTGCTTTTGCTGCATACTTTGCAATATATTTGATAACTGCATGTCTTGAAAGGACAGGTTGCCAATCAACATTAGCCCTCCACAATTGCAGTATGTATCGGTTGTGTGTATTAACTCTGTCATCATTTCTTGCTGGTTCAAATTTTTTCTCACCTGATTCTGCATCAGTATATAACTTTGATCCCTCCAAATTTAATTGCCAAGGAGCATTATACCTGAAACATTGGTGAATACATATGTAGTTAACCCAACTTGTTAAAAAATGTGAAATAGAAAATTTAAACATAAATTTTTTTTGAATTTGATTAACCTGCAAACCATTCTTCCTCTTTTTTTACGAAGGCATGCTCCCTCCTTACAAACAGTGTGTCTCTCAACACAATTGAGTATCTGTTCATAATCCTGGTCTATATCCATCTCAGCTAGTTGCATTGTATGCTTCAGGCATGGATGCTCACCAAAATTCTGGAAGACCTATAAATGATAATTCATATATTATTCTATTGGATAGAGGTGAGAAACACATATTAATATTTAACTCATTTATAATATGAAACTTATATTTATGTTTCTTTGATGTGGATCATGTCTAGGATTCCAAGCATGAATAATGGAATCAAAATATCTCTCAACACATTTTCGTTCATCCTCATTTGACCAATTAATAGTGTCCATATTTGGTGCCCCTTCGAGCCATAAGAAGCCGTGAACATGAGGTGAACCACGATGTTGCCACTCATATCTACACCAGAAGTCCTTTACTTTCATACCTTTTTCAAGTATTTCTTTCCTGAACATTGTATTCCTTAAGTGCATGTAATAAGTGACAATATGCGGATAGTCGATGATATTCTGCCTTCTCCATCTTTGAGCCTCTCGTGGATTAGTAGGTGTTGTACCAGGCATTAGTGCATGTAAATCAGGTCATTGCATATCCGCTGCACTTAATGTGAAGAAAATTGTAGGTGTGCCAAGCTGGTCAAGCAAGTCAGTTAATTCTGCTTTACATTTTGCCCAATATGATCTTGTTCCTCTTAGACTTGTTCCAAATCGCATCAGCCTATCTGCAAGATTATTGCGAGGCATATTTTCCATATGTTCACGCAATTCATGAATAGTTATTGGCATTTCCTGAAAGCTCCTTTTTGCAAAAACAGATGCTGAACTTTGTGCGCGATGTCTCATTACCATGTTTTGCACAAAATACCTAAACCTTGGATGTTTTCCAAAGCGATGATCCCTATATTTGATCAAATGCTTTACAAATTCATGCAAGTATACCCGCTTCATTCTAGGCTCTAACCATCACAACTTCCATCTGGAAACAATGTTGGGAAAGCCATATCCAACAACCCAGATGTGACATACTCATTGATAGGTGATGCACCCATAGATGGCCACTCAATTAAAGCAGATGGAATTGCATCAGGATTATTAACCCAAGCATGAATTAATTCCATTTCCCTTTGAGCATTAGGTGGCCTTGAAGCCATAGAGTTTGTGTGCTCAATTATATTACCTTCATCTGTCTCCATGAGAGGACCTAGGAATACAACTTCATTTGCATTAGAATCAAACTCCATGTGCAATGTCTTTAATGTATGAAAAATATTCTCATCCCTATTTGAAGGCAAGTCATTAAGAGCACTTTCATCTATCCTGACATCTGCATAAAATTTATCATTTTCAACTTTGTATTTCAATGCTCTATAAACACGATCCCTATTCACAGTAAAGTTATATCCTGTACCACGTTGATCCCTTCTTCGAACAATGATGATTGGTAAATGATCAATTGTGTGTGGCAAGACTTTTGATAATTGTTCAACATGCTGAGGAAAACTAATGGTATGTCCTTTATACTTATACTGACCTCCAATTGCATGTGTAACTTGCAATATAGGGTTTGCACGTGCAATGAGCATTTCTTCAACTTGAGTTAAATTTGCAAGCTCTGGTGGTTGACATCCTGGATCCATATTATTTGAAGATGAAAACCTATGAATTCCTGTCTCTTGACGACACCTATTACATATTGGACCCTCACTGGTGCGATATACTTTCATTCCTGCATATGACTCCTGACAAACATAACACATCTTTGGTGTTTTCAAACTATCTATCTGATATCTAAACTGCATTTGGAATCTTCTAAATTCAGATTGAAGCATACCATTTGGATTGGGAATGTTTTCTATATCACCTTCTAATTCATCATTCACATGGATTTGACTTTCATGTTGTGGTGTTTCTGGGACACGTTCTATAGATGGAGACCCTTCATACTGAACATTTAGTTGATTATTTGCATGTATAGGATGTTCATGTATGTCACTTGCTTGCACTTCAACATGTTGGACTCGGCACCTTTGTGTATCTGGAAGGACCCTCTGAGAAGTACGTTGACGATTATTTCTCTGTACATTTCTGTTCTCTCTTTCATCATTTTCTAGTTGTGCAACTGACACTTCAGACCTTCTTCTACCACAACTTTGCCCATTTCCTTGATTAAATGTTATTCTTTGATGTTCTATTTCATTTTTTATTTGTTGTTGTTGTTGTTGTTGACGTCTACGGTATTCTCTACGATATTCTCTTTGATATTGCCTTTGGTATTCTCTTCTTGCCTCCTCTGATTCAAAATTTAACCTAGGTCTCACCATAGCTAGTACAAAACAAATATTAGTGAATTAAGCTATATTTTTCATGACACTAAATAATTTTCCATACAAACCATATAAAAGATTGCTGAAAAATATATTAATTAAGAATAAATGAAGAAAGTATGAACAATAAATAAGAGAATACATTAAAAAAATTATGAAAATACATTTTTTTAAAGAAATATAGAAACATGAAAATTACATATAATTTTAATTACAATTAACAGTATAATAAATTGCTTACTATTATAATATATAAAAAATGGCGGCATTGCCTTTCACTTTTCAAAGATTGAATGAATTTTGATACTTTTCAAATTGCACATAAATAATAAGCATAAATTAAATGAATATATGGTTACTCTAATTTTCAAATAACAAAATTGGAAGTATAAATTTATTTTTTCTTATTTACAAACAAATAAATTGATATTTTAATGAAAATATATGACGACATTATCATCCACTTTTGAAACATTACAAATATTTTTAGATATATGTAACATTATAATAGATTGCTTAGTATTATAATATTTAAAGAATGGCGGCATTGCCTTCCACTTTTCAAAGATTGATGGGTAAAACTTACTATTTATTCTTTTAAAATTGCATATAAAAAATAAGCATAGCTTAAAATAAATATATGGCTACTGTACTTTTCTATCAGCTAAATTAGTATTATAATATTTAAAGAATGGCGGCATTGCCTTCCACTTTTCAAAGATTGATGGGTAAAACTTACTATTTATTCTTTTAAAATTGAATATAAAAAATAAGCATAGCTTAAAATAAATATATGGCTACTGTACTTTTCAATCAGCTAAATTAAAAGTGTAAATTTGATTTTTTAATTTAAAAATGAATAAATTGGCACTTTAATAAAATATTTGAAAAATGGCGGCATTGCCATCCAGTTTTCAAATATTAATATACAAAGATTAAATTTAATCTAAATGTAAATTACAAAATTATTATAATTGAAATAGTAATCTAATTCAAGTACTCTAAATCAATATACTAATCTTAATGAAAACATTACAAATATTTTTTCAAATATAATTAATATTATAATAAATTGCTTAGTATTATAATATTTTAAAAAATGGCGGCATTGCCTTCCACTTTTAAAAGATTGATGCTTAAAAGTTAATAATTATTATTTTAAAATTGCATATAAAAATAATCATTAATTAAAATAAACATATGGTTACTCTAATTTTCAAATAACAAAATTAAAAGTCTAAATTTGATTTTTCATATTTAAAATTAAATAAATGGGTACTTTTATTAAATATTGGAAATATGGCGGCATTGCCATCCATTTTTCAAATATTAATATGTAACAGTTAATTATAATCAACAATGTAAATATATTAATTATAATATGTAACAATTAACACAATCTACCCAGAAAACACAGCTAAGAATTAATTATAATCTAAATGTTGATTACAAAATTATTTTGATCGAAATAGTAATCTAACTCAGAATATTAATATAAATCAATATATTATTCTTAATTAAAAAAATATTATAAATCAAACTACTTTTGTAAATGAAAATAGTAATCATTAAATTTATAAATCACTATTTTTAAAAAATATTGATATGGCGGCATTGCCATCCATATGAAATATTATAGAAAACAAAATACAACATTAATCTATAAAAAACATTGAAAAATATGAAAAAACAATAATCTACACAAATCATATCTAAATATATAACATGCAACTATATATAAATTATGCATGAAACATGCAAATGTAAATTTGAATACAACGATGTAAAAGCTAAGAAATCTAATTTTAAAAATAACTTACAACTAAATGTAAATAGTGTAACTACAATTCTTAATGCGGATAATAATCAAAATGCGAAATAAAACTTAGTATAAACAAAAAATAAATAAAAAACTTACTTAGCTTTTTGATCTACTTGGTGATCTTCAAATGTAGAATGCTTTTCCAAATGATTTATCTCCCTCTTTTCTTCTCTCAACAAAAACAATGAAGCTTTACTGAAAACTTGTCTTCTGCAAATGTATTCTTTTACAAATGACGAGAAAAATGAGAGGAGATGAGTGTTTTATAATGAGACAGAGAACTCTTCATCTCCCACGGAAAAAACTCTTCATCTCCCATTAAGAAACTCTTCAATTTCCACTAAAAAAACCTTTCAATTTCCACTACTCCACTCAAATTCGAAATTCAAATTAACATTAAATCAAAATGCAAAATAAAACTTAATATAAACAAAAAATAAATAAAAAACTTACTTAGCTTTTTGATCTACTTGGTGATCTTCAAATGTAGAATGCTTTTCCAAATGATTTATCTCCCTCTTTTCTTCTCTCAACAAAAACAATGAAGCTTTACTGAAAACTTGTCTTCTGCAAATGTATTCTTTTACAAATGACGAGAAAAATGAGAGGAGATGAGTGTTTTATAATGAGACAGAGAACTCTTCATCTCCCACGGAAAAAATTCTTCATCTCCCATTAAGAAACTCTTCAATTTCCACTAAAAAACTTTTCAATTTCCACTACTCCACTCAAATTCGAAATTCAAATTAACATTAAAAAATTAAATTTTTTAAAAATACACATATGAAATGTGTACACGTCGCTACACATCGTCGTTGATAATAATTTTTTAAATTAAAAAATATTTTAATAATTAGATTCGCATGCGTTTCATTTCAAAAAAAAAAAATTTTAAATTTAAATGAGGTGACGGGCCACCACCCCCGCCACCCCATACTTACACAGCGTGCGACAGTAACTGTCGTTGACAGCAGCGGCTGTTACTGTCGCACGCTGCGACCACGTTCACATAACGTTTTTTTTTTTTGTTTTTTCGTTTTTTAAAATTTCTTTTTTAATTTTTATTTTTATTTTTATTTTTTAATTTTTTTAATTTTTTTTTAATTTTTTTTTTTAAAAATTTTTTAAAATTTTTTAAAATTTTTTAAAATTTTTTTTTAAAATTTTTTTTAAAACTTTTTTTAAAACCTTTTTTTAAAACCTTTTTTTTAATTTTTAATTTTTTTAAAAAAAAAATTTCACTTTAAAAAAAAAATAATTTTGTATTTTTATTTCATATTTTAAAAAAGAATATATGTAATTTATTAAAATTTATAGGAGCCTATTATTTCGGACCCTATTATTTCGGGTTTCATTTGGCATCTTCTTTGCCAATTATTATTTCGGAAATATCTTTTATTGTCTTTTATGTTGGCCATCTATTATTTCGGCCTCCATTTGGCTCCCTATTATTTCGGCCAGCTATTATTTGGGGAATTCTTTTTTAATATTTAATTTGGAAGTTTGTAACTGCTCCTAATTCTTTTTTGTTGACAGGAATCTTGGCATATTCCCGTGCTGGGCATTTGTGCTGCCATTGTATAGAACGCCTCTCGGCGTAATAATCTGATGTTTGTTGAAATGATATTATAATATGATGGGGATGTTTTTATCATTTGTTTTGATGAATATTATGTCAGTTTTATATTATGATGTTTGTTTGATGCGTGTCTGTAATATGATGGGCAGAATAATGATTTGGCATTTATTTTGGAAATTATTTTTTCATCATTTTCATATTCTGATGTTGGCTGCTGGGTGCAGTGGTATTGTAGAATTTTGGAAAGGATTATGATTTAGTTTTATTTTTGGAGATTACTTGTTCACCATTTTATATCTCTATTATTTTTTTCAAGATGTAACCCAGACTTATAATTGCATGAGAGTATGGAGATGTGATTAATATAGGAGAAATTATCATTCAGTTTGTAAATCAATATGTAATGAAGTTGAGAATCGACATGATGTATAAAAAAATTGATTTTCAAGCTTAATCTTTGAATTAATCTTAAGAGAAAGAGTGGTGGTTAAATTAATTATTTATTTAGGAAAATTAATATAGGGATTGGGGTATCTAGGATTGAATTTGATGGGATGTTACAATTTATTTGTTTTGTCTTGTTTGACTTTAGTTTTGATAATTACTAGTGTATAATTTTTATTTTTATATTTTTATTAGACATGCAGTGCCTTTGGAAGTTATAATATTTGAATATGAAGATATGAATCTGAATGTAAATATAATCATCAAAGAATTGAGAAATGTATCCAAGGTCAAAGCTCATTAAATTAATTAGGTGTTAACATAGATGCGTGAATCTAACCATAATATATTTCCTACATTTAGAGGACATGAATCCTAAAATGATAATGTTAGAGAGAATAAAATGATAATGTTAAAGAGAATATGAGCTCTTACAAAAATGCTTACATATCAGGCTCATACATGCTTGCTTGCTTATAATATTTGGCCAAAGACCTTATGTCCAATTCCAATTATTGCACTATTGATAATATGAACTATTTATTAACTCTCTCTTCTTTTTATCAGTAAGAGGTCGTAGCCAAGATTAATTATTATTATACATTTATTATCACTATTATTTATTAAGATCGAGTAGAGTCAAACCCAAGACCTCCTTGATAAGAGGCTCACAATTTACCTGTGTTGTAGGCTCTTTCCTAGATTTATTACTAACTATTGCCTTAGTAGATACATTATATTATATTATATAGGCATCATGACATCTAGTTCAGCCTCGAGACCAAGAATAGGAAAAGTATTACAACAAGATAGCGTTTTTCCCAATAAATAAGAAACAAATGACATGTAACCTTTGAAATCTTGTATTCCCAAATTTAGGTCATCACATGATCGGAAGAACATCAAATGTGACACCAAAGATCCACAATTGTAGATTCCCATTGAGAGATTGAAATCCACCAACGGTCATGAAAACTAACAAAAACACACTACCTAAGATAAGATGAAGCATAACTTGAGCAACAATGAATCAAAAGAGTTGTTAACCTAGTAATAGGAACTATACTAGGGGGGTATGTGCAGGATTATGGTCAACCAAGCAATGGCCTAAAGTGGTAGTGAAAAACCAATAGATTAGGGTTATATTAATGTTGCCCCACTTTTCACCCTATAACCATTTCACAAAAGTGGAAAATTTTGTGTCTCAGTTAAGCCTAAGTTTGTCTAGTTCTAGTTTTAATTCCTCTTAGGTGAAAAGAGTCTATCAAATTTTTCATCTTTCCCTTCTCTCACATTTTATGGTTGGGTGGTTTTCCTTGATGTTGTGATTTTACGAGTAGCTTAGTACCTAATTCGATGGGGATTCTTACAACATGCAAAAGTTATTCACAAAGCTAGGCTTGTTTGCGGCTTATCATGTTTTCGATGAGAGAAGGAAGCTTGCAAAAAAATGAGCATTTCCTTCTCCTCGACGGGTTTTCTACCCATGAAGGCAATTCCCCACAAAGAGCAACAAATGAGGCTCACGAATCGATGTAAGAAGATAATGAACTATATTATGAAAAAATTCCTATTTTCACTACCATATTCTATCTTGGGAGACATTCAAGATTCATCATGGCGCTCAAAATCATCTTAGGCAAAAAACTCAAAACTGACTTCTCCTCGGTGAGCTTTTGACCCACGAAGTCCATTTTTTTCCAAAGGCAGTTGTAAAGGAAAGAAATGAGAAAGTGGGAACCCTTTCAACTTTTGCAGTCCTTTTAAGCCTTTAAAAACCCAAAGGAAATATTAACTCAAAAGGAAAAGTTTAAAGGAAAGCCTAGGCAGAAAAATGAGAATCCTCTTCTCCTTGGTGGGTTTTCTACCCACGAGGACGATTTTTCACATTCAAGAGAAAATAAACTTTGTAAACGGATTGGGCTCACAAATTACACATAAAACATCTTAAGATGATAATGGAAACAATCTAACCATTGCGGGAAAGGTATACTAAGCAGAATTTAATTAGGCGAATATTTCCTTACGGGGTACTCTATTCATAATTCTTCGAAACTTAATGGGAAATAGAAAGGTAAGTATGAAAGAAAGGAAAGTTATCATTTGGCCAATGGAAACAATGAAAAGACATTGAAATATCCATTAGAGCTCCCCCATTTACTGTTTCAATGGATTTATCCTTTAATTCATTCATGTCGCGCGAGTTTTGAAGATCAACAGATGAATTGAGACTCCTATATAGATGAAAACTTAGCAGTTATTCAAACTACCACTTTTTCTTGAACTTTTATTTTGTTAAATTGCACAAAGCTTTCAAATAGTCTGTATTTGCAAATTTAATATCATGTTCTTCATCTATATTCGAAGTTCCAATTTACTTCATTCTAAGAGAGAATGGCAACTAGGTTTGCGAGTTTTGATGGGCTAAATAGAATCAAGTCCACATTGCAAAATCTTACAAATACTTCACTCCATTTTTATGATATGCAAGATTTCCAAAGGAGGCTGAAGTCAGAGCCAATTCATCCCATAACTGAGAAGCTCCGAGGAAGTGGACTAGTAGAGGCAGTTGGTTTCCCGGAGGCAGTTGGTTTCCCGGTGGCAGTCTAAGCTCCAAAATTGATTTATGAATGCATAAATCACTACAATCTAGATACTAGACAAATTTTGTTACTTGATCATATAGTATTAATCTCTATTGATAAGGAAAACTGTGGTGAATTGCCTCCGAGTTCCAGAATAGGAGTTTTCGGACTTGACAGTAGGAGTAGCAGCCTCCAATTTCTCCATGAAGAAGATGGTGTGGAGGAAGGAAATTATACAATCCTAGTTTCAAAATCCACAGAGCGCCAAGATTAAAGCCCCCAAAACTCTATTTGGTACTAATCTCAAACCTAAGATTGTAGATATTTTGGTTCTCCTGCATGGACTGAAAGATGAGGTAGAAGCTCTAAATTTTGTTGAATAATATTTCTTTCCAGTACAAGTTATTTGTTCAGATACACAATATATTTATTGGGCTCATGAGGTAAGTGAAAATCTTTCTAATGCTCTCAGCGTCACGAAGTTCTACAACACTTTCTATATGTCTTCCTTTCTGATTTACATGCTAGCATCTCTACAGTTATGGCTAGGCCTTCCAAGAATAGAAAACTTTCCTGATGATGTAAAGTGTTAGGAGTTCTATCCATGTTTGCAATTGCAAAATAGTTATGCAAAGTATGTCAAAGTTAACGACGCATTCATAATGAGAATTTAAAGGGAACTTCAAGAATGCCTGGAGAGGAGATTCAGTCTGTAGGCAATGGTGGTTATTAGTTAGTTTGGAAGCTATTTTATTTAGTTCTCATCTTTTTCATATTTGCATCTTGCAGCTTTCAATGGATTCCCCTTGAAACTGCTCAAATATCCAAGCAAAATGATCATGTTGATAGAGACCATAAGGTAGGCGGTCCAAGTGAATGTGCTAAGCGAAAGCTTGAAGAAGAAGGGATATGAGTTCCCTATGAAAGTGGGAGCTTACAGTTGTGAGTCCCACTCTAGTGCAAAGAATATGCTCAAAGTGTTCGAGATGAAATACAAATTGGAGATGTATGAGGTCTTGAGACCTATGTTTTATTTGAATGGATATGCTAGGGATGTGTTGCAGATTGGGAGTGTGATCGAACACATTACCACTATTGAAGACTATTGGGTGGATTGTAAAGATGAATTTGAAAGTCAAGATCGTGCTTTCACCAGGCTCACAGTGAAGCAAATAAAAACATATAATATCAATCTTAATGTTGAAGGATTGGAGGATGATGGGCAATATATGTATAGTAATATATATCTAACTAAGTTAAGAAACACTCCTATCAGTTTGGAGCGTTATGAGGATGCTAAGGAAGATTTAACCACTATGATGGCCTAAATCATCAAAAGAACTGGGAAGTGGGTCGAATGGACAACCAAAAGAAGCTAGAGTAAGGGCACAACCACTCAAGCTTCTCCAACAACTACAACTCCCTCTTCCTCCGAGAGTGCTACACTAGGCATAACACTAGCTATCACTCAAGAATTGGCTCAACCTTCAGGAGGAGGCGACCAACCTACAGATAAGAGAATTCCCATAGCTAACACATGTCATGATGGCTCCCTCCTAGTTATTGGAGCCCAAACTAATGCTGAGGAGAAGAAAACAAAGGAGCCAAAGGATAGTGTTGTTACCTCAGTGCACTCACCTCATGTTACACTAGTCCCCTCCCCTCATCATAGCCCAATCCTACCAGTAAGTGCTACACTTCTGTAACCAAGTGGCTCCACAATACAGATAGTAGAATTGTGAGATGGAAAGAGCAGTAGTAATGAATCTATTGAATCTGATGAAGCAACAAGGAGAACCTTAGAGGTGGAGAAAGGCTAGAGCTCTTCCAAGCTCATTTCTCAAGCCCCAAAAAATCCCTTGTCTTTAACTACAATGACAATCACTCCAATCAAGAAGAATATTTTTAGCATATATTCACTTGGGATGGCCTCCAAGGTGATAGGCACTAATTCTTAGTTAGAGGATGCTCTAGAGAGAAAGAGAAAAAGGAAGAATGAAAGTGCCCCTACCAAGGATAACATATCCCTTGTAGTTCGTTCTGGATCTGCATTAACCAAGGTAAAAAAGCATAAAACTTTGTCTCTACTTGGGCAAGATCCAAAAATAGGGCATCTAACAATGGAGATACCCAAGCCCAACAAAGAAGGAAGAATTGAAGATATGACTACTGATAATTTTATTCTGCACTTGGTTGACCTTGGAGAGACCAGACATGACACCAAGGTTGGCTTGTGGAAGTCAACCAATGAATTAATTGAGGGACAATTGGAAACCCTAAAGTTATCAAAAGCTAGGATGAAGGTTGAGATAGAAGAGTTGAACAGATTCATCAAACAATTGGTCACCCCATTGGCAACTATCTACGAAGCATCAATAACAAGAAATCCTACTATTGTCAAAGTTTAAGCCTTTATCTCTCAACTTCAGGAAGATAGGCACTTTGGCTAAATTGGTAAAGACTGGATTGGGAAGCTCAAATTAGAGGGAATCACTACTATAGAACAAATTGGGAATGTTATCTTAAGACTAGAAATAGAGAAGGATAACATCTTAGCAAATAGCAATACTCTGGCCGGAGAAAGAGCGAAGATCGACAATTGTATCTCTCTTTTGAAGATGATCATCCAAATGAAGGCAAAGGAAGCCATTAAAGAAAAAATCTTGCCAAAGGAAGATGAACCTTTGTTTGAATGGCTTCAAAGCATGCAGTTCAAGTTAGAGATGATCTTATTAGTAGAAAAAGGACTTAAGGAAACAGGGAATAAAGTGAAGAAGACTCAAGACAGAGGATTTGAATTCATGAGGGGACTACATACAGATTCACAGACCAGTGGCCAGGGGAAAGCACTCATTGGGATAAATGTCATGAAGGAGAATTTCTTCAAATTTTTAGATAGTATGATTGATGTATCTTCCTATAATCAAAACAGAGTTGTGAAACTCCAGAAAATCAGCGGATGCATACACGAAGCCAAGGAGGAATTACCAAATCAATTGAATGTTGTGAAGGAGTTGGCTAGAGAACATTCTAAGTGGCTCTTGAGATACACCAACATACAGGTTCCTAGGCATGAAGAGCTAATCCCAATCATAGTTTCTGCTAAGGCCTATAGAATAAAAGTAGAAAAGGGGAAGAAGACAAAGTGATTCACATTTCGCCCCCTTTTCACTTTCTTATGTAATTATTGCAATACGACAAATTGGTTTCTTGCCATTTTTCATTCTTTGAGGAGATGAACTAATTGAACTTCTATTATAATGATCATCTCAGAATCCTATATGTATGAAATTGAAAGATTAATAAAAAGGTCAGAAATTTTTTGGTGTGAAGTACTTGATGTTGCATAGTTAATTGAATGGTATTTTGTATCAACTATTTTTTGTTCCATTTATGTTAGTGGTAGTTATATGTTTCTCTTTTGTCTAGATTGAAGCAAGGAAAGAATGAAGTTTCATTCCCCTATTTCAAGGCAACGAACGGATGTGATACATAGTGTCATTGCATGTTCAAAGAGGAATCCCTTAAACATTTTCCCCTTTTAGTTAACTTTTTCTTCTCTATAGTTCATATCCTAGTTAATGTAGTTCAATATTAGTTGTTATGATATTAAGCTTTGTGAGCTCATAAGATGTGTGGGTTCATAAACTTAATCAATTCCTTAGAAATCTTTTTCTGCCTAAGTTAGATCTTGTTTAGGTCTGGCTCGATTTTACCTAATATGTTCTCAAGTCAAGAACACACCCCCATATCAGTTATAGGAATAAAACATAATTCATTGCAAATCCACCATAGGAAGTTGTACCTATTAATTCAGAGAAAGGCCAATCTATCTAATAGTGGCTTTTCAACTACTTGTAATTAGATATTGTTCATAATTTGGGCATTCAAGAGTCATAATTAAAAAAAAAGAACAAATCTGTTTACCAACAGATTTTTGGTGACTCTGCTAGGGAATATGAATAGTCACTTGACTAATAAGCCTATATCATGAGTAAAAATGGTATTACCTCATGAGAACATTTTTCCAATGCTCCAACCTAACTTGGTTTCCAAGACGACCAAGAAGACATAGCTTCATCCCTTAATACATTTTTTTGGAGACATAGGAGGAATGTTGAACATTACTGGAATGCTAGCTAGTTATTGGAAGAGGAAGAAAAAAAAGCTTAAGCTTTAGAAAGAGTTGTTCAAAGGAGGGACATCCGAAGAGTAGAAAGACAATTGATACATGAAGCTTAAAGATAAAACTAACCTAGCACCCTAGAACAAACAAGGTTCCTCAGAAGTACCAAGGAACAGGGTGGGCAAGACTCTATTTTTGATAAACTTACAAAGCTTGGTTTTCCCATCCTAGACATTCAAAAATGGAAACGTGAAAAGAAAAGTTGAATTAGACCACCTTCCCCTATTAGGAATCAAAGTACTTCACATACTACATGTCAGGTATTAGCCTTGCATGGAATCACTGCTCCCCCAGTTGTCAATTTCCTGCCATACCTTGTCTAAAGTATTATGGCTACTCCATGGGCTGCAACAACATGACCATTAGCACTAATAGTTTATCATCCATTCCTAGTCCGTTCAAGGAAGAATTTTCCTAAATTTTTAGGTGATGGAAGGGTTACTACAGATGAACACATTAAGGCCTTCTTTGTAGCTACTCACATCTTAAGAGTTCCACATGAGGATGTTGTCATAAGATTATTTGCGAAAACCTTGACAGAAAGTGCAGCAATCTAGTTCTATCATCTAGATGATGGCTCGATCATTGATTGGGATACAATGAGAATGACCTTCAAGACAAGATTTAAGATTGCAGAAGATGAACATGTCTTGTTAACATAGTTGACATCTATTAAAAATAAACCTACCATGAGTATGAGGGATTTCGTTGCTAATTTCAATAAGATTATTAGTAGAATTCCAACTACTAATAGGCCCACAACCAATAATCTAAAAACCTTCTTCATAAGTGTGATGCCCCCAGATATCAATTATGACTTGAGAAGCGCACATCCCACAGATTTAGCAGACGCACAAAAGAAGGTAATTGAATTTGAAGATGACTTGATTTTCACAGGAAAATGGAAGTGAGAACTTCAAACTAAAGGAAGTTCCAATAACACTACATCATCTGATGAAATGATTCAAAAGTTATCAAATGAGTTAGTAGCAATAAAAAGGAAATTACCTGGAATCAATAATACCTACCAGCAGAATTATCAAAATTTTCTAGGAAGTAACAATGATGGAAAATTTCCATAGCTTACAAGCTCACAACCTAGGTTGCAAATTGAAGAAGCACCAAACAAAGGAAATATGTGTATCTTTTATTTGACAATAGATCATGATAGTGAAAGCTGTCCAAAAACTACTCGTATGATGAAATTATTATCCACCCACGAGCTAAACACTGCAACTCCTTGTTCAAAATTAGATTTGTACTCAAATAGAAACTCTGGAAATTTAGTTTTTGAATATAAGTCAAATTATAAACCAAAGGGTGAATGCTATGCAACTATTGATGGAACTTCATACACAGTATTGACTCGAGGTCAAAGGAAAAAGAATCAATCCTCCAATCATGCTCACAAGAATTATCCCAATCTTTCAATGAGTAATGTTCATGTTGATCAAGGAGTATCAGCATCTCAAACTGGTAAGGACAAAATGCCCTTTGATTTCATTCAATTCTGTAAAGAATCAAAAATCTAAATTTTCCCATAGATTATTTGAAGTCTCATCCCTCTGAGTTGAAGAGGTTGGTAGATGATTATAAAGGGAATGCTATAGATTTAAATCACAATGTGACCATGGAAGAGCGGGATGAAACTTTGACATCAAACTTGTTTAATCAAGAGGATTCTATTGTTCTAGCAACCTCTCCCAGGAAAAAACCTGACCCATTCTATATTTCATTATATATCAATGGATGCAAACTAAGCAATTGCATAATAGATTCAAGTACATCAGACAATGTTATGCCTTATTCTGTAGCTAAGGCCTCGGGTCTCAACCTGACTAAGGTGCATGGAAGATGTCATTTTATGGATGCTAAACAGGTTCCGTTTCTCGGCCAAATTAAAGATGTTCAAGTAGCCTTAGCTTCTGATATAGAAAAGAAATTCTTACTGACCATTTTAGTGGTAGTTATTCCAGCAAGCTATGGGCTTCTCTTAAGTAGGAGTTTTTGTCGAGACCTAGGGGGAGAAATAAAACTAGACTGGTCCCAAGAATTCATATCCATAGGGAATAAGAAAGTTAAAGTAGAAACTGAAGAAAAGGAAAAATTTACTGTCTTAAAATCAGATGACCCTAAAGCTCAGATCCTCTATCAACAGCAAGAGTTCGGAAATTACATGTTATTTATTGAAGACATTCTGAATGAGCAAGAAACTAAAGGTTCAAAAATGAAAGCCTTAAGTTGAAAACAAGAGTCATCATCTATATGGACATTGGAATTCAATAGAAGTTGCTCCTCGTTAGGATCTGGCATAGGTGTAGTGTTAATACCCCTTGAAGGAGAACCTGAACCCATGGCCTTCGAATTGGAGTTTGGAAATGCAAATAAGATTGCAGAGTATGAAGCCATGCTTCTAGGGAACACAAATAACTTTGTCTATACTTGGGCAAGATCCATAAATAGGGCACCTAACAATGGAGATAGCCAAGCCCAAAAAAGAACGAAGAATTGAAGATATGACTAATGATGATTTTACTCTACACTCGGTGGACCTTGGAGAGGCCAAACATGACACAAGGTTGGCTTGTGGAAGTCAACCAATGAAGTAATTGAGAGGCAATTGGAAAACCTGAAGTTATCAAAAGCTAGGATGAAGGCTGAGATAGAAGAGTTGAACGGATTCATCAGACAATTGGTCACACCTTTGGCAACTATTTTTGGAGTATCAATAACAAGAAATCCTATTGTTGTTAAATTTCAAGCCCTTATCTCTCAACTTCAGGAAGATAAGCACTTTGGAAAAATTGGTAAAGACTAGATTGGGAAGCTCAAATTAGAGGGAGTCACTATTATAGAAAAAATTGGCAATGTTATTTTAAGACTAGAAATAGAGAAGGATAACATCTTAGCAAATAGTAGTACTCTGGCTAGAGAAAGAGAAAAAAGTGAAGATTGTATCTCTCTTCTAAAGATGATCATCCAAATGAAGGCAAAGGAAGTTGTTGAAGCTAAAATCTTGCAAAAGGGAGATGAACCTCTATTTGAATGGCTTTAGAGCATGCAGTTCAAGTCAGAGATAATCTTATTAGCAGAAAAAGGACTTAAGGAAATAGAGGATAAAGTGAAGAAGACTCAAGATAGAGGATTTGACCTCATGAGGGGACTGCATACAAATTCACATACTAGTGGCTAGGGGAAAGCACTCATTGGGATAAATTTCATGAAGGAGAATTTCTCCAAATTTTTAGATAGTTTGACTGATGTATCTTCCAATAATCAAAACAGAGTTGCCGAACTCCAGAAACTCAATGGATGCATACACGTGGCCCAAAGGAATTGCCAAATCAATTTAATGTTGTGAAGGAGTTGGCTAGGGAACATTCTAAGTGGCTCTTGAGATACACCAACATACATGTGCCTAGGCATGAAGAGCTAATACCAATCATAGTTGCCACTAAGGCCTATAGAACAAAAGTAGAAAGGGTAAGAAGACAAAGTGATTCACATTCTGCCCCCTTTTCACTTTCTTATGTAATTATTGCAATATAACAAACTGGTTTCTTGCCATTTGTCATTCTTTGAGGAGATGAACCCATTACACTTCTATTGTAACAATCATCTCAGAATCCTATATGTATGAAATTGAAAGATTAATAAAAGGTCGGTGAATTTTTGGTGTGAAGTACTTGATGTTGCAAAGTCAATTGAATGGTATTTTGTATCAACTATTTTCTGTTTCATTTCTGTTATTGGTAGTTATATGTTTTCTCTTTTGGTTGGACTGAAGCAAGGAAAGAATGGAGTTTCATTCCCCTATTTCAAGGCAGCAAACAGATGTAATAAGTAGTGTCATTTCATGTTCAAAGAGGAATCCCTTAAACATTTTTTCTTTTCAGTTAACTTCTTCTTCTCTATAGTTCAGTATTATTTGTTATGATATTAAGCTTTGTGAGCTCATAAGATATGTGGGTTCATAAACTTAATCAATTCCTCAAAAATCTTTTTTTGCTTAAATTAGATCTTGTTTAGGTCTGGCTCGATTTTACCTCTTCTATTCTCAGGTCAAGAATGCACCCACATATCAGTTTTAGGAATAAAACATAATTAATTGCAAATCCACCATAGGGAGTTGTACTATTAATTCAGAGAAAGGGAAATCTATCCAGAAGTGGCTTTTCAACTACTTGTAATTAGATATTGTTCATAATTTGGGCATTCAAGAGTCATAATTTTAAAAAAAGAACAAATCTATTTACGAACAATTAACTTGTCACATAATTTTAAAGTAGTTATGGGCTTTATATCAAAATTTTGTAAGAACAAAATCTATAGAAAATTGAATGTAATTTCTAAACTACTAGGCCTTACCTAGAGGGAAAAATTTTGATTTGTCAAATTTTTGGATTTTAATGCAGTACTACAAAAATTTCAGTACGAAAATTAAAAAATAGGTATATGTTTGACCACCTTAATCAAAATAAAATGATAATATTTTTTTAGTATAATTCTAGATTTAAAAAAGTAGACTCATGGCTGGATGTGACACATATTTTTGGGTATTTGTATTCCAAATAAATAATTAAATATGAATTTTCTACTATAACTTTTCTAGAATTAAAACACTCTCGTGTTTGACCACCTTAACTAACTAAAAACTTTACGAAATGATTATTATTATTTTCCTTATACTAGGCGAAGCATAGAATATGAAGCAACTTTTGAATTTCAAAAATGTTATACCATTTGAAAGTTATAGCTATTTTTCAATCAATATGTCAATCAACACTTTACAAACATCTTCATGAAAAATTAACTAATAAATACTTATCAAACTCAGAATTTTACAAAAATTATACTTGTTGGTGTATATAAGTATTTACTTATTACACTTTACTTAAGTTTACTTAGGTTAATGCATTATTTTATTATTTATTAGGTGAAACACTTAGGAGTTTGTGTACTCTTATGAGCTATCATGTTGACAACACAGAAGTAAGCAACTCTAATTCAACACATGGTGTCTACAACATTGGAGTTTTCATAATTAACTGAGTTGTCTTATAGACAACATAGTTATTTGCACTCTTAATTTAGCACATGGTGTCTACAACGTTATTTTGCATACTACAGCTTTGTAGGCTTATCCTCTCATTATCGCACTTACTCATGTGCTTAATGGAGGATAACCCACACCTAGTGGACATGTGCTTGGTTGTACGACTTATTATGTTGTTGATTCCTATGCATTCTAGAAGCATTCCAGAAGCCTTTATATATAGGCAATTGTATTGTACATTCAAATAAAACATTGAATGACAATAAATCAATTTTGGATATTGTTATTCTGATCATACCTTGTTGGTCTACTATTGTGCTTGCACTTGAGTTCCTTGATCTCGCGTGATTTTTATCTAAGGAAAATTCTTATTTGGTATTATAGCTATACCAAATTCTTGCATGGTATTAGAGCTTGGAAAATTTCTCTTCATATAGCCATTTGAGACCATTCTTGCTTCAACACCTTGACCCAGATCCGAAGTATCATAGTCATTGGAAGTGTCTAGAGCCAAAGCATAACTCACCATTGCATCCAAAGTGTTGATTTGGTGAATTGACTATAAATACGCCTAGGTTGGGCCATAGTCAAAATTGAGGCAACATTTTTTTTGCAAACCGGCAACCCAAAGGCCTGATTTGTGAAATTTTTATGATCATTTTAGATCTATATATTTAATTTTTAGATCAAAATTTTTTCATCTGCATCTCTACAAAAAAAATCAAATCTGCATTATTTTCTAGAAAAAAATTGGCCAATATGAGAGATTTTTTATAGGTGAATATTAGAGCTTGCTAGTGCAAATTAGATATTTATATCACATTCAGAAGGTCCAAAAGCTCCCAAATCAGATTTTGTTTCATCCAAATCAGACATTTGAGGCAAAAACTAGAGCCATTTATTTTTTGGAGGTGCAATGGCAGCTATTCAAGAAAAATAATAACAGAGGTGATTTTCAAACAGTGATATCTCCCTCATACGGACTCCTTGCGAGCGATTTTCTTTGTTTTGGGGTAGAATTTTGTGATCTACACATTGATGTAGGTGGTTTGAGATCTATGTTCTTGAATTTTTCTGGAACTAGCAAATCTTGATTTTTACCACTTCAAATGTCCCATACGGGCTCATTTGGACTCCAAATTGGGATTTATTTATTTTTAAAGTGAATTTTTTTTGTCTACTTTCTAGATCTGCATTCAGATTATAGGTTCTATGGACAGAAATACTACTTTCAGAAATAGGCCCTAAATTGCCCATTGTAATCGCACTACCTATAAAGTGCCAAATCATACATTGTGGGGGGCAGGGGGTGTTGATTGATTTTTTTTGCATTTTTGGGGGTACATTGATTAGTTCATCATAAAATAGGAAGATTTAATTACCTTGACACCAAAAAACTATCAGAAATGGAGTTAATTGGTTATCACTTATCTTAGTCAGCATAATGCATTGCCATATGCGAAAGGGCTTTCATACAATGGTGACACTAGTGTAGACACTTAAAATTTTTCCTAAACACTATATTAATTCATTTAATATTTCCTTTCACATTATAGTTAATTATTTACTAATTAATTATATTTGTCATATTCTTCTACTTATTTAATTAAATTTATTTAATTAAATAGGTTCACTTTCCTAATGCATTTAAATTTAATTTAAATACTTCCCCCAATGTATTAAATTTATTTAATACATAGTGTTCCATAATCCCCTTTTAAATAAATCTTATTTATTTAATTCCCTCCATTCCATTAAATTCTCTAAACCTATGATTAAATTAAATCTTATTTAATTTAGCATTAAACCTATCCTAAAACCTAGTCTACACCCATTACTTTCATCATTCTAAGCCTACCCACTACTTAATCCCACTTATTTATCCTAAACACCTTCCTAAACCCTTTTAGTTCCTAAGTGTGTGCTCAAACATGTGTGAGGAACCCTTCACACTTCTCACACCTCTCACACCTTCCACACTTCTTACACCTTTGTCCCCCACTCCTTCCTTCAAGTTTGCTCACTCATCTGTGAGCAAACCTTGAATGTTGACCTTTGCATGACTTGTCTCCATGTCTCCCTTATGGCACCTATCTGGATGTAACATAGATGCCACCTCCCTAAGGCCTCTCTCAAGCCTATAAATAGAGCCCTTGTCTCAAGCATTTTACATCTCCCTCATTTGCAGTGTTATCATGCTAGTGTGATTCTAGAGCTCTTTAGAGATTTTCATGCTTAAAACTAACCCTTGGTAGTTGTTTGCATTACTTAGGTTTCTAGCTTGCATTTAGCTTTCATGGTAGTATGATGATATAGGTTTATTTCTTGCACTGCACTTCCATCTCATATCTCAGGATCCTTTGAGGATTGGCTCATTCATAGTCATTTCTTGAAGGTTTTCTCCACTCATTTAGTCTTAAGATCATATCATTTTGCATATCATTTTATCATTCAAGGGATTCAATAGTTGTGTTTTGAGATAGCACATCTACATCCCTCACACTTGAGCACACCAACAAGGCCTCTTATGAGTGCCCTTGTTGAGTTGCTTTGAGGTTATGTGAGGACTTTATTTGTTGGTTCCATAGTTGTTTTAAAACACAAGTAGACTTAGTGGTTTTATCAATCTTATTTGAATCTTGAATGCATACGCTACTAATGTTTACTTGTTTACGCGTGCTCCTAATAGGTTAGGTTTTCCCATATACATTTTGCATGCTTTGTGGGACCCACATCCTTATTTTCCCTTCAAAAAATCATCAAAAAGTTATAACTCGCTATCAAAATTTGTGCATTGTCATCGGCAAACTAGTCATCTTCATAGATTAGTGTCTACGCAAACCAACGTCTGTGCAAATTAGCATTTCCAACCTTGCTATTTTAAATCCACCTATTCTAGCATTACACCTGAGTTTTAGCATCTTCGTTATTTGTATTTTTGTCTACATGGTGGGTGGACATTAAACTTGCTAAGAAACCCATATTGTCGTCTACAATTTTTATAGTGAACTGTTGTCTGGGATCCCGGTTCCATCATCTACGTTGTGTGCTGAGTACTTTGTCATTTCTATGTTTTACCATCTATAAATTTGATCTATCGTCTGTGTCATACAAGTTACCATTAAATTGCTAACTGTACACCCCTGTTTACTATTGTCTGCAAGTTTTGGCATCTGCATTCTGTCGTCTACGCCTAGTGTCTGTTATCTACAATTTTTTCAGATTAAATTAAATGTTAAACACTTAATTTTCTGATTAATTGCTTGGCAGAGATTTCTAACTAGTGGATATTTCAAGAAACAAACTTTGGAGGATTCAAAATTGTATAGTGATTTTAATCACTTGGAAAATTTATAGTGATTTTGATCACTTATAGGATTAGATGGTCAATGAACTTGTATGAAATAAACATTTGTCTTTGGAATGTATGTTGCAATCTAATAATTAAACGCCAAACACACTCTTGAATGCTTTAAGGTGAAAACATTACATCCAATCTTGAGTGTCTTAAGAGAATTTACACACATTTCATTGGAATGAATGATGCTTAAAATATACGCTTGAATGCCATTAATGGAATGAACAAGTTTTTTATTGGAATGCATGTTTAGGATAGTCAAACACAATCATGAATTGCATAGGGAAATTGACATGCTTTCATTGGAATGAATGTTTGGATAACAAATACACTCTCGAATGCCTAAGGTCAATGAAGCTTGCTATGAAATATTTGGATTTGGTGCTTAAAATGAACTCACTCAATCTTGAATGACTTAAAGGAATTGGTTTCATTTTAAGCAATTTGTTTATATTCATGATCAATTTACTTTTGTTGATGAATCCTCTCTTTTTATTATGTTGACGACTTTGTCAAGTTGGAAAGAACAATGCATGCTTAAACATGAGTGTATTCAAGAGTAGATTACAAAACTTAAAACTTCATTGGGAAAGAACAAGTGTCTTTTAATCCTGAGCCCACTTATGTATTCTCTCCTCTCAGGCCTTCGAGTGATCTTGAGTGCACAAGAAATAAGTGGTTTTTTTTTTTTTAGGATGACCTCAACTCTAGTGTTTTGGTAGAGTATAAGAATCGGGAGGCGAATCAAAAGACACCTCTCTTGGAAGTAAAATCTTGTCACTCTTGGCTAAGCCCCAAAGAACTTTAAACCTTTGGGAAGTGAAGGCAAAGATTTGGGTTATCATCTCTCCCCGGCTGTGTGGAATTATTTTCTTTCATCTATAGATTTGGGCCTCACATACCTTGTTTATATCGAGGACACCCTCTAGATAATCCCTGTATATCCTAGTGGCAGCCTTATTAGGATTTTTAATGTGTTTTGCATGCTTGATTGTTTAAACATCCAAAACCAACACCAAACATCAAACAAGTGCAAAAGTGAGTGAAATGGTGAGCTAAACTTTTAGTGAGTGAAATAGTGGTAATGGGTCCTCTTGACTCACGGTTAGTTTCAGGGATTTCTATATTTGGTCTAGCATTTGGAATTGGTTGAGTCTTCTAGTTACAATTTTTTTCAAATTTTTTGTGCTTAAAACTGGGTTTTGTTTTTTTCCTGCCATGACCAACAAATTCAAACCTAAGAAGGTGAAATTATCCAAACCATTTGCCTACAAGGAAAGGAAAAACCTAGCACATAGTGATAAAAAATTCTGATACGCTATCAAAAACATCCAGAAAGAAGAAGCTAAACAAGACCGTTATGATAGAAATGA
The DNA here is from genome assembly GCA_028749045.1 of Cupressus sempervirens. Classification (NCBI taxonomy): domain Eukaryota; kingdom Viridiplantae; phylum Streptophyta; class Pinopsida; order Cupressales; family Cupressaceae; genus Cupressus; species Cupressus sempervirens. The sequence continues at coordinate 96,149,972 of CM053784.1, forward strand.
ATACAATGCTCAACTTCAAAATTGGTCTGTCTTCCCTGAAGTAAACCTAAGATTCTTGTTCCCAGTGAGAGAGGATTGAGTTAACCGCATAGGTGACCACCACACCTTCATTTTCCATATCAACCCCATTTCCCAAATTTTGAGTCTTCCATTTGCAAATTTTCCACTAAAAGAGCTTGATCATTTGAACCTTAAAACTTTGGCATAAAAACATCTTTCGAGATTACAACACTAGACCTTTATCCATAAGCAAACATCTATCGTAGTTACACTCACTCATTTTGGATCACAAGTCCATCTCCAAATAGCGAGTAATCAATTTGGTGTCCTATCTTGCCTAAAAATCACTTGATCATCTTTGGTAGGAGAAAGATACTTGTATCCTATAATCACACTTCGTTTGCTAAATCAAGGTCTTTTGTTTTTCCCACACATCCTCCTCTTTCTTCCATAATCTTCCACCCATTGGTTTGGTCACTATTGTATGGTACATACATGATCCAGTAGATTCACATTTAATCCCATGTCTCGTTTGTTAGAATCATTAAGGCAACAAGAGATGGAGAATATTTTTCCTCCATGAACAACCTCATTGAGGAGTACATTTCCCTATAGTTCAAACTTTGGCATGCCTGGCTTAACCTCCACATAAGAACTAGAAGATCCCTTCTACAACACAACTTTGGGAAGTAATTCGCATGATGATGAAGGAATATACCAAGAGGAAGACCCCATTGACAGCAACAATATCCCTAGTGTTGTTTGAACATTCCTTGTAGATCCATATAATTTGGAAATGATGGAAAATTTTATTAGGGCAAACAAGACTAAGATCTTCCTAAACTCGATTAAAGATGGTGTTAATGTCCCTATGAGTTTTGATGAGAGCACCTTGTTTAGATAGATTACGAAGGGTTGTGCTCTCGTATTGCCAACTCCAAACACAACCCAAACATCTAGAAAAGGAAAAGAACCCATAGTAACAACTAGTGACATACCTACATCAAGTGTCTCCACACAACTGGCATTCCAATTAAGTGTGAAATATATCCAACAAATTGTACTGTTATACCCAACACTACTAATACTAGTCTTCCACAATCAACCTTGACAGGTCCAACTGTAGGATGCTTAAACATTGGGCAAGTGCCTACTCAATAGATGGCAATTCCAACACAACCAATGTATTCCTTTTATTTGCAAATGCCAACCAGCATGGTGAAAACATTTGTGCCAATTCCAATGGCTGCATATCAATACATTGGCCAAATTGGAATATTTCCACCACCTCACAATATGGCTGGGACTCCTTACAACTTGGGATGTGGGTTTATAAATTCCCAACAATCACAAATACAACCAAACTAAGATCTAGCCCAGCAGTTGCATGAACTTCAAAACTTGATCCATGCCATGAGCAACAAAGGGGTGAAGGATTTCTCTTTTGAGGAAATTTGCCCCTTTCCATTCCACAAATCTATTAACATGATCTTGTTTCCACCAAAATTTGAGATTCCTAAATTTGACAAATACATGAGAGAAACATGTCTTGTCACACATCTCAAGGAATTATCTATTTTGTGTCAAGAAGTAGCCTATAGTGAGGATTATCTTAAGAGGCTCTTTACACGAAGTCTTGGAGGCCCTACACTAGAGTGGCTAATGAACTTACCCAAGGGTTCCATTACCACTTTTAATGATTTAACGAGGAAGTTTGCAGCATAATACTCTTACAATATTGAACATCATGCCTCATTAAGTGATTTGTGCAACACAAAACAATGAAACAGTGAAACATTTGCCAACTTTCTACAACGGTGGAGGCACCTTGCTAACCGCATGCCCTATAAAATCGAGGATTACCACCTTGTGGATATATTTATCAAAAATTGGATACCATAAATTTCTTTCCACATGAAGATGGCTAGTTCTAGAGACTTTTCTACATTAGACAAGAGAGGCAAGAACATTGAAAATGGACTTTTAGACAAAGGTGCCATTAAACATTATAGCTTGTCATCCTCAAAAAATGACACAAACAACAATAGCAAACCCAAATTCTAGTCCAAAAATAAAGGTGTCACACACAATGGTGTCACTGATGTTAAAAGTGTACAAAACCTTTAAGGAGGGAACAACAACAACTATCGTAACTGAAACAACAACAATTCAAACCATGACAATCAGAATCAAAAAAATCAGCAATCTCATAACCGAACACAATTTTTGCCTTGCAGCAACAACAATACCAATAGTAATTACAACCATGACTATGATCAAAATAGGAAGTTCACCAACTTTCGTGAACCCTTGGATGCCATATTCCAAAAACTAGTGGATCATAATTTGATGGTGTTTCCCAACACACGACCCTTTGATGAGAAACAACCCAAATCAAAATGGTATAGGGAAAATGAATATTGCAAATACCACTGCATCAAGGGACATGATACAAACAAGTGTGTAAAACTCAAAATCTTCATTCAAAATCTTGTCAATGATGAAGAAATTGAGGTAGGAGGACCACCCTCTAGCAACAATGGGAACAATAATATGAACAATGTAAATCAAGATTCCACATCAAATGCATTACACTATGATTATTCTACTAACCACATATCAAGGTTTGACTCCTTGTGTGGTAAAATAGAAACCAATAATATATGTGGTTTTGACTCCATGTGTGATCACATTGAAGAGGTAGACACTCATGTGAATACCCTTGTCCTACAAGTAGCTGATTGTGGTGCAACCACTTGACGGGGAAGAATTACTTTGCAAGATGCCACTCCAAACCCCACTAATCCATCAGTTCTACATGTGCCTATTGTGCCATCCATCGCACAAAGACCCGCTTCTCACTATAATGTGTTGTCCCAATTAGGTAAGACTCCTGCACAAATATCCATTCTAGAACTCCTCACCACATCACCCATCCATAAAGAGAGTTTGGAGACTGCTCTCTTAGAGTCTTGTGTTCTTGAAAACATTAATGCCTACTCAAAGTTCCATTGAATTTTGAATAAAATAATATTTTCTCATGGCTACTCGAAGTTTGAATGTAAGTCAAACCTTTCTCAAACACATTTTTTGAGCGGACCAAACAAGTTTGGTAATTACCAAGCCTAATCAAGTACCCATTTCAGATCAGGTACTCGATATGAAATCAGGTACCCAAAAAGTGGTGGCCAAAATTCTTTCAAACATTCATAGCCCAGCCCAAATTTTGGAGGGAAACCAAAATTTGGGAAGTGTGGGCATTATTATTAACTGTTATTATTATATATGATTATTTTTATTAAATATAATATAGTAATATATAAAATTAATATTATGATTATTGTTATTAAATATAATATAGTAATATATATGATAATTATTATTATTAAATATATATAGTAATATTACATGATTATTATTATTATATTTAAATATATAGTACTATATTATTATTAAATATAATATTGTCATAAAATGCGTCAAAAGATGCATTTAAACCAACCAAATGTGTCCCTAGTGGTCCCAGGGCCCTTAGAAACATATGTTGTCATGAAATGCGTCGAAAGGGATCATAGGTTATCCTACGACCCCTTTTGACGCATTCAAACCAACCAAATGGGTCCCTCGGGTTCCCAAGGCCCAGGCTAGGGACATATGTTGTCGTGAAATGCGTCAAAAGGGGTATTAGGTTATCCTATGACCCGTTTTGACACATTCAAACCAACCAAATGGGTCCCTAGGGGTCCTAGGGCCCCTAGGGACATGTTGTCATGAAATGCGTCGAAAGGGGTGATAGGTTATCCTATGACCCCTTTTGATGCACCAATCAAATGGGCCCCTAGGGGTTCCAGGGCCCCTTGGGACATATGTTGTCATAAAATGCATCAAAATGGGTCATAGGTTATTGTATGACCCCTTTCGATGCATTTGAACCAACCAAATTGGTCCCTATGGGTCTCAGGGCTCCTAGGGACATGATTTCATAAAATACATCTAAAAGGGTCATAGGTTATCCGATGACCCTTTTCGACACATTCTAACAAGCCAAATGGGTCCCTAGGGACATATGTTGTCATGAAATGCATCAAAAAGAGTCATGAAGGGATATATGTTGTCATAGGTTATCATATAACTCCTTTTGACACATTCAAACCAACCAAATGGGCCCCTATGGGATCCTAGGGACCTTAGGGACATATGTTGTCATGAAATGCTTTGAAAGGAGTCATAAAATGACCCCTTCATGACTCCTTTTGATGCATTTCATGAAAACATATATCCCTAGGGACACTAGGACCCCCTAGGGGCCTATTTGGTTGGTTTGAATGTGTCGAAAGGGGTCATAGGAGAACCTATAACCCCTTTCGATGCATTTAATGACAACATATGTCCTTAGGGGCCCTGGGACCCCTAGGGACCCATTTAGTTGGTTTGAATGCATCAAAAGTGGTCATAGCATAACCTATCACCCCTTTCGACACATTTCATGACAACATATTTGGTTGCTTCAAATGCATCAAAAGGGGTCATAGAATAACCTATGACCTCTTTTAAGGCATTTTATGACAACATATGTCCCTAGGGGCCCTGGGACCTCTAGGGACTTGTTTGGTTGGTTTGAATGTGTTGAAAGGGGTCATAGGATAACCTATCATTCCTTTCGATGCATTTCATGACACCATATGTTCTTAGGGACCCATTTGGTTGGTTTGAATGTGTTGAAAGGGGTCCTAGGATAACCTATCATCCCTTCCAACACATTTCATGACAACATATGTCCCTAGGGACCCATTTGGGTTGTTCAAATGTTTCAAAAGGGCTCATTGACCTATTTTGATGCATTTCATGACAACATATGTCCCTAGGGGCCCTAGGACCCCTAGGGACCAACTTGGTTGGTTTGAATGCATCGAAAGGGGTCATAGATTTTGATGCATTCAAACCAACCAAATGGGTCCCTATGGGTCCTAGGGCCCCTAGGGACATATGTTGTCATGAAATTCATCAAAAAGAATCATAGGTTATCTTATAACCCTTTTCAATGCATTCGAACCAACCAAATGGGCGCTTAGGGACATATGTTGTCATGAAATGCATTGAAAGGGGTGATAGGTTATCCTATGACCCCTTTTGACACATTTGACCAAACTAAATGGGTCCCTAGGGGTCCTAGGGCCCGTAGGGACGTATGTTATCATGAAATGTGTCAAAAGGCATCATAGGTTATCCTATGACCCATTTTGACACATTACAACCAACCAAATGGGTCCATAAGGGTCCTAGGGTCCTCAAGGACATATGTTATCATGAAATGCATCGAAAGGGGTCATCAATTATCACATGACCCCTTTCAACACATTCAAACCAACCAAATGGGCCCCTAGGGGCATATGTTGTCATGAAATGCAAAAAAAAGGGTTATATGTTATCCTATGACCCCTTTCTACACATTTGAACCAACCAAATGGGTCCCTTGGGGTCCCAGGGCCCCTAAGGGCATATGTTGTCATGAAATACGTCGATAATCTGACCCCTTTTGATGCATTCAAACCAATAAAATGGGTCCCTAGGGGTCCTAGGACCTCTAGGGAAATATGTTGTCATGAAATGCGGTCATTGGTTATCCTATGACCCCCTTTCGATGCATTTGAACCAACTAAATGGGTCCATAAGGGTCTTATAGCCCCTAGGGACATATGTTGTCATGAAATGTGTCAAAATGGGTCATAGGTTATCCTATGACCCTTTTCAACACATTTGAATGCGTCAAAAGGTTTCATAAGCTATGATAACCTATGATCCCTTTTAACACATTTGAACCAACCAAATGGGTCCCTAGGGGTCCGAAGGCCCTTAGGGACATATGTTGTCATGAAATGCATTTGACACATTTGAACCAACCAAATGGGTCCTTAGAGGTCTAAGGGCATTTAGGAACATATGTTGTCATGAAATGCATTGAAAGAGGTCATAAGTTATCCTCTGACCCCTTTCGACGCATTCGAACCAAAAAAATTGGTCCCTAAGGGTATTAGGGCCCCTAGGGACATATGTTGTCATGAAATACATTGAAAGGGGTCATAGGTTATCTTATGACCCCTTTCAACGCATTTGAACCAACCAAATGGTTCCCTAGGGATCCTAGGGCCCCTAGGGACATGTCATAAAATGCATCGAAACGGGTCATAGGTTATCCTATGGCACCTTTCTACATATTCAAACCAACCAAATGGGTCCTTAGGGGTCCTAGGGCCCTTAAAGACTTATGTTGTCATGAAATGTGTCAAAAGGGGTGATAGGTTATTTGATGACCCCTTTCGACGCATTTGAACCAACCAAATTGGTCCCTAAGGGTCCTAGGGCCCCTAGGCACATATGTTGTCATGAAATGCATTGGTTTGAATGCATCAACCTATGACCCCTTTCGACGCATTCGAACCAACTAAATATATGTTGTCATGAAATGCATCAAAAGGGGTCATAGGATAACATAAGACCCCATTCGACGCAACCAAATTGGTCCCTAGGGGTCCTAGAGCCCCTAGGGACATATGTTGGTACCCAGGGGTCCCAGGGCCCCTAGGGACATATGTTGTCATGAAATGCGTTGAAAATCTATGACCCCTCTCGACACATTTAAGACAACCAAATGGGTCCCTAGGGGTCTTTGGGCCATTAGGGACATATGTTGTCATGAAACCTGTCGAAAGACCTATGACCTCTTTCGACATATTTGATCCAACCAAATGAGCTCCTAAGGAATATGTTGTCATGAAATGCATCGAAAGGTGTGATAGGTTATCCTATGACCCCTTTTGATGCATTTGAATCAACCAAATTGGTCCCTAGGGGTCCCAGGGCCCCTAGGGACATATGTTATGAAATATGTCAAAAGGGGTCATAGGTTATCCTATGAACCCTTTTCACACATTTGAACTAGCCAAATTGGTCCTTAGGGGTCCTAAAGCCCCTCGGGACATATGTTGTCATTAAATGTGTTGAAAGGACCTATAACCCATTTCAACGCATTCAAACCAACCAAATGGAAAGGGATATATATTGTCATGAAATGCATCAAAAGGGGTCATAAGTTATCCTATCACCTGTTTCGACACATTCAAAGGGTCCTTAGGGTCCCAAATCCTATGACCCCTTTCGATGCATTTGAACCCACTAGATGAGTCCCTAGGGATCTCAAGGCCCCTAGAGACATATGTTGTCATGAAATGTGTTGAAAGGGACCTATGACCCCTTTCAATGCTTTTGAACCAACCAAATGGGTCCCTAGGGTTCCTAGGGCCCCTAGGGACATATGTCGTCATGAAATGTGTCAAAAGGGGTCATAGGTTAACCTATGACACCCATGACCCCTTTCGACACATTCGATTGAATCATATAATATCCTATTAAATATAATAATAATATTCATATATATTTATATATATATATATATATATATATAATATTTATAGGTCATAATAATAATAACATGTAATGATCCCATCTTTTGGCCTTCATGTTCTTTTAGCCGTTGACCAAGTGTGTGTGCGTTAGCCTTGTTCTACATGGTCCCAAGGGCTAACGAAGGGTTTAATGGGATCCTGGAGTGTTTTGGCCTAGTTATTTCCAGTTCGAGCCAAAACGAAGTTGATTTACTCAGTTTCAGGCATACTTACTATTTTTAGTAAGTCCACAGGACACAATGTAGGTCAATTTTGGTCATTGGATTCGATACTCCTCGGTGAGAGCTTTCCGATGAGCTATCACTCGCATTATTCAGAGTCCGATTGCTAATACATTTTAATGCCCGAAGTTTTATTAAAGTAACGTCTAATTTAATTGTAAAATATTAAAGTGTTACTTTAATATTTATTTTATGGTAATGTGTACCCAAGGGAGACATAAGGGGTATTTTAATATATGTTTTATATATTACACATATTTTATCCCACATTGCCCATATGAGTTGAGCGGACCCTTGGGAATAGAATAAAAGGAAGCATTTGTGGCTTCATTAGAGAGGTTGAATATGAGAAGAAATTGGTGTGTGAGTTGCAGCTCCGTTCTTGGCATTTGAGGACATCTATCCTCTCTTGTAACATTCTAGACGTCATTCCCTTGGGGTTTGGCCTTTTGAATTCTTTGTTATTGGCTTTATTATCAGGCAATTTAGTTGCATTTCCGACTACAGGCAGATTTGGTATTTTGCTCATATCTTCTTCACTACTTGTCTGACGCTTATGCCACTTTGAGGGAATGGTATTATGAAGGTAGTGGACTGATTGAAGGACAAAGTATTGTAGCAGCAAATTCGAAAGCATGGGCTGGAGTATTATGTCAATACTGCTAAAGTAATTAGTGAGTTGATAAATTTGCCATGTATTTGGTTTTTATGAATTCTGAAAATAACATTTTATTAGCAGTAGTTCATTTCCACTTTGCATATCATTGTAGTTTCTTTCTTGCTTATGTTGTATGATACCAATTCCATGCATGAAACACACAAAAAAAAATAAACGTTTGATTTCCAGAGTTATAAGGGCTTTAAAAAATTAAACGAAGAAATAAGAAGTTGAATGCAAACTGTTTGACATAATTCCTTTCAAAAATTTGGTTTAGTTTATGGGACATCCAGGGGTGCCCATTACAGTGGTATCAGAGCTATAAGTCCTGCCATCCTATGGAGATCATATTGATAGCTAGATAAAAATGTATATTAGTCCAGATCAAGATGTGATGTTTAGACAGTTATTGGGTACATTAGAGAAGGGGCAACATATGCAACAGGAGCAGAATAGGCGAATGGATATGATGTTGCAGCTTATGGCTAGACAGATGGGCATCAACATTGATGATTTGTATGTTGCTCCAGAGCAGAAGGTAGTCAATTTCTCAGGTGGGATCAAGACACGTATAGAGCCAGCTAGCTATGATGTTAGTGATGTGAGCATTTTGGCAGAGTCAGTAGAGACATGCGTGCGAAGTCAGGAGACCACATATGAAGCCTTGTCAGGGGATGATGACGTAGCAATAGTGGAATTAGGAGAATGCAAAGATACTATCATATCAGCAGCCACTTCTATGTTAGTTGAAGCATCCAATGAGGAGTTTAATGGTATAAATGCAGTGGTTTATGTATTTTCTAATGAAGCCACACATGTTAATGATTATGAGTTTTCATCAACTACAAATTCAGTTTAGTTTTCTGTTGCAGTAGTTAATGTTGTTCCTATGTCCATATATTTCGATGCAGCAACACCTATTGTTGATACAGTTAGCATGAGTACATATGGTTCACCTACAACTACATCTTTTTCAATGCATGATGGTGATAATATGCATTCCAGTCCAATATATATTATGTGGATGGATAAAGGGAAGAAGATGTTTCATAGATCTTCTATGGAGTTGCCTTATGGTGACATTCTGACTTCATCAGCACAAGTTTTGAATGCTAGGCTACAGGGGTTGGTCTTGATGATGCGGATTTGCAGTTGGTTTAACTTCCATATGGATATCACCTATTGGGATCCAGGTGGAGGTTGGAGTCCATTATGTTACGTAATTGCTTGAGGACAAGCAATTTCAAGGAGGGCGGATTTGTAATGATCCCATCTTTTGGCCTTCACATTCTTTTAGCAATTGACCAAGTGTGTGTGTGTTATCCTTGTTCTACATGGTCCCAAGGGCTAACGAAGGGTTTAATGGGATCCTAGAGTGTTTTGGCCTAGTCATTTCCAGTTTGGGCCAAAACAAAGTTGATTTACTCAGTTTCAGGCATACTTACTATTTTTAGTAAGTCGGCAGGACACAGTGCAGGTCAATTTTGGTGATTGGATTCGATACTCCTCAGTGAGAGCTTTTCGATGAGCTATCACTCGCATTATTCAGAGTCCGATTGCTAATACATTTTAATGCCTGAAGTTTTATTAAAGTAACGTCTAATTTAATTGTAAAATATTAAAGTGTTACTTTAATATTTATTTTATGGTGATGTGTACCCAAGGGAGACATAAGGGGTATTTTAATATATTTTTTATATATTACACATATTTTATCCCACATTTCCCATATGAGTTGAGCGGACCCTTGGGAATAGAATAAAAGGAAGCATTTGTGGCTTCATTAGAGAGGTTGAATATGAGAAGAAATTGGTGTGTGAGTTGCAGCTCTGTTCTTGGCATTTGAGGACGTCTATCCTCTCTTGTAACATTCTAGACGTCATTCCCTTGGGGTTTGGCCTTTGAAATTCTTTTTTATTGGCTTCATTATCAGGCAATTTAGTTGCATTTCCGGCTACAGGCAGATTTGGTATTTTGCTCATATCTTCTTCACTACTTGTCCGACGCTTATGCCACTTTGAAGGAATGGTATTATGAAGGTAGTGGACTGATTGAAGGACAAAGTATTGTAGCAGCAAATTCGAAAGCATGGGCTGGAGTATTATGTCAATACTGCTGAAGTAATTAGTGAGTTGATAAATCTGCCATGTATTTGGTTTTTATGAATTCTGAAAATAACATTTTATTAGCAGTAGTTCATTTTCACTTTGCATATCATTGTAGTTTCTTTCTTGCTTATATTGTATGATACCAATTCCATGCATGAAACACAACAAACAAATAAACGTTTGATTTTCGAAGTTATAAGGGGTTTAAAACATTAAACGGAGAAATAAGAAGTTGAATGCAAACTGTTTGACATAATTCCTTTCAGCAATTTGGTTTAGTTTTTGGGACATCCAGGGGTGCCCATTACATAACAATAATATTGTGTATTACTATATTATATTTAATAATAATAGTAAAAATCATAATCATATATAATATCCTATTAAATATAAAAATAATATATTACTATATTATATTTAATAATAATATTCATAATAAAAATTATATACAAATATTATATTTAATAAAATACTAATATATAATAATGTACAAATTTGTTCACATTGCCCACATTTGCCAAATTTTGACTTCCCTCCAAAATTGTGGCATCCATTTTGGGTACTCGATATGGGATCGGGTACCCGAAATACTAGCATACTTTTTCCAAAATATTCTCTGTCACTTCTAACCCAACAATCACATTTTTTGTGGTCCATTTTCACAAATTTGGAGAAAATGATTTCTTGGGGACCATTCTATTGTAAAAGGTTCTATAATGTATGATTAGGTGTCCAATATTGTTTTAAGAATGGGGAGCAGTAGTCATCAAAAGGCTAAATGCAAAAGGAAGGTTTCGAATGAAGACATTGCAACATATAGGGTAAGGGACAAGGTAAATCACTAAAGGATGAGATAAGGTATGTTAAATGTGAGTCAAGTTGATGCTGTATTGGTTGAAGGTGAAATAATAGAGTTAGATAATGAATATGTGTAGTTGGGGAATGAAAATGTACCAATTGATAATGATAATGTTGGGATTGAAAATTTAGAGAATGAAAATTTGGAGAATGAAATTTTATCAATTCATAATGTCAATTGCATGATTGGCCATATCAAAAATGACAACGCATAGGAACGTTACATATCTCCTAATTATAATCAACATAAAGGTTCTAGAACACCAAAATGGATAATTGAAATTGATGAAACAATTATTACCATTTTGGAAGGGAAAAAATCACAAAGAACCATTCAATTATGGGCTTCAAGACTATATAAGATTTTTTTCAACAACAAGAGAGTGGTTGAGCAATGTCAACTTTTTATGCACTTATTAAAGATGCAAAAGATGAGACCTATGTTTTTTAAATTGAAGATTTGTGTCAATAAAAAATTGGAAAGAAATGTCATTATTGAGAAAAATAGCAAGGAGAAGAATAAGAAAGTTGCTCGAAGGGTTAATACAACCTCTTTGGCAAGTCATAATTTAAAAAAGGGTGAATATATGAGACAATCTTGTATTCACTTGAACCCAAATCATACTACTTTGAGAAGAGCACCTTGTAGATGAGAGAGAATCAATGATCCACTTCAAAATAAAACATGGGCTTTTGGTGGAGACTTACATGTTTTGATAAGAAGCTATATGATGTTGTGAAGGAACAAATTACAAAGGTTTGGCACTCTAGGTCAAGAGTATCACCCAATGCTAAAGACATGTTAAAGTTGAGAATTGGCATCAGAGACCGCATGCCACATCTTAAACATTATTTGGAGATAAGTCAAACTATGTTTTTCAAAGAATTAGAAGAGAGTCATCCAAGATTGCATATATCACAAAGGGCTTTTGAATCTTTAAAGCCATTTTACTGTGTGCCACTTAAAATTTTAAATACATGTCGTTGCAAATATCATATCAAGTTTTCTATGCACAATGAACTATTATGTTCCATTTGTTCTACTTTACATAGTAAATAAATTTTGGAGAATTGTGGTTCTAGTGGGCTTCCAAAATCATCAAGAGACTTGCTAGATCAATTTTTATGTCATATAGTTGATGGTTGTTTCTTCTATAGAAATGTTTTCTTAAATGAGAAGTGTTTAGAATGTGGTGGCTTATCCAAGTTTGACCCATGATTCCATGAGGGGTGTGAAAAAGATTTTGGGAAGATAATAGTAAAAAAAATGGTATATGAAATGGTAAAATACACATTGAAGAGTGGGGGTGAGGACTCTAGAGGTGAATTGGTCACAAAAGAAATTAGTGTGGCTAGTTTTATTTTAGATTTCAAGACAAATATTTTCTACAAGTATGCAAGACATAGTCATAGGTCGCAGTGGTTGGATCAACAATTTAAAATGTGTAAGGAGACTTTTTCCATTGGCATTATTATATCAATTGTTGAGTTTTCTTTGAGCTACACATTGTAGCCTCAAAATGAGACACAATCTTAGTATTACAACTCCATTCAAATTTTTATTTTTGTCCTCATAACATATAGACATGCCCCTAATAGTGTGGAAGGTAATCAAAAGATTATTAGAGAGTATCATTTTTATATGAGTTATGATAGATTTCACTCTCATGAGTTTGTGCAACATTGTTTCGAGAATTATTTTGATTTCTAATAGGTGCATGACATTTTTATGGATAGACATATCATTTAGTCAGATAATTGCACAGGGTCAATTCAAGAATGCACACATGTTTTATTGGTTGTGTAGGATGAACGTAGAGAGAGGGTGCCTCATATTTTGAGTTTTTTAAAATTTGGTCATGAGAAAGAGGAACATGATGGAGTAGGGGCATGTGGGAAGAGAGCTCTAGTTAAGGAGCAATTGAAGATTTTGGGAATAGAGCTTCTTGATGCTCGTAGCATTGTTGATTGGTGTAGTTTAGCATTATCACAAGGGGGACTCTTGATTCAGTAGTACACATATTCTTTTAGTTGGTTGAGGAATATTCCATAGGTGATAGATAATATTGTTCTATAGTGAGAGAAGCATCAAAAACGCATTCATTCTAGAGCTCTGATTCTAGTACATGGACCATTTGGACACAATAGCTAGCCTGCTTTTGTCTTAGTTGTTTTCAGTGTGATTGAGATCATTGTGAGTCAAGTGAGTGGGTGGACACATGGGCTCCACATTATCTTACTCCATTGTCTATCATACCCTTTATCAGAAATGATGACATGGAAAGTTCACTTCAACATAACCATCTATCAAATCTTCTTTAGCCAGGACATGTCTTTGCATTGATTACACCATAGAGGAATGATTAGAAATTAGATTATTGGTTAGCACATTGTGTAAGAGGTAAACAAAAGCTTTCATAATTGATCACAGATGATGATAGATTTAAATATCCTACTATTTTAGTGGTTGATTTTGGAACATTGTTGCAGTCATACATGCTTAGAAGGAATGAAATTCTTACATTTGAAGACTATCAAGAGTAAAAAACAATTCTCATATATTCGCATCTTATTATAGCAACCAATGTGAAGTTGTTGAAGCATCAAGGAAGACCAAAAGTAAAAGAACTTTTTACTATTGCTAATGCTGATCATGAAACCCTATTGGAGACCCTAAAATAGAAAGAGGGCCCTACTGGAACACTCGACTAGGTATATTTACTTCTTATGTTATTTTGTTCATAATGATTCGGTGAACTGATGCTTATCTTATTTAATACAATAAGTTAATAATATTTTTCATGATATTGTAATGAAGGTACATCATGAAGAGTAGCCATGCATGAAGATAAAAAATTAAATAAGGAGCAGAATGAAGAAAAATCTATTCTATTTTTTACACTACGATTTTTGACACTACTATGTTTGACACTACAATTTTTTATAGTTGTGTATTGATGTAATAATGATGAAACACTTGAGATATTGTAAATGTAAACTTTTTGATTTAATGTAAGAAATAAAGATGATTTTACTTACTACAGTTTATGTGGAGGGACCTAAAAATGATGATTTTAATACATACTAACACCAAACTTGCACTGTGCCCAATGCTAAAAAATTGAGAGAGGTAAAAATTAATGCTATTGCTTAATATTAACCCTAGTGACACCCTTGGTCTGGCCGCAAAGAGTTTCCATCATTTACGGCCACTCGGTACCAAAGAGTCTCCAAGGTGCTCTAAGTGTGTTTTAAGGTCGATCTTCCAAGGTGATTAACTCAGAGCTTGTGGGGGCTATCAATGAAACATCAAATGCTATAGGACAGTCATGCTAACACCTAAAATAACCTATCTCATTTTTAAGAGATCACATTCCATTTGGATTCGGCACAGTAATCTCACTCAATGCCAAAACTCACAGTGTGCCTCAGTTCATAGGTGCATCACAGCATAACTTTGAAACTATTGATATTAGGATCGAATCATCAGTGCCATTAGCTCTAGATGGGTAGATGAACCCTAGTGTTAGCCTTTTTTTGGCTGCAATTAGTGTCCATCATTCACAACCACCCCTTACCAAAGAGTCTCCAAGGTGCTCTAAGTGCATTTTGAGGTTGATCTTCTGAGGGTCATAACTTGGAGCTCATGATGGCTATTGATCAAATTTTTTATGCTAAAAGATTTTCATGCTAAGGTCTAAAATAGCCTATCTCATTTTCAAAAGATCACATTTTGTTTGGATTCGGCATAGCAATCTCGCTCGATGCCAAAACTCACAGTGTGCCTCAATGCATAGGTGCATCACAGCATAACATTGAAACTGTTGATCTTGGCATCAAATCATCAATGTCATTAGCTTGAGATGGGTGGGTGAACCTAGTGACACCCTTGTTATGGTTGTAGAGAGCCTACATCATTCGCAGTTGCTCCATACCGAAGAGTCTCCAAGGTGTTTTAAGTGCATTTCAAGGTCAATCTTCTAAGGATCATAACTCAGAGCTCATGGGGGCTATCAATGAAATGTCAAATGCTATAGGATAGTCATGTCAAGGCTTAAAACAACCTATCTCAATTTTGAGATATCACATTCTATTTAGATTTAGCACAACGATCTCACTCAATGCCAAAACTCGCAATGTGCCTTAATTGATAGGTGCATCATAGTGTAACTTTGAAACTATTGATCTTGGAATTGAATCATCACTACCATTTACTCTAGATGGATAGGTGAACCCTAGTGACACCCTTGTTCTAGTTTCAAAGGGCATCCATCATTCGCGGCTACCCTGTACTGAAGAGTCTCCAAGGTGCTCTAAGTATGTTTCGAGGTCAATCTTCTGAGGGTCATAACTCAGAGCTCATCAAGGCTATTTATAAAACATTAAATTTTATAGGATGGTCATGTTGAGGCTCAAAATAACCTATCTCATTTTTGAGAGATCACATTCTGTTTGGATTCGGCACAACGATCTCGCTTGATGCCAAAACTTGTAGTGTGCCTCAGTTCATAGGTGCATCACAACGTAACTTTGAAACTGTTGATCTTGGCATCAAATAATTACTATCATTAGCTCTAGATGGGCAGTTGAACCCTAGTGACACCATTGTTTTGGCCACTGACAGCATCCATCGTTCGTGGCCACCCTGTACCAAAGAGTCTCCAAGGTGCTTTAAGTACATTTTGAGGCAGATCTTTTGAGGGTCGTAACTCAGAGCTCATGGGGCTATCGATGAAATGTTGAATGCTACAAGATAGTCATACCAAGGCCTAAAATAACCTACCTCATTTTTGAGAGATCACATTTTGTTTGGATTCAGCACAACAATCTCACTCAATGCCAAAACTCATAGTGTGCCTTAGTTCATAGGTGCATCATAGTGTAACTTTAAAACCATTGATCTTGGCATTGAATCATCAGTGCCATTATCTCCAAATGGACAAGTGAACCCTAGTGACACCCTCGTTCCAATCGCATCATTCATAGCCACCCCATACCAAAGAGTCTCCAAGGTGATGTAAGTGTGTTTCAAGATTGATCTTTTGAGGGTTGTAACTCAGAGCTCATGGGGGCTATTGATGAAATTTAAAATGCTATAGGATGGTCATGCTAAGGCCTAAAATAACCTATCTCATTTTTGAGAGATCCCATTCTGTTTGGATTTAGCACAATGATCTCGCTTGATGCCAAAACTCATAGTGTGCCTCAATTCATCTGTACATCATAGCGTAACTTTGAAACCACTGATCTTGCCATCAAATCATCAATACCATTAGTTTTGAATGGGTAGGTGAACCCTAGTGACACCATTTTTCCAAGCGTAGGGAGTCTCCAAGGTGCTCTAATTGTGTTTTGAGGTTGATCTTCCAACGGTTGTAACTTGGAGCTTGTGGGGGCTATCGATGAAACGTTGAATGCTAAAAGATGGTCATGACAAGCCCTAAAATAACTTATCTCATTTTTGAGAGATCACATTTCATTTGGATTTGGTACAACGATCTTGCTCAATGCCAAAACTCACAATGTGCCTCAGTTAATAGGTGCATCACAACATAACTTTTAAAATGTTGATCTTGGCATAAAATCATCAATGCCATTAGCTCTGAATGGGTGGGTGAACCCTAGTGACACCCTTTTTTCGGTCATGAAGAGCCTCCATCATTCGCAACCACCTCATACCAAAGAGTCTCCAAGGTGCTCTAAGTGTGTTTCAAGGTTGATCTTCTAAGGATCATAACTCATAGCTCATGGAGGCTATCGATGAAATGTCAAATGCTACAGTATGGTCATGTGAAGTCCTAAAATAAGCTATCTCATTTTTGAGAGATCACATTCCATTTGGATTTGGCACAGTGATCTCACTTGATGCCAAAACTCATAGTATGCCTCAGTTCATAGATGCATCACAGCATAACTTTGAAACCACCAATCTTGGCATCAAATAGTCAGCAATATTAGCTTTGGATGAGCAGGTAAACCCTATTGAAACCCTTGTTCCAACTGTGGAGAGCCTCCATCATTCGTGGCCACCCCATTTCGAAGAGTCTCTAAGGTGCTTTGAGTACATTTCGAGGTTGATCTTCCAAGGGTCCTAACTTAGAGCTCATGGGGGCTATCGATGAAACATTGAATACTATAGGATGGTCATGTTGAGGCTCAAAATAAGCTATCTCATTTTTGAGAGATCACATTCCATTTGGATTCAGCATAGCGATCTCGCTCAATGCCAAAACTCGTAGTGTGCCTCAGTTCATAGGTGCATCACAATGTAACTTTGAAACTGCTGATATTGGTATCAAATCATCAGTTCCATTAGCTCTAGATGGCTGGGTGAACCCTAGTGAGACCCTTATTTTGGCCATGGAGAGCCTCCATCATTTGTGGCCAACCCATACCGAAGATCTCCAAGGTGCTCTAAATGCATTTTGAGGTCGATCTTCAAAGGGTCATAACTTAGAGCTCGTGGGGGCTATCAATCAAACATTGAATGCTATAGGATGGTCATGTTGAGGCTTAAAATAATCTATCTCATTTTTGAAAGATCACATTCTATTTGGATTCAGCATAGCGATCTCACTCGATGCCAAAACTCACAGTGTAACTTTGGAATCATTGATCTTGTTATCAAATTATCAGAACCATTAGCTCCAAATGGATGGGTGAACCCTAGTGACACCCTAATTTTGGTCATGGAGAGCCTCCATCATTCACGACCACCCCATGCTAAAGAGTCTCCAAGGTGCTCTAAGTGTGTTTCAAGGTCGATCTTCTGAGGGTTGCAATTCCCAACTCAGGGGGGATATTGATGAAAAATTTAATGCTATAGGATATTCATGTTGATGCCTAAAAAAGCTTATCTCATTTTTGAGAAATCACATTCCATTTTGATTTAGTACAATGATCTTGCTCAATGCCAAAACTCGCAGTGTGCCTCAGTTCATTGGTGCATCACAGTGTAACTTTGAAGCTACTGATCTTGGCATCAAGTCATTAGTGCCATTGATACCCTTGTTTTGGCCATAGAGAGCCTCCGTCATTCGCGGCCACCCTGTACTAAAGAGTCTCCAAGGTGCTCTAGGTGTGTTTAGAGGTCAATCTTCTAAGGGTCATATCTAGGAGCTCATGGGAGCTATCAATGAAATGTTGAATGCTATAGGATGGTCATGTCGAGGCCAAAAATAACCTATCTCATTTGAATCAAATATAACAAATATGACCAAAATGAATGATATTCCATGAACATGAACAATACACATTATCCATGATAAATTGAACAATACTATGCTAAATTAATATGTATATCATTGTGCACATAAATGACAAAAATATATATCAAAATACATGTATCCATAGATAAATTGCATACTATATACTAAATTAATATGTATATCATTGTGCGCATAAATGACAAAAATATGTATCAAAATACATGTATCCATAGATAAATTGAACAATACTATACCAAATTAATATTTATATCATTGTGCACATAAATGACAAATATATATTAAAATACATGTATCCATCGATAAATTACACAAATATATATATATATGTCGAAGTTGATGTATCCATAGAAAAATTACACAAATATATATCAAAATGCATAGATCCATATACAAAATGTGGCTAATCATGCCATCGAAATGTATATAATATCAATGTTTATGTATACAATGTGGCATATGCCATCTAAAAATGTATCATGATGCATTCTATGACAATTATACTATCCTGTGCTACTAGTGGAAGATCAAAATGCAGCCTCTTCACTACACTAGGTGGATCGGATGCCTCCTATATAAACAAAAAAGGAAAACCCAAAGTTAGACTACTAAATTTATATGATTCTATGTATCTAACATTTAATTACTCAAATGCATAATGATCCTTTTTAATGAAGGTTTATAGTATTAAAATTTCATCATAAACACCTCTCTCATCAACCTCCTGCGCCAGTCAAGAGTCCTCTCATATGTCCTCAACAATGCTTGAACCTCATTGATTGTGGCTTGTGTATGTTCAAGTATGTTTGTTAGATGAATCTACAATTTAAACTATAACATTATAATTCATCGCATGCTAAATTTATAACATATAATCAAGAATTCAAACTACAACTTACCTCTGTCAACTCCTTTTGATATAATGGCTACGTTAGAAAAGATACAAAACTCTGGCATCCAACCTCTTGTGCACTAGGTGTTTCGTATGAGATACAAAATACTAGTTGTTAATATTATGGAAATAAGTTTTGAATTTATTTATTAAAATAAGGAAAATTTAAAAAAATGATACTTATACATATAATGGGGCTGTCACTATGAATGGAAATACCAAAGGGTCTGCGACATGGAATCTACCTAGACTCATCACTAATAACCACACCCTATACAATAAAGAATGTAATTAAATTTCATTACCACAAACATTTTACAAGAATGCATTGATATTTAATCACTGTAAAAGCACTTAATTACCTTTCCTTTGTCTATAGGTTGTGCCTCATCCCCCACACTCTCTTCCCCACTGACAAGTGATATCTACAAGAGAAAAGAAAGATTAGAAACCATATACGCTCCAATATCAAATAGAAAAAATAATGAGAACACATCATAATGTACTGTAGATGTCTTAAGGCCAAATGAAATAGCCAAGAATGTGACATAATCAACCTGTCTGAGATCCTCCTCAGTCATCAACTAAACATGAATGAAGATCACATGCATGTATAAGTCAATATGGGTTAAAAATTAAAATTACTCTATATGGGCATCTAGTATATCCTCCTCAAATACAATTTGATACTCAAAAAGATCACCTACGAAACCCAAACAAATATTCTTGCATGTTATGCAAGTATGGGGCACACAAACATGTGATGAGCTTGCCAATGATGAACTTGCACCAACATCATCAACACGAGGAGGAAACACTATCCTAGCCTGGGATATCAATAGGCTACTCAATCTATGGATGGCTCTAATAGTCTAAGAGCTAGCCTCAACAATGATATCAGGATGTTGCACTAGAGGAGGAGGGAGACTCAGTAGGGGGGACAAAAGTGTTAGCTTTCTTCTGCTAGGAAAAGGGTCTATCTTGAGGAGCTCCTCCTCCTACACCCATGTTGGGCCTCATGCTCCAATAGTTCACCTCAAGGTGCAACTTAAATTCATTATACAATTTTCTAATGAAATAAAATGGTACTTCTAAATTGTTATGTGGAGGGATCTCAAAAACCATCCACCAATGATCCCAAAATTTTCACACATAGCCTCATTTATGCACCATTTAATTAATAGTTTGGGATTTGTGCATTCTACTTGTTTACCATTTTTTGGGTCCACAAAAAGGCTACATATATCAACTCTAGTTATATTTAGGGCTGCAACCTCATCATAGTCCAACCCATCATCAAACATGGCCTGCATTTGGTCATGCTAGGAAAGAGAAACATTTTGTTCATTGGTAAGTGTTTCAATATTATCCACTATGGTGTTTAACATGAATAACATGGGAGCCAATGCAGGTATAGTGTTATATGTGATTCACAAAACCCTTAGTTTGGTGAGATTTTCAAATATCAAATCTTTAATTCAAGGAGGGTTTTGAGGGGGTAGGGGATTTTTTGGTGGACAATTTTGTGGGGCTATTGGATCATTTGGTGGAGGGTTACAAGGAACATTATTTCCTACCTCAGTATCGTCATTTGGGTCAGCCATACCTATTAATTTACAAAACATAATTTATATTAAAAACAACCTAAATTTCAACAATTTCTATTTTTAAAAAAAATTAACAAATTCAATTTAAAATAACTAATTTATAATAATATTCATTCAAAACATTAAACAAACAAAAAAATTACCCTTATCTAATACTCGAATGGAGGTCAACAATCAAACCAAAAAATATGCAATGTAAAAAGAGCTCTCGAGTTTTTCTTAAAATCTATGTTATAGGATTCGGGTATCTGATTTCATATCAGATACCCGATATTATATCAAGTATTTGATATGAAATTGGATACCAGATTACCGATTGGATACCTAAAAAAGCTTGGTACTAACTTTTTAGCCTTGGTATCAGGATGGGTGGAAAAAAGTCAGAGCAGATTTTGAAATGCTTTTAGACATTTTCAAACTCCACTTTTTTCACATCACCACTTTTTGGCACATAATAATCCTACACATACCCTAGAACTAGATCATAGTTTGAATATAACAAGTGCTAACTTGACCAAACAAAGAATCATTGAAATTATCAACATACATACATGAAAATTGACAAAAAAATGAATACAATTTCCCTTAGTTGATGCAATATTTCTCCAACCCCAAGATGCTCCTACATAAATAATGTCATCCTAAAAATTCATCATCCATGATTACATGCTTTATTAAAACCTATTGGACCCTATTTTGGCAAGTTAATTTTTCTTTTTCCACACCTTTTCACTCCTCTTGAAATCCCATTTCATTTTTTCCTCATTATTCATGGGAAATGTCACCAATAAAGATGTGTCCTTAGGAAACTATGTGATTGGAATCTTGTCCCTAGGGTTTGGAGCCAAAATTTCACATGGAACCAAATGTTAGGATTTTAGCGAGAAAAAAATATTTTGTGGTTGGTCTAGATCAATTTTGAATCCTAAAATAATGAAGAAAGAATAAAAACTTGTATCTCCCCTAATTCTATAATAATAAGCAATGCTCAAGAATTTGGCAATTAATTTATCAAGAATTAGAAGCTTTCAAATTTAATATTCAATGCAAATAACCAAGATCAAGATCTCCAAGTCTCTAATTCTTCAAGATCATTCATGTCAAAGGCAATATTTTCAAATTGAAGAAAAATATTTTCCATGATGGCCAAGTAGAGAAATTACCAATCAAGCCAAAAGATCCATTCTTTCATCCACCTTCTCTATCCTTCTTTGCAAGTGACCATAGAGCATATTTACATTCAAGATCTAAAGGTAGAATTCATATTTATATATGAATTTTGTAGGATGTGCTTGATTATAAATCACATTCCAAAGAAATTTTTTTGGATTTTAAGTATATTCAAGCATATTCATGGGTATGATACATTTCTGCATTCATCCACTAGGGCTTATGCAAGGTGAATGGACCATTTACCTATTTACATACTTTCATTTATGTAATTATATATTATTTTCAAGGTTATTTTCTAAGTGAAGGCTTAACCAAGGGAATCCCCTTTAGACAACCATTTCCCTATTTTTCTATGGGTGAGATCAAACTATGGAGTTGTTGAAGATGATTTTGGTAGATCGACACTAGTTAGATGATCTGCTAAAAAAATAAAACAAAAACACCAAGTACCATTTACTATTATCTATCATATCCTAGGTACATGTCATTATTGAGATCATGTCCCTATCATTTTGAGCTATGATTTCATCCACATGTTGGGTCTTTGTTCTAGTTTTTGTTTCTATACATTCTCTCATTGTTTGTCTATATGAGTAGACTATTATTTATAGTTAATGCACTTTCCTAATTATTTATTTACATAACTACATTTTATCATTACCATTTTTGTAATCACATATTTTAGAGAAGGATTAATATCCCACTTAGTGTTTGAATCACCTCTTGAATCTTGTAGGGTATCTTCCTTTTGAATTGCATAATTTGTGAAAATGAGAAGTGATTCACCAAATACATGATTGCTTCCAATTTTTTAATGTACACTTTCTATCTCAAATTGGAGGGTATAAGAGGAAAATATCTGAGATGCATGTATCACAATCCCTTCATCAACAAATGAAATGGTTTATGCTACTAAATAAGTTGGTTTCTATTAAGTGTGTCCCTTAGAGTGACTGCACTTTTGACAAATTAGCCTTGTTAAAGAGGCATCCCAGCTTGTAGAAGTAAAGTTTTACAAATTTCTCGTGCACCAGCATTAAGGGAAATCTTCATCTTAGCATTGTAATCACTCATTAATTGAAACCTTAATCACAACTAAATTTATTATATAGTGGTTCAAAAGAGCTTGGCCTTAGCCTATTACCACTTGGGTCATTGCCTCTTACATGACCTTAGGGATTCTTAACCTCTAAAAGAAAAAGAAATTTTTTGTTACACCCAACATCCACAAAGGTAAGGGGAGAGATAAATTTGTTTTATCTTGGGATCTAAATTAGATTAAAATGTACCTAAAGCAATAAACACATCAAAACACTTGATTGATTTATTAGAAAAATATTATTTAAACTATATACAACTAGTTTAAAGAAAACACATAAAATGACTACAATGAGCCTTCCATCTACAAAACTAGCTACTAGTAGCCTTGTGTTTAACCTATAATAATAAAATAAATTTTCATGACTATAACATCTATTTTTTAGATCTATAAAAGAAATTCTATGTGAAAGGCTATGTAAGATAGTATTACAAACTTGCATATAGTAGTTCGTTCATTAAAGCCTCGATCTACTATTAAAAAAAATGCTATATAAGAAGTGATCATTAATAGGTAGTCAAAGAGTATTTAAAAGTGTGTTTTGATTGCAATGCAAAATATGAGCCCTATTTAAAAAAAGATAAATTGATCAATAGTAAATGGTGGCTAAAAAGTGAGTTTGGACAAAGATCGTAGAGCATAGAAATACTTAAGAGGTTGAATGATAGAATTCTTCCCTTAGTGTGTGATCTTTAAGGGTGGCCCAAACAACTTAAACATCACACACTAAGCTTAATTCCTAGACCAAAAGTGTTAAATAGTCAAAGTTGACTTTTTTCCCAAGCTTAATTCTTCCCTTAGGGTTTGTTTGGTTCGTGGAGTTTAAAAAACTGGGATTTCTACAAACCTTGGTTTAGCCAAATCAAGGTTTTGCAAATCTTCATTCCAATTTTTGGGATTTTACTTGAACTATTTGCTTCACTCGAAAGATGTGTGTGAAGACACATTTTTTGGTGTAAGCTTGGAGTTGAAGGCAAATTTCAAATAGTCCAATCTTTTATTTTTACACTCCTTAAAAAACATAACCAGGTTTTGATTTTCAATTCCTACTTGCTAGTAGGAAGTTGGAAAACCTGTTTTTAAGGCAAAATTGGAAGTCCAGTATGCTAATTGCATTTTTCCAATTTTGAAATAAATGCAAAAAATTTCAAATTTGAATTTTGGAAAAGCCAATTCTTGTCATCTTCAGGAACCAAACGGACCCTAGTGTGTAATTTTTAAGGGTGACCGAAAGATAGATATTGATTGTAAGAAAATCCTAAGTTCTTGTAAAAGGACATTAGAAGATATGAAGAGAACCTTAGGTAATACAATAACATCAGTGTACACCTTTAGGAAGAACAACCAAATCTTAATTACATCTAGTAGTGATTTGTAGATAAAAAAGAACCAATTTTGATGATTAACAATTCATGTTTGAAGGTGAATCTTTTTAAAAATAGAAGTACTATTAAATTTCTAGTTAGTCATTATACATTGATTGGTAAAAAGTAACAATTAAATAACAACAAAAATAATGAGCAGTGGAAATCATACCAAGTTGGCTTTGAGTCTACACAACAATTATGGCCCATCTATCATCAGATCCATTCCAAGCATACAGAATTTGAAAATTCAACTGGGTGCTAGAAAAAACACTAAAGTTTAACATTAGAAGCAATTTGTTGAAAGCCAAAAGTAGATACTCCAAGAGGGAGATATCTTCTAAGGTGGAGATAAGCCTATCTAGAATATATTTCATAAGTCTCTTCTTTGTAAGTTGCATTATTTACTATAGTAATTGTTTAGTGCTATTGTATACATATTTTACTTTTAGTTTCCATAAATGTTTATAATATTGAATATTAGAGTAAAAATCAGTAAGGGAAGTTAGAAATGTATATATTTAATAGGTTATTACAACTTATTTATCAAAGTAACTACTTTACTATCTAAAGTTAAATATTTTTTAGATTTAACAATAGTTGAGAGATATTGGGGAAAGTTAAAATTTATGGACTTTTATTGGAGTAAATGTGTGCTTTTATTAAAACTAAAAATTGATTAGAAGTAAAAATGGAAAATTCTTTCTCTAATTTTCCATGGTAACAAAGACAATATTGTCATTTCTGGTGAATGAAATAAGCTTTTCCCTTCTATCAATCTCTGAAACTACTTTTGTAGAAGAAGGAATCTAAGGAAGGATGGATAGAGGTCCAGTGCCATAGACCCAAGAAGGATAGATCATATCACCTAAGAGGGAAAGAACTTAGACTTATGGCTAGGTTCCCTAAAAATAATGGAAGAAGGCATCCAAATTAATCTAATGCCTTCAACCACCTTCAGAAGATTGATTTGGTAGAGGGTAAGTGCACCAAGATGGTGTACAAAAAAAGTGGACACCTCCCCCTCAAAAAAAAAAAGTGAAATTTTCAATAACTTGATTGGGTTATTTAAAAGTGAAATGTTGACCAAACTTGGTATCCAAGCTTGGCCATTATACTTTTACATAACCCGATCGGGTTTTGTAAAGTTTATCTTGTGACTATTGTCCATGTTTTGAGGGTATTTTTATACTCTCAAATGGTAGCAGCAATGTAAATTGTGTAGGAGAACATCAAAACCCGATCAGGTTTACCATAAAAAAAAAAGATTTTTGACTGCATCTCCTTCCATAGTGCCCTGCAAACAAGGTAAGTCTTCATTCTAATCATCATTTATGTATTTTTTTAATCAAATTTTATAATTTGGTTTTGTAATTTATAAGTTTTGTAATTTTATTTTTTTTAAATAATATAGATGCATCTAGGAATCCAAGAAAACGGGGGAGAGAAGAATCCTACACGATCAAACCCTCCACCCTTCATGACACAACCATAAAACAATCCACCTATTGTGACACAACCACAAAACCCTCTACTCAATGTTCCCATTCAACAACCATTGCCTCCTTTAAACTCTCCATGCATACAATTACATCATTTAACTACTACACAAGAGGACCTCATAATTGTCTCACAAAAACTAGTGCCAACATTACCCAAATGGTCAATAGGTTGCGGCCATCTACACTTTCTCACCACTCAACCCTAATGAATACACTTGAACAAATGACCCAAAATGCATATGAGGTGTCTAGGGAGGTTACAGAATGGGGTACATGAAGGGATAGGTGTCGTGCACTTTATTTCAATGGGCTATCATATGAGCAAGTGAAAGATAAAGACATAAAGAAAGGTACAATATGTTCTCTTTTCACCAATCCTATATTTGGCAACTCCATATTACACACAACCAAAACTTTTCATGTTCATTGGTGCACTCATGCTAGGATGAGATCATATTTTTGGGATAGGTGGTGTATGGTATTTGACCTACCACCATGTAATAATTATGAGGTGCCTCTATATTTTTTGATAAAGTTATATTGTGAGTTTATTCGTGGTGAGAAGCCAATTTACTTTGACATCTGTCAATTCCAGGGTAGAGGGAGAGGCTTTGCACAAGATAGACCTGGGACTTGTATGATTGT
Source organism: Cupressus sempervirens (assembly GCA_028749045.1). Lineage (NCBI taxonomy): Eukaryota > Viridiplantae > Streptophyta > Pinopsida > Cupressales > Cupressaceae > Cupressus > Cupressus sempervirens. The sequence continues at coordinate 96,176,788 of CM053784.1, forward strand.
ACTACAAAATGAGAGGAGATGTATAGCATGAAAAACCATGCCTTATGTTGTGTTCCCATCAATTATAAAGGAGTATATTGATTTACAAACTCTTCATGTGGTTGCATTATTGATAGATATTGTCATTGAGCATGGCTTATAGTTAGGTGGTTTTCCTTCACCTATGGCACCTCGACCATCATTAGATGCACCTTTAGGGTCATCACAATATGTGATAGCTCCATCATCATCACCTATGGCACCAGGGTCATCACAACATATGACAACTCCATCATCATCACCTATGGCACCTTGATCATCATAGCCTATGACAACTCCATCAGCATCACCTACACCACCAGTGTTACATTTTCTTGTGTCACCTACACTACTAGTTTCATCTCCTCTTGTGTCACCTCCACCACTAGTATCATCCTCACTTGTGCCACATACATCATCATCACATGCATCATTACACTCTTTGGAGTCCAATCTACATTTTTGTTTTAGCTATGAACAAATGTGTGATGGGATAGATATGGAGGCATGTGAGGATGGACTGTCATCTCATCCATGTGTGAATTTTTGGCATACTTTTTATTCATATAGAGGTTGGGATTTCACACTCAGGTGATTTTATGGTGATGGTTTTCAGTGGACAGGATACATTGGTTTGATTGTTTGAGTTTTGACATGATATTATTTAATCACCTAAATATTGTAAAGGTAAAAAGAAATTATTTTATAGATCACTCTAGATTGATATGTGAACAATATGCAATGTAGGGTGTAGCAAGTAGTTTGAGAACACCATAGAGTACTTGTTCTGCTAGAAGTGTGAGCCTAGGAGAAAGAACACCCAAGGTAAAGTTTTTTAAATATTCTTAAAACTATAATAATACATTGTCTTTAAAATATTGTTTCTTAATTAGTTTGACACTAATAACCCACTTATATATCCCCTTCCATCTCCTACAATCAATAAAACCCTCCCATTCATCAAATCCCTCCAATTCCCATCCACATATCTTGCTTCTAGCATTACACAAACCTCATCTAATGAACTTCATGAGTTTTGACATGATATTATTTAATCACCTAAATATTGTAAAAGTAAATTTTTTTTTAATTTTATAGAGCACTTTAGATTGATATGTTCAAACAATATGCAAGGTACAAAAAGTGTACGAGAAGACCACATAGTACTTGTTATGGTAGAGGTGTGAGGCAAGGAGCAAGAACACTTGAGGTAAAGTTTTTTAAATATTCTTAAATGTATAATAATACATTGGCTTTGAAATATTGTTTCTTAATTAGTAATCTTAAAAGTACAATAACACCTTTCCATCTCCTACCATCATTGATACCCTCCCAAATTCATCAAATCCATCCAATTCTCATCCACGTATCTTGCTCCTAGTATACTTGAACTCCATCTAATGAACCTCATGAGTTCATCCTCCATATACCCATCCACATCAAAGAACCTCCATATCACATAAGGTGTCTTGTAGGAGAGTGGAGATCATGAATCTCCACTTTTATTTCTTGATAAGGTGCCAAAAGTTCATTTGCATCTCTCTTTTCCTTCTCGGTCTCTTTGTTTTCAATTTAGCCCTTGTAGTCTTTTTGAGCCCCAATTTTTCCTATCTTTCAACTATCCTTCCAATATCATCCTTCAAGTTCTTCTTGTGTCTTATTTCTGTCCTATGATCTTCTTGTTGTTATCGTGCCTTCTTCCCATTTACAACATTATCTCATATTTATAACAATATTCTTTACTATTTTATAGGGATTGTCAGGGGCCAAAATTTCTCTCAAATTGATGATGTCATGCTTTCTACCATTAACTTTGGCCATGAGGGCTATGTAGTATCATATCTTTCATACCTTTTAAGTTACAATTTGAGTTGAACTCATGATGTGTCTTATTGATTCCTCTTATGTTATATTTGTTTCTTCTTTAGGGTACTCCACATAGGTCAAGGTTTAGGAGAAAGGGAAGGAAATCAGCACACCAAAACAAAAAAGGTATCAAATACAAATCAAGTTTATATTTTGAAATTTATTATGAATGAATGTATATACATGTACTTAATATTGATGAATACGTGTTGACTTGTTTGTTGTATATATTTAGAAACAATTTAGTTTTGTATAGTTGATGAATGCACTTGAGACTACCGATGTTGAGGCAATGGAAGAGGTAAAATATCATATTTTCCTTCTCATAAATTTTAGGTTATAGTATGCATTTGTTCTATATACATATTAAAAAATTTTATTTACAAATGAGTACATTTTTTTTTCTAGTTTTATAGTAATTATCAACAATTCATCTTATAAACATGTGTTATTTATCTTTTTCCTATTACATCACTCTTTGAGACTTCGTGGAAATCCTTTCCCATTTCATTTTATTAGGAGTCCCAAGCATCAAACATTGGGTCAAACACAACAGAGGCTAGAGGTATGTATTTAGAGTCTTAGTTGAACCCTCTTGTCATCTCAATTTGGATTTCTTATGTGTGTGATAGAAATCCCTAGCACCTACTCTACAATTCTAACATCTTATCACTTACCATATAGGTTGTGCCTCATACTAGCACTACTTCATTAGTGGTTGTACCTCCTACTAGCACAGCAGATCTTGCTCAGGGTGTAGTGCATTTTTTTTTTACTCTATATGGAACCCCTAATGCCACTCTATAATGTTAACATTTTATCACTTACCATACAAGTTGTGCCTCATACCAGCACTGCTTCATTAGTGGTTGTACCTCCTGCTAGCATGGGAGATGTAGCTCAAACTACAGTATATTTTTTGTTTTTTTAATCTATTGTGAATCCCTTATGCCACTCTATAATTCTAAGATTTTATCAATTACTATATAGGTTGTGCCCCATACTAGCAGTGATTCATCGATGGTTGTGCCTCCCATGAGCATTGATTCATCAGTAGTTGTGTCTTGCATCGTCACTCCACCTCATCATTTTGTTAGGAATCCCACCCATCAATGAAGGAGCCTATTACCATTATCATTTAGTCCAACTGTGGGACAAAGGGATGAGGTAATGAATAACACAATTTCTAGTTATTTTCATATTAGTTATGGATAAGATATTTGATAGTGTATTTTACTTTTTCTTCTGTAGACACCTGGCGAGCCACAAACTACATCAAAGAGGCTCAATTTTGATGATCCTACACAATCATATATATTGATAGTGATATCATCACATGACATTGACATAGATTCAACTTTTGTATTATATATATTATAGATTTGTACTATGCACATTCAACATTTCTATTGTACAAATTTGGTGTTTGTTGGGTATTCAACTTTTGTATTGTATTGATGAGACATAACATATTTTTGTAACTATATGATTGATATGACATAATATATTGTTCATTTTGATATACATTAAGCTTGGATCTCCATCCCACTTGTTCAATGTGTATATATAAACTTGTATTTCAACACTTTCTTGCAATTAATCAAACACATGAATGTTCATTATTTTATATAGAAACTGTAACATGTTTATCAAATTCATTATAACATGTAACCATATGTCACTTATTTTGATGTAATAAGACATGAAAAGTAAAAATATGTCATGATTTTTGTATTTGTGTCAAAGATAATAGCTCGATAGTGCATAGAGACCGTTAGGGACACTTCCATTCAGTGTGGTCGATGTTAGAAATGCTTTAGAATAACTGAGAGGGGGGGGTGAATCATTTATTCAAGGTCCAAATGTCCTATTAAAACTTTTTCACTAAGTATAGCGAGCCCATAAAACTAATCATGCATCCAAGTTAAACTTTTCTACTTAGCAAGTTACTAAAAATCAACATGTAGGAATAAGACATGAAGGATCAACACATAACACAGTGATTTATGTGGAAATCCAATTTGAGAAAAACCACCAATAACATGCTACTCAATTCTCACTCTTCTAAAGTGATGCCCTGTTAAAGGCTTACCCTGTTAAAATCTACAAAACACACTGTTAAATGTGATTGGTTAAAGGATTTCAACCACCCTATTAGAAGTGGGCTTGGTTAAAGGACTTTAGAACATTCACTTGGAATGTCACCCTGTTAAAGGATTTACAAAATGGCTATTAAATCAACCTAAATCCATAGGATTTTTTCCTAACTGATACAATTGCTAGAGAGAACAATAAGGGCTTTTGATCTTATATAACTCACAACATAACTTGTAGATTTTAGATCTCAATTTAGTTCACAATTTTGCCTGGCCTTTAGTCACTATAGCTCTGACAACTTATCCTCCTTTCAAGCTTCTTTTCCTTGAGTCATCATGCTTATTGTGCCAGTTCAATCACCTCTATGGTCACCTACCAAAGAAAAGTCTTTGTACTCTGTTCCTCCCTCTCGATGTCTTCTCCTTGATACCACATACTATCTCCAACCAACCACTCTTGCTTCTTGACCTGTAACTCCTTAAATAGAAGTCTAGAATACTTTTCCCGCTCTTATTTTAGGGTTCAAATGCATTAGGTAAGATTCAATGTATCTACCCCTTATCTTGTTTCTTCTAGAAACATCATGAAGAATCCACCTATATTCACCCAAAAATAGTTTACCTAAAATTCTATGCCAACAGCTCATCATCCTTATCTTTCATTTGGTTCACAAAATTCAAGGTAACAAACTTTTTGGCTCAGATCTGGTGAATCTTTGACTTTTCAAATAATGAAATAGCTCAGTACTATTGAATTTTTGATGCTCAACACATATTGTGTTACTTGGCACCAACTATGTTTTACTAATGCTCGGCACCTACTGTGGATTCACTTGGCATCAACTAAGTCTTACTGATGCTCGGCAGCTTCTGTTTCACTCGATGTACACTAGATTTCACATTTTCTCGACACTTACTAATAATTTTCTCGACATTAACTAACTTTCTTGGTACCCACTAATGAATTTAGTCAAGCTTTTTAGACAACTATGTTACAACTTATTCTTCTAGAGTTTCTAAGTGTACCCAACTTCTATATCTTTGAGTGTATTATCAATACATCATTTATCATTGTCTTAATTGATCCTTGTACTTCATTACAAAACCATAACTCAAACTTTCCCTTAGGTGCTTTTGTTACATCTTATTGATTAAATCCTCTTCATCAATCAACTAAGTGATAGTACTTGGATCTTATAACCAATTGTCATTCCAGAAAATAGCAGGTTTGACATTAGTGACAAAACAATGATTGAAAACATTCTTTATCAACAATCTCCCTTCTTTTTAACAATCTCCCTCTTTAATAGTGATCTTTTCAATTAGATTTCAACAATCTCCCTCTATGGCATTGATGGCAAACTAAACTAATCAACTAAGTTATCAAAATGCTAGCTAGGTTAAAACAATAAATCAAATGCCAAAAGAATATTTTGTATCCAAAATTATTCATTCTATCAACAAATTGAATTTCTTATGACTCCCTCTGAATTCTATAAGCAACTCCCTCTTTGAAAGTATTAGGGATATCTCTTTTGCTAATACACTGTCTTTTCTTTCTTCTTTTTTATTATGCTCCCTCTCTGATTTGTTATCTTGACTGATTCCTTTGCTTCTGCTTCTCCCTCTTAACTATTGTTTCCTTTCTCTTTTCTTTCTGCTATTTTTCTATTATTTCTCCCTCTATATGTTTGATCAGTTTCTCCTATTTCTCCCTTTTTTCTGTAGCTTACCATTTTGATCAATTTTTTTATTTCTCCCTCTTTGACAACAATGCCAAAGACATACTATATTAGCATCTTGTCATGCAAGTGTAGCATTTGCAATAACTCCAATTTCTCCCTCTATCACCTTGCTTGTGACTTTTTGGAAATTTTAGTACTTTAATTACTTCAGTAAATACCTAAAGTAAGTATCTTCTACCTCAATTTATATCATTTCAGCAATCAACTGATTTGATGCAAAGTAATCTTGTTGTTACTCAAACAACCTTGGATAGGGGTATTACCCCTAACTTATCTCTAAGATATTCAAATGCATCTTTAGATACTAGTTTTGTGAAGATGTTAGCAATTTGTTCTTTTGAGTTTACATATTCCACCTTCACTTGTTTGTCTTCCACCAGTTCTCTTACATAGTGATACTTAATTTCAATGTGCTTTATTTTAGCATGCATCACAGGATTCTTTGATATGTTGATGGTACTTGTATTATCACAATAAAGTATTAAAAGTTTAGTTATCTCTTCCTTCATACCTTTTAATAGGTGCTTGATCCATACAATATATGTGCAATTGATAGCAGCAGCATCATACTCAACTTTAGTTATGGACTATGAGGTACATCTTTTCTTTTTGCTAGTCTAAGTGACTAATCTTTTACTTAGGAAAAGTGCTCCTCCATTGATACTTTTTATGTCATCAATATTAGCTCCCCAGTCTACATTAGTGTAGGCTTTCAACTCAAAATTTTCAGTCCTCTTGTAATATAAGCCAAAGTCATCTATTCCTTTTAGATACCTCATTATTCTTTTTACTGCCATAAGATGATATTCTCTTGGATTTGCAAAAAATCTTGCCACTATTCCAACAACTAATGCAATGTCTAGTCTACTGTGTACAACATACTGTATCTTTCTAATCATTGATCTGTACATTGTCTAACTTACTTCAGCTAATTCATCATTCTTGGATAACTTATGTACTTCTACAATTGGTGTACTGACTGGTTTTGCATCCTCAAAGCCAAATGTTTTGAGTATCTCCTTGATGTATTTTGATTGGGTCACAAATATGTCATGTTTTAGTTGATGTACTTGCAATCCAACAAAGAATTTGATTTTCCTGAACATTGACATCTCAAACTCATGTTTCATCTGATCAGCAAAATCTTTGCATAGCGCATCTTTTCCTCCAAATATTATATCATCAACAAAGATTTTAGATATCAAAATGTCTTTACCTTTTTCTGCATTGATATACAAGTTGTTGTTGTCATATGTTCTCTCAAATCCTATCTTCAAAATATATTTGTGAAGTCTCTCATACCATGCTCTAGGTGCTTGTTTCAAACCATAGAGTGCTTTATGTAGTTTGCAAACCATATCCTCCTTCTTGTCATCAACAAATCCCTCTGGTTGTTCTATGTAGACTTCCTCTTCTAGTATACCATTCAAAAAAGTAGACTTTACATCCATTTGGTAGACTTTAAGACCTTTGTAAGTAGCATATGCAAGTAAAGTTCTTACTCCTTCCGTCCTTGCAACAAGGGCAAATGTTTCCCCATAGTCCAATCCTTCTTCTTATGCATAGCCTTTATAGACTAGTCTGGCCTTATTTCTTGTGATCTCACCATTCTCATCTAACTTGTTCCTAAATGTAAGGAAACTTGGCAACAAAGAATATAACCATTTCCACATAACCCATAATAGATCTGAAATAAACACGGAATTAAAGTCCACATGCAAAAAAATAGACAACATACCCACAAAATTGTGACACAAGATATACCCTGGGAAACCCTCATTGAGGGAAAAAACCCAGCCTCCAAAAACATCCATCACCATGTATTATTCAACAAAAATACCATTGCCATACAACCATGGAAGCCTTCATGGCCATAGCTACAACCGAGCAAACTATATGAACAAGCATGAATCCACACATCCCATGCCATACTTCCAACCTTCACAAATGCTCCTTTGGCTAACTTGTCAAGCCTTGTCCTGCTCGACTCTTGCCTTTCTCACTCTTACTCTCTATACAACAACTACCCTTGTGGAAAAAATCAAAAAAAAATTTGCAAAAAAAATTAATTTTGCGGCTGTTTTAAGCTGCCGCGGTTAAGAAACCGCAGCGGAGCCGCTAGCTGTCACCGTTGACGGCCACCGCTAGCGGTTACCGCTGGCGGTCCACCAATGGCCCGCAGCGGCTCCGCCGGCGGCCACCGCCGCAGCTCCGCCCCGCGGTGGCTCTCCTCCCTCCCGCTGCCCGGCCGTCGCTCCACCGGCGGTGGAGAGTTTTTTGGAGTTTTTTTTGTTTTTTATTATTTTTTTTTTTTAAATAATTTTTTGCATTTTTCAAAGGCCCTGGAGGTTTTTTCTCCGTAACTTGAGCATACGGACGTATTTTTTCAATCTGAAAAATGTGCCAAAAAGCTGGTTCCAAGACAGAGATGCTAGTATAGGTGTTTTTGGGTTTTGATGTAGTTTGGTTTCCTGTTTTGGTAGTCAATGCCGGATGTTCTATTTTGCACTCCGGGAGGCATATCTTGAGCATCCGATCTTCGATTTTGGACTTCTTTATATCGCCGGAAATCTCTTTCTATGCTCTTTCTAGTGATGCTGGTTGTTGTTCCAGATTCTATTCCAGGCACATCCTATTCAGTCTTTTGCGTTTTAGCATTCTGGTGGATATCCTGTTTGTTTCAGGTCTGGAGATCGATTTTGTTGCTTCAGTTGCTTCGTTTTGGGCTCTACCTTCTATTTTTTGAGCCTTATGTCTTTTTTGATCATTGTTGATATTCATTGTAAGCATTTTTATGCAACGCACTGAGATAAAGTGCCACTCTTGCGTTTCGGGATCCTTTTTATCATTGTGATTCGTTGTACTCGCACTATTATATAAAGTGCCATGGGGGGGATAGTTGTTTGCCGCTTATAGGCCCTCTTTCTCTAATTCCTCATGCAGTGTCGATGACATGTGCCTTTATTTGTGTTTGTACCTCACTCTCGATGTGTTTGGCTCCTGTGTTGTAGGAGATTTTTGGCCCATCTTTTCAGCTGCCTGTCACCTCACCTGCCTTAAGGGGAGGTTATATTGTTGTTCTATGCTTCTTTGGTTGATGGTTCGTGCCTTCTATTTCCATGGAGGTTCCTTTGGTTGATGGTTCGCGCCTTCTATTTCCATGGAGGTTCTATAGATCAGCATTTTGACAAGATTTTTGTGGTTCTTCATGCTTCAATGATTCTCTTCTGATCTCTTTGTTCCTTCTTCTGGAACATTCTTTTCTATCTCTTTTTGGAGTAGGGTTTTTCCCATGTGGTTTTCTCTATTTCTCCTCTTTATAGAGATTTTGTTGTGATTGGGTACTTGATCTGGCCTTGTTGTCGGGACCCAATTCTCTTTCATAGCTGTGCTAGGTTAGCTTCCTCCCAAGCTTCGCTTAAGGGGGGGTGTTAGAGTAATTATTTGTTCTAACTTATTAATTAAATCACTTTGATTTAATTAATTAAGTTGCCTATTACTCTAGTTTTCTTAAGCTATCTTGTAGGTGCATATAATTAATATTTTATTAATTATATTGTGCAACCCTAGCTTTTTTAGGCTTTAGTTTCCCTTTTCGGGTTTCGTGATTCCTTTATAAGGATTCACCTCTTTGTATTTTATTGATTCAATTATTGGATTATATGAGATATTGCTCTTTGCATGTCCATAAGATGGATCTGGCTTTTTGGCCTCCTTGATTTTTCCTTGCCTCTGTTCTTTGCTTCATCCATGTGACAGGTTTATGCATGCAAGTGTTCTTGGGAGATTAGTTTTTCACCTAATCTAACAGTGGCTGCTTATATAGTAGCAAGTCCCACAAAACCACCAAGTGGTATTACATAAACCATGTGCTACCTAACCCACTGACCCCATATTTAATATTGGGCATTTAATTCTTTTCCCCAATATTAAATAATTACATAAAATATTTTCACAATGTTACAATACAACTCATCAAGAATATTCCATGGGAATCTTTACATGTTGCACGTCCATCTAAGCACAACATTACATAATAAAATAAAATAATAAAATAACAATATTATGCAATGTGTGCAACACCCATTATCTTAACAATCTCCCACTTGTTGTATACATTGCATAGGGTCAATCCGTAGCCACATAAATGAACAAGGGAACAATCCCTCCCAGCACATCCACCATCATGGATCAAAATAAACCAACTACTCCATCCTGGTACCCGCAACAAAATCAAAGTATCCAGCATCTCAAACATGAATGATCTCACCTCCTATTATGCCACTACAACTGGACATACATAGAAGCCATCCAAAGAGAAAGCCACCCAACCTTTCGCATTAGAAGATCATAAAATCCTATACCAACTAAAATTCCAAGCACAAAAACTTGATCCAAAGGTAATCACATGTATCCATAGTTGTCAAAATATCCATAGCTGAAATAGCACCCACAGGAAGTGCCAAACCCATCCAACTATCCATACCTCAAAGGTATAACAAGTGAATCTCATATCATCGACATATCCAATCTATAACCTGCAGTCACAAGCCTCAAGAGCAATACCTGCCACATATATACCAAGAAGCTCCCACTACAAAAGATAATGTCAAATCTATAACCAATCCACTCAACACATCTCAAAGAAGTGAATCCATGTAGCATCAAGGAAATCCACAATACATAAACTGATATCCTGCAAGAAAAAAATCTCATAACAAGTCTCCAATAGTCTCCAAGTTCTCCACAACCAACAAAGGAAAGAGATAAAGAAATAACCATGTCATCTCTCACATGACATACATGAGCACAAACCAGTGATCACAATCTCTAACCAATCTCAAATACAATGTAGGCAAAACTAAACATCCAGGAAGATAACCAAGACCAGAGAAACCATGCAAATCATAACCTGTATCATGTCCTTCTACACACACCTCTAGATGTAAACTATGCAAGAATGATCTCCTTCATAAAACCCCAACAAGAAGCCTCAACAACACCCAAACCATACCATATAGCTAATCATGGATGTACGCCTCTCACAAGAAGACCAAACTCAATAAAACCATTCCTAAACCAAGGAATATGTCCAATATAAAACCATCTACCAAACTCAACTAGCATAACAACATATGCACATGGAGATAACCAATGCTAAACCATCTCTCAAATGAACCCTCCAGAACTAACTCATGTACCATAGCTCAAGATCCATATCCATGGAAGACAAGCATAAATATAATGCAACTGAGAGAAAACAATGGGCTATACCTCTCAAGTAGCAAACCGCCGAGTAGACCAAGAGTGGGGAATGAGAATGCTCATCAAGATACCCAAGTCTCCAAACAAGACTCATCTAAGAACAATCTCCTCTCAAGTTCATATCAGGTGACTGCCCCTCGAACTTCCTGCTGAAACCATCAACTGTCCCAACAAATACTTCTCTAATCCAAGAGAAATCAGCATCACCACCGTCTCTAAGTATCCATGAGCACCTGTAACCAATCAATCCATGCCAACTCCAAATGCAACATAGAAATATCATGAAGTATCCAGCTTATGATCAGTGTACTCAATACCAAGAAACTAAACCAAGATCAATGTCAAAATTCCAACCATGGCCTCAGGAACATAAACATGACAACATGATCTTACCATCTCAACTAAGGAGATAACATGCTCCATATGAACACACCATAACATGTCACAACTCTAAACGCGTATCAAGAGTATACCATGACATAATAATGAAACCATCCTCATACCAAGGATAACATGCCAAATAAAAGCATAAACCACACTTTTTCCAAGAACCCTATGAGTCCTCAAGATGCAACCATCTCCACACACCATGAAGAAAACCATCTACACATACCAGGAAGAACCATCTCCATACACCATGAAGACAACCAAGAACTCTATGAGTCCTCAAGATCTAACCATCTTCACACACCATGAAGATAACAAGTGCACCATGCAAATGTCAAAGATGCTTCTGCAGCAATAGGATCTAAGACAAACCTCCAACATTTGCAAACACTCAATGAATATATCAATGCCAACAAGTCCTACTCAATCATGGTACCCAGTCACCTATGGCATCATAAAATCTATCTCCTATATAAAGATCCAAACTAAATCAGGAACTAATCCTACACTGTCACCTCACCACTATCACAAGTTCCCACTAAATCGTGTATCTAAGCTATCCATGACATCATGATAAAAATACCATCCTCTAACCATGAGAATCAACCAAGGCATCAAACCATCAAAGAACTCAAAGTGCACATCATGAGCTCTTTAAAAGAAACTAAATAACCATGATCCTCAACCAAGAAGATATACCACCATAACTGAATCAGAAATCTAAGCTAATGAACATCAAGGATGTACCTGTATAGCCAATCATGTCATGCCAAAATCCATGGTACCATGATCACATCCATGAATCGAGCATCTGTCTCTCAAAGTGTCCAACCTGTCAGCATAGTCAACCATAATCCTCCACCATGACTGTACCTGGTAACAACATCTCATCCCTTCTACATGAAGAAAATAGTAAATCATGTGACTTAGGGCATAGACAACCCAAATCCGAGCCACCAATCTGAATATGCATCAATAATGAAAGATCAATGGGCAAACACAATCCATAACCAAGCTATAAATACAACCTATAAGTATAGACCACTTACAACACTGCACAACTTGTAGACCCAACAAGTCATCATGCATATCCAAACCAAACACTGATAAACATATCATCATGAGACCAAACTTGAGTATACAATGACATCAAAACTTAAATCTCCAATGCCATAAAATAACAATATTATGCAATGTGTGCAACACCCATTATCTCAACACTAAATACCCACTTGGTACCAATCACATTCTTATCAGTTGATCTTGGAACTAAAGTCCAGGTTTTTTTCTTCTCTATCTGCTCAATCTCTTCTTCCATAGCTTTATACCAATTATCATCTTGCAGGGCATCTTTCACTATTTTGGGTTTAATCTTGCTCAACAGACATGATTCATTTCTTAGTCTATTCCTAGTAATTGGTCTGGCTTCCTTATCACCAATGATTTATTCTACAGGGTGATGTCTTCTCACATACTTGGATAGCCTTGGTTCTATCCTTGTTTCCATGTTAGGTCTTTCAGCTTCAGAGTCAATGTGCACATCTCTTTCAGGTATTTCATCATCTCCTTCATGTGTACTAAATTCAAAATTAGAATGTGCATTTTCTTCATTCTGCAACTCGGCTTCTGAATGTAGCTCAACATTCATTGGTTATGACTCAGCTGATACTAAAACTTGTTGTTGATTCCCAACTTGATTGGTAGCTTCGTCTTCAACAGGCATTCCTTCATAGAAGTATACAAAGGATCTATACTCTTCTAGTTTCTTGGTTTCATCAACTTGAACTTGTGTATGCTCATCAAAATTTACATTTGCACTCTCCACAATCTTGTTAGTGTTAGTATTTAAACACTTATATTCTTTACTTCTAGTGGAGTATCCAAAGAATATGCCTTCATCACTCTTTGAATCAAACTTTCCATTTCTAGTATCTTTAAGAATATAACATTTACAACCAAACACTTTGAAATGTTTTACATTGGATGAGTGACCATACCATAATTCAAAAGGTATTGCATTTGTACCTTTCTTGATTTGTACTCGATTTGGGGTGTACACAGTTGTACTTATAGCTTCTCTCAAGTACTTTAGAGCAACATTCTTCCCTATCATTAATGTTCTAGCATAGTCTATCACTGATCTATTCCTTCTTTCTAAAATTCCATTCTATGGGGGAGTTCTAGGTGTTGATGTTTGTCTTTTAATTCTTTTGTCATTGCAAAATGTCTTAAATTATTTTGATGTGAACTCTCCTCCTCTATTTGATCTTAGACACTTTAGACTCCTCCCTGTTTCTTTCTCAACCCTAGCCAAATACCACTTAAACATTTGAAATGCATCAAATTTTTGCTTTAAGAACATGACAGTCATCATCCTTGAATAGCCATCAACAAATATTATTATATATATGTCACCTTTGTAGCTTTTCACGTCTATTGGGCCACATAAATCATTATGAACTAACTCTAGTACTTCTTTGGAAGTATAGGTTTTTCTTTTGAAGCTTGACTTGGTCATCTTTCCTAGCTGACACTATCTCCTATCATATGATGTGAGCACCCACTATCTATGATACATTTTTCATTCTTGTTCACACACGCTACCAATGTTGTTACCTCATCTTCATCTGACTCATCCTTCATGGATACATAGACTACCTCGTCATCATTTTCATCAAAATCCTCTTCTTCAACAAAGTAGCACTTTTTACCTTTGACTTTGTAATCTCTGCCATCATCTTCTCTTATGTTCTTGTGTTTGTTTCCTTCTCTGTAGTTCTTTTTCTATGTGCATCTTGTAGTAATATGTCCTACTTCATTGCAATTAAAATAAATGATAGGTAGCTTACTTTTGAATTTACCTTTGCCTCTGTGAAATCTTCTGGCCAACAATGCTTCCAATTGTTCCACATCTTCTTCATTTGTGTTGTTGTCACTGGATGCATATTTTGTCTTTCTTTTCTTCTTCTTTAATTTCACCTCCTTAGTGTCTTTCAAAAATAGCTTGGACTTGAAGGCAGATTCAAGATTCTCAAGTCTGTATTTATCAAAATTGGATAACTCAAATGCAGTAAGTCTTCCCACTATACCTTCAAGAGTCAACTTGTTTCCTAGTACGCATCTTAACTCTTGGATGGTTGACACTCTAATAGCATAGATGGGGAGAAAGGTTCTTAATAATTTTCTATTAATAGTTTCATCATCTAAATGACCACCCAAAATTCTTATTGCACTTACTACTTCTTTTATTCTAGAGGCATATTGAGCAATGTTCTCACCTTCCTTCATTCTCATCTCATCAAACTTTCCTCTGAAGCTTTCTCTTTTTTCTCTTTAGACATTCTAGTCTCCTCCATAAATATCTAACAAGGCTTTCCACATCTTGAAAGAAAATTTACATCCCTTGATGTCATCAAATTCAGCATAGTTGAGGGTAAAGGCAATCTCCAGCATTGCCTGATTGTGCTCCTTCTTTTTCTTCATATCTTCTGTAGTAGGAACACCAACTAGATCAACATGTTCCACTTCAATTGAGGTTTGTGCATGATCACCTATTTATCCAAGGTGCAACTTCATCAAAAATTTCCATGCAACAAAGTTATCTCTGTTGAACTTGGGAACTTCTCTCTTGGACATCTTGATCTTTCTGTTTCTAGTGCCTTTAAACAAAATCAGCAAATGGCTCTGATACCAATTGTTAGAAATACTTTAGAATAAATAAGATGGAGGGTGAATCAATTATTCAAGGTCCAAACGTCCTATTAAAACATTTTCACTAAGTATAGTGAGCCCATTAAACTAATCATGCATCCAAGTTAAACTTTTCTACTTAGCAAGTTACTGAAAATCAACATGCACGAATAAGACATGAAAGATCAACACATAACATAGTGATTTACGTGGAAACCCAATTTGGGAAAAACCACCAGTAACATGCTACTCAATTCTCACTCTTCTGAAGTGATGCCCTATGAAAGGCTTGCCCTGTTAAAGGCTACAAAACACACTGTTAAATGTGACCTAGTTAAAGGATTTCAACCACCCTGTTAGAAGTGGGCCTGGTTAAAGGACTTTAGAACATTCACTTGGAATGTCACCCTATTAAAAGATTTACACAATGGCTGTTAAACTAACCTAAGTCCATAGGATTTTTCCCTAATCGATACAATTTCTAGAGAGTAACAATAAGGGCTTTTGATTTGATATAACTCACAACATAACTTGCAAATTTTAGATCTCAATTCAATTCACAATTTTTCCTGGCCTTCAGCCATTGTAGCTCTGATAGCTTGTCCTTCTTTCAAGCTTGGTTTCCTTGAGTCTCCATACTTATTGTGCTAGTGCAATCACCTTTGTGGTCAACTATCAAAGCAGAGTCTCTATACTATGTTCCTCCCTCTCAATGTCTTCTCCTTGACACCACATACTATCTCCAACCAACCACTCTTGCTTCTTCACCTGTAACTCCTTAAATAGAAGTCTGGAATACTTTTCCCACTTTAATCTTCTAGCTCTTATTTTAGGGTTTGAATGGATTAGGTAAGATTCAATGTATCTACCCCTTATCTTGTTTCTTCTAGAAATATCATGAAGAATCCACCTGTATTCACCCAAAAATAGTTTACCTAAAATTTTGTACCACCAGCTCATCATCCTTATCTTTCATTTGGTTCACAAAATTCAAGGTAACAAACTTGTTGGCTCAAATCTAATGAATCTTTGACTTTTCAAATAATGGATTAGCTTGGCACTATTGAATTTCTAATAATTGGCACATATTGTGTTACTCAGCACCAACTATGTTTTACTGATGCTCGGCACCTACTATAGATTCACTCAGCATCAACTAAGTTTTACTAATGCTTGACACCTAAACTTGCTTAGCACCTTCTATTTCACTTGGCACACACTAGATTTTCATTTGCTTGACACATACTAATAATTTTCTTGGCATGAACTAACTTGCTCGGCACCCACTAATGAATTTACTCAAGCTTTGCAGACAACTTTGTTATAGCTTATTCTTCTAGAGTTTCTAAGTGTATCCAACCTTTGAATCTTCAAGTGTATTATGAATACATCATTTAATCATTGTCTTAACTGATCCTTGTACTTCATTACAAAACCATAACTCAACCTTTCCCTTAGGTGCTTTTGTTACATCTTATTGATTAAATCCTCTTCACCAATCAACTAAGTGATAGTACTTGGATCTTATAAGTAATTTTCATTCCAGTAAATTGCAGGTTTGACATTACTAACAAAAAAATTATTGAAAACATTATTTATCAATAATCTCCCTTCTTTTCAACAATCTCCCTCTTAAATAGTGATCTTTTCAATCACATTTCAACATTTGATACCGTGGGAGGGATGTTGTGGATAAAACAAGGTTGGTCCTAGGCTAAACCTAATCGACCAAAGCTAACAAAGTAGATGATTTGATCCTAGGATCAACGGTTTAGAATATACACAACCTTGCTAATTTTAATTGAGATACATTGCAACTTTTAGCAATAAGTGAGATATGGATGCCAAATCCAAACAAAGTTGAATCTCTAAAAATTGAGATAGGTTATTGTAGGCCTAGATAACATAGTCTTGTAGCACCTGACAGGTCATCAATACCTTGCACAAGCTCAAAGATGCCCGATAAAAGATCGCAGTCTAATGGTACTTAGATGCCCTTAGGGACACTTCCGTTCAGTGTGATCAATACTATCGGAGGGATGTTGTGGCTAAAACAAGGTTGGTCCTAGGCTAAACCCAAACCAACCAGAGATAACAAAGTAGATGATTTGATCCTAGGACCAAAGGTTTGAAATATACACAACCTTGCTTATTTTAACTAAGCAATATTGCAACTTGGCAATAGGCAAGATACGGATGCCAAATCCAAACAAAGTTGAATCTCTAAAAATTGAGATAGTTTGTTGTAGGCCTAGATAAAATGATCTTGTAGCACCTTAGAATTTTTCAATACCTTGCACGAGCTCAGAGAAATGTTTGATCAAAAATCGTAGTCTGGTAGTGCTTAGATACCCTTAGGGACACTTCCGTTTAGTGTGGTTGATACCGTCAAAGGAACATTGTGGCTGAAAAAGGTTGGTCCTAGGCTAAACTCAATAAAATAGAGCTAATAGAGTAGATAATTCGATCCTAGGACCAATGGTTTGAAATATACACAACCTTACTCATTTTAACTGAGAAACGTTGCAAATTTTGGCAGTAAGTGAGATACAGATGCCAAATCCAAATAAAGTTAAATCTCTAAAAATTGAGATAGGTTGTTGTAGGCCTACATAATGTAATCCTTTAGCACCTAATAGTTTTTCAATACCTTTCACAAGCTTAGAGAAATACTCGATCAAAGATCGCAACCCAATGTTGCTTAGATGCCCTTAGGGATGCTTCTATTAAGTGTGGCCAATACTTTTGGAGGGATGTTGTGGCTGAAATGAGGTTGGTTGTAGATTAAGCCTAACCAACCAGAGCTAACAAAGTAGATGATTCAATCCTAGGACTAATGGTTTGAAATATACACAACCTTGCTCATTTTAATTAAGCAATATTGCAACTTTTAGGCCAAAAGTTGTTGAATATGTTAAAAGTTGTTAGGGATGGGAAAATAATGAATTAGGTTACTTAATACATCCTAGGAATCTTAACTATGGTCCTAGAATAGTCTTAGATGGACTTATCTGACCAAAAAATGTCAAGAGCAAAAATTTCTCAAAAGTTGCAAAGTTGCTTGAGCAACTTTTGCATTTTTTGCAAGAAGTTGCAAATGGAGGTTTGGTCATAAATAGCATCTGCATCATGATCTCCAACACATATACTCCTCCAGTTCATTTTTTCATTTTCCAACAAACCTTTTCACTCGGTTGTGCATTCTTGACAACTTTTGTAAGAATTTGCAAACATTACACTTTTGATAAATTTGCACTTTCCAACTTTTTGCACTATTATGCAATTTTTCTCTTCTCATGCGTTATATAGGCTGGTTTGGTGGTTAGTCACCCTTTAGGACTCCTCTTCAATGCTTTGCAACTTTCTTGCCAATAGTTGCTCAAGCAACTTTTGAAAGTTGCAAAGTTGCACAATGCAACGTTTACATTTTTTTGCAACTTGTCACCAATTTGGTCAAATGAACTTCCTATAATCTCAAACTTAACTACAAAACTTACCTATGGTAAAAACCTAACCCTAAATCTGCATGGACCCTATTGACCTCATGATGATGTTAGATCATCATGCCTTGTGCCAATGAGAGGTTTATTTTAAGACTAAAAAGGGTGACATGGTGTGGCAGCAAGGACACGGTCCAAAACAACCCTATCCAATCTTTTCCTATGTTGTAGAGAAGCCAAATGGGTACCCAAATATATAATTCATTTTCCTAGTGTTTTGGAAAACTTAGAAGAAAAATGCAAGAGGACACTCATCTAAATCCATATAAGTTGAAGATAATTTTTTAAAAAATTAGGATATCATCAAACCACAAAAAATAATATATATGGCATCTAAATATGCACATATTACATGTCTTCTCTTCTTTTTATACAAAATTTCGCATCTAAATATGCACATGTGATGTCTCTTATTGAATTTTTATACAAAATATTGCATACAAATATGCACATGTTAAATGTCTTCTCTTTTTTATATACAAGATTTGACATCTACATATGCACATCACTGTGAAGTTGCAACATTTCACATAACATATATACAAAATTTTCAAAAATTATTCTGCCATATGTAGAATGATTCAGCTATATAGCACACAATCAATACCTTTTGGATCAGCTCAAACCCTTATTGTATCAAGTATCATCTTGTGATCATATTCACATACTTTCCACAACTTCTTGTTAAGAGGCCTACCATGATACGGTATCAATTGAATATTTGTTGCAACAATAAGGTTAGAGTAATGAAGAATATGTTTGTGTGTCTCAAAATCCTCAAATAACCACATGGTATATTTCTTGACAGGGTATCTACATTTAATTGTAAAGATAATTTAAAGTTAGAATTGATACATTATACATGAAAAATTGACTTAAAGAGATCTTCATGGAAGGGGATAGAAATATACTACCTTCTAAGATGTGTGTCTATCACAATGACGGATCCTATTGGATACTCAATATCCTCACCATTAATGAGTATAGCTATCAATTTCTTTTTGGGCTCAATACATCGACATAGAAAGTAATATGTTCCTTCATCATTACAGTGATATGCAATAACTGCATATACATGACTTGCATTATATAGAAGGATAAGTTAATGAAAAAAATTGAAAGTCATCTATTTTAACCAAGTATTAAATTGATAAATTAGTACCTAGTTCAACTAGGTCAGATACATGCTCAAAATCTATTGATGCTTCAACCTGGTTGAGTTGTAGTGATGTAGGAAGTTCATATAAATCAATGGGATGCAAAGTTCTACAATACCATTGGTCTACCCACTCTTTTAATTCACATTCATCACATAAATGATGCATACATGAAGAGAAAAAATATGCAAGCTTTCTAGTATGAATAGCTAGTGACGTTGCATTTGAAATTTGAAATGAATGCATCTCACTTGATCTTCTAAATGTACAACAATCTTGCAAATTTTCAATGTTAGGTTCACATATCAACCAAAGATATCTAGAAGCCATAGTCTTACCTATATTACTTGGTCTCATCATAGAATTGCACCATTGGACAATTGTTTCAGCATTTTCTAATATTGTGCCACCTCCATACTTTAACTCCTCTCTACTAAGGGCTCTTTTGACACATGCTTTAGCACCATAATGCTCTCCCTTTCCATGTCCCGCCTCAATCAAATTCCAAAAATGTTGTACTACACTTATTACATGAATCCTACTCAACCAATAGAGTATCTTTTCATTCTTGAATTGTGTGGTGCAATAATTTGACCATATAATGTGTTAATTATATCTTTCATCTCTTTCCCTCAACTTATCATAGAAAACTCTAAAACATCCTTGCACAAACTTTAATGAATGAGTTTGATCATCACTAATATAGAAGTGATACTCTCTTAATACTTGTCTATCATCCTCAATGCTATCATGTGCATGAATAAATGCTATGTGTACAATAATTGACACTTGTATATAGTTTTAATACATTGGTTGCACTTCATTTTGAAGTTTTAGTGTATAGTTTTCAGCGTAGTCAACAATGGCCACAATCATACCAAAGGGTCCTTACACAACTTAAATTGCTCATCTAACCACCTATCTATTAGGATAAACCACAGACAGAAATAAAAAACTACATGCAAATATAACCAATAACAAAAATAATAGAACACACAGAAATGAACACAAGGCACCAAGATTTAACGTGGTTCACCCAATCCCTGGGCTACGTCCACCAAACAGCAAGTCTGATCTTATTACAATCCAGTGATTACAACCTGATTACAATCTGTAATCCCTTACAGCTCAATACCGCCGCAAGAACCAATTTCGTATCACCACACATAAAAAATACCCAACCCTAAGCTATTTTTATACAAGTATTAAACCGCTTTAGGGTTATAACATGTCGGCCATATGTCGGCCATAATATGTCAGCTACCATGTCGGCTACCATGTCGGCTACTTCCAAAAAAAAATATTTCGGCCACTATTTATGAAGTATGTACAGTACTTTCCTGATCAGTCACCACAATCTAACAATCTCCCACTTGGGGACTGATCAGGCTCCACATTAAACAACAATCTCCCACTTGGAGACTGATCCTATAGCAATACAACTACCGCATGGGGCTCCCACTGGATCAAACCACCCTGGACTTTGTTGTTCTTTTATTCACATTTAGTCTAAAAGACCAACTGAAGCTGAAGAGGAGGTCAGCTTCTCCCTTGTGACAACCTTTGTCAACATATCTGCTGGATTTTCATTGGTATGTATCTTCTCCAGCTTTAACTGTCCATCCTCCAAAACTGACCGAATGAAATGGTACCGCAACTGTATGTGTTTGGTCTTAGAATGCAGAGCTGAATTCTTAGCAAGATGAATAGCACTCTAACTATCTGTGAACAAATAATTATCCTTCTAAGGATGTCCCAATTCTTCCAAGAAGAACTGAAGCCATATCATCTCTTTGGCTGCCTCTGTAGCAGCAACATACTCTGCCTCTGTAGTGGAGAGAGCATTAATCTTCTGTAGCCTAGAAACCCAGCTCACGGCTGCCCCACCAACAGTAAAGACATAACCTGTAGTACTTCGCCTAGTATCAATATCCCCAGCCAAATCTGAGTCAACATAGCCCTGTAAATCAGTAGTAGAGCCCCCAAAGTGTAAACACTTATTGGATGTTCCTCTCAAATATCTAAGAATCCACTTGACAGCATTCCAATGCTCAAAACCTGGATGACTCATATACCTGCTAACGACTCCCACTGCATGTGCAATATCTGGCCTAGTGCATACCATAGCATACATCAAACTTCCTACAGCTGAAGCATAGGGTACCTTGGACATCTTATCCTCCTCTTCCTGTGTCTTGGGACACATCTCCTTAGTCAATTTCAAATGACCAGGTAAAGGTGTGCTGACAGCTTTAGCATTCTCCATAGAGAAACGTTGCAACACCTTCTCAACATAATCAGCTTGAGATAGCATCAATGTTCTGTTCTTCCTATCTCTGCAAATCTTCATACCAAGGATTTGTTTTTCTGCCCCCAAATCCTTCATAGAAAATGCATGTGCTAACTGGCATTTTAGCCCCTTAATATGATGCATGTTAGACCCAGCTATAAGCATATCATCAACATATAGACATAAAATAATGTAGCTATCATCATCCAACCTCTTAAAATAAACACAGTAATCTGAATGACACCTATTATATCCATGCTCATGCATAAAACTGTCAAATTTTAGATACCATTGCCGAGGTGCTTGCTTCAAGCCATATAAACTTTTCTTCAATTTGCACACTAAGTTCTCCTTACCTTTGACCTCAAAACCTTGTGGCTGAGCCATATATATTTCTTCATCCAAATCACCATGAAGAAAGGTTGTTTTAACATCCATCTGCTCTAAATGCAAATCTTCAGTAGCGACAAGACTTAAAACAGTACGAATAGAAGTCATTTTAACAACAGGAGAAAATATCTCATCAAAATCAAGTCCCTTTTTCTGTGCAAATCCTTTTACAACTAACCTAGCCTTAAATCTTTTCTTAGCTCTTTCCTCTTCTTTCAACCTGTAAACCCATTTATTCAGTAAAGCCTTTTTACCTACAGGCAACTTGCACAAATCCCATGTCTTATTTTTCAGCAAAGAGACCATTTCATCTTTCATTGCAGACTCCCACTGAATCTTAGTATCCACCTGCACAGCTTCATCATAACTTTCAAGTTCACCAGCATCAGTAAGTAAAATAGAATACAAAGAGGGAGAAAACCTTTGTGGAGGTCTAATTGGCCTTGTTGACCGTCTAACATTCACTGGTGTCTGTGGTATTTGTTTTTGCAGTTGTTGCACATCATGAGGAACGGCTGGAACATCAGCTTTTGGAGTATCATCCAGCACTACATAATCATCTTCTTTCTTCTCATGTTGCTGCAACAGATCTTTGTACAACACTTTTTCATTGAATATGACATCCCGACTTCTTATAATTTTATGATTTTCAAAATCCAAAAGCCTATAGCCAAATTCATTAATGCCATATCCAAAAAAGACACATTTCTTTGATTTAGCATCTAGCTTGGTTCTATTTTCAGAGTCTATATGAGCAAAAGCTTCACAACCGAAGGTCTTGAGAAAAGAATAACTCACCTTCTTACCAGTCCATGCTTCCTTTGGAATACCACAGCCCAAAGGAGTAGAGGGACCTCTATTAATCAAATATACTGCAGTATTGATAGCCTCCGCCCACATGTGTAAGGGAAACCCAGCATGCAACCTCATGCTCCTTGCGCGCTCCATTATAGTCCTGTTCATGCGTTCAGCCACTCCATTTTCCTGTGGAGTCCTTGGAATAGTTTTTTGTCTACGAATACCATTAGTGGAGCAATAATCTTCAAATTCATGACTGCAATACTCACCACCATTATCAGATCTGAGATATTTTAATTTCTTACCAGTCTCATTTTCAACCAAGCATTTCCATTTCTTAAAAGTTTGAAATACATCAGATTTTTGTCTAAGGAAATAAACCCATACTTTTCTAGTTGCGTCATCAATAAATGTAACATAATAATGAGAGCCACCAAGGGAAGATACCTGAGCCGGTCCCCATACATCTGTATGCACAAGCTCTAATTTCTCCTTTTTGTTTTCCTTCCCTGTCTTTACAAAACTCACTCTCTTTTGTTTTCCATACACACAACTTTCACAAAAATCCATATTCACACATTTTAGACCTGGTAAAGCTTTCCTTGAATGAAGTACTTTCATACCTTTCTCACTCATGTGCCCAAGTCTATTGTGCCACAACGCTGTATCAGAATCTACAGCAGCTATTTGTTCTCCCTGCTCAACTGCAGTAATTGTTCCTGAATATTCATTTTTCTCTGAAACAATCAAAGTAGAAGGAACAATATGACCTGTACAAAGATATAAGGTGCCTACTTTCACACCTCTTGCTACTACAAGAGAACCTTTTGAAACCTTCCAATTTTTATCATTAAAAGTAACTACACAACCCTCATCACCGAGTTGCCCTGCTGAAATTAAATTTCTACTTAGTTTTGGAACATGTCTTACCTCATGTAGTAGCCAATGATTCCCATTCTGCAACTTAATCTTAATTTTTCCCTTTCCAACAATCTGACAGGGTTCATTATCCCCCAAATAAACAAGCCCAAAATCCCCTTGGACATAATCAATGAAATAACCTCTATGAGGTGTAGCATGAAAAGAAGCACCAGAATCTAAAACCCATGAATCATCAACATTCTCTAAAGACAGAAGCAAAGCATCCTCTTCGGATTTGTTAATTACCACATTTGCCTCTTTGTCTCCATCTGATTTATCTCCTTCATTTTTCTTTCAAGTCCAGCAATCTTTCTTTTTGTGCCCTGGTTTCCCACAGTACCAACAATCATTTGGTCCTCTCGATTGAGACCTCCTCCCCTTTGACTTTCCTCTTGATTTCCCACGATTTCCAAAGTTACTTCCTCTTTCAGTCGTTCTGCCCCTGCTTTGTGCATTTAAAGCACTTCCTGATGTAGATCCACCTGAGGATTTTCTACGAGTTTCCTCACTTCAAATAACACTGATCACATCATCATATTTTAGGGTACTAGATCCAGGAACAGAATTACTCACCGCCATTACCAAGCCATTCCAGCTTTCAGGCAAAGAACACAAAATTAAGAGAGCCCTAATTTCTTCATCAAAATTGATACCCACAGAAGATAATTGACTAGTAATAGTATTAAACTCATTTAAATGATCTGCAACAGATCCACCTTCTGCCATTTTCATATTAAATAAACGCTTCATGAGAAATACCTTATTTGAAGCGGAGGGCTTTTCATACAATGTCGCTAGGGTTTTCATCAAATCTTCTGTCGTCTTTGCTTTTGTAATATTAAATGCCACCGATGGTGCCAAGCATAATCGAATGCTTCTGAGTGCCTTTCTATCCAAAAGATCCCATTCAACCTCTGACATAGTTCCTTGATTCTTGGCTTTTCCTTCCAACGGCTTCCATAAATCCTTCTGATATAAATAGTCTTCCATTTGCATCTTCCATAACTGGAAGTTTTGCGCATTAAACTTGTCAACCCTCAACTTACCCTCATCTGCCATCACTCCCACTCAACTGTGAGACTCCCACTTAACCGTGAGACTTTCCTGCAGAGGATAACTGAAAGACAACCTTGCTCTGATACCACTTGTTAGGATAAACCACGGACAAAAATAAAAACTACATGCAAATATAACCAATAACAAAAATAATAGAACACACAGAAATGAACACAAGGCACCAAGATTTAACGTGGTTCACCCAATCCCTAGGCTACGTCCACCAAACAGCAAGTCCGATCTTATTACAATCCAGTGATTACAACCTGATTACAATCCGTAATCCCTTACAGCTCAATACCACCGCAAGAACCAATTTCGTATCACCACACATAAAAAATACCCAACCCTAAGCTCTTTTTATACAAGTATTAAACCGCTTTAGGGTTATAAAGTATTTATGAAGTATGTATAGTACTTTCCTGATCAGTCACCACAATCTAACACTATCTCTATGTGTGTGACCTATGTAGTCATAAACTATTTTCTCTTGAAACAATTTCATAAAATCAACTACACATACATCACGTTTCACTAATTCACACCTCTTTAATTTTTTTCAATCTTTAACACCATATATAATTGTTTTGTACTTTCCAAGAGAAACTAGTGTTTTACCAATTTTATGTGTGCTACCTAGATGTAGGCATCTGTGCAACTTTTGCAAACCACCACATTGAGGGAAAAAATCTTTCTAACACATGGTTTTATAATAAATGCACCCATCATCTTGTTTACATAGTACACTTGCAATAAATTCTTTTGGTGACTTAGGAGGTAATTATAGACCACAATCTTGCAATATTTCATTACTATGCAAAGCACAACATATATAATGATAAACATCATAATGCATAGAAAACTCAACATGAATCCTACAACATGTAGTGTGTGTATTATTTATCTTAACGTAGAATGGTTTTGTCATCTCAAAAAACCTTTGGCTGATTTTAATTTAATGAAATATTTGAAGAAACATTTCATAAAATTTGTTTGAGTCATAACCAAAAAATGTTTTGCATGTGGCTCACATTTTGTTTTTTCAATTCATCTTTTGACAACATCCTTTTGGTTTTGTGAAGCCCTTCAGTTGTCACACCAAAAGTTTTCTATTGATGTTCTTAGTGCATCAACAATAACTTTATCCTTACATAGGAGTCTACCTTGGAATGACCAAAAATAAGTCTCATTAGAATTCTCAATTTTCTCTCGCCTCACTATGGCTTTGACTAACATTGTTCTACTTATCCTTAATGATTTACTATTTTTTCTTACCATACGAGTTTTTTCCATTTCCATTCCCATTATGGTTGATGTGAGGACCCATCAACTTTTATTAGCATCTTTATTATGTGCTTTTGAACCAATGGATTTGTATGCATCAAAGAGATTTCTAACAATGCTTCTTTCTCTACTATTTTCAGATGTTCTTAACCACAAAATTCTCATTGTCTCTCTAAATTTCAGATTTTTAACCATTTCAACAAGTTGGCATCTTCCACTTTGATTTAAATTTCCAAAATAGTTATTCCAAATCTTATGAATAATTCTCCTACAATTTCTTTCTGACATTTTATCATGCATTAACTTCAAAATATTTTCATCAATGTTAATTAGAAACTTTTTTTTTCTACATATTATTCTAGGAGATATTGATGTACGTGCATGCTCTATATTTTCATTGCTTACATCATGTGCATTAATCATTTCAAATTGAGATGTCGCATTAGGGGCATCAAGTGACATAAGTGTATTTGTCATAATCATTTCAATTGGGGTATGTTGAGCATTTTCATCTATCAAATTAGGTGTGCTTGCGACATCAATATCAATAGGTAGATTTTCATCACTTACATTTGAGGCATTTGATGATGTACCTTCACATAATCTCGTCATAAGCTCCCTTTTTTTTTTTGTTGCCTCTCATTTTCCAATCATTCCTCTCTTGTTCTTTCCCATGATTGTAGATGCAAATTACCCTACAAATAATAACATGAATAAAATAAACAATAAGGTACTAACATGATTATTTTATCCTCAAGCATAAGATACTAACATAAAATAAGGTGTTGGCACATGAAGAATATAAAATTTAGCATTTCCAAGCACAGAAAACCTTACACTTGCATACTTGGTATACAAATACATCTGAAAAGTAGTAGAATCTGGTCTAGACTGCATTAAAATACCATAATAATCGTTGATATGTTGTTTTATTTATAGCTTTCAATAACTCGATTGGGTTTTTTATAACCTGGTCAGGTTATTGATTTCTAATTACATTATCCATATGGACAAATAATCTAATCAGGTTTTGTATAACCCGATCGAGTTATACAAAACCCTATCAGGTTCTATTTTCTTACTACATAAAGGTATATTGAAGGAGGGAGAGAGTCATGGAGATAATGCAAGAGATAGGGTGAGGATAGGATAAAGAGATAGAAGGGGATACGAAGAGGGAGAATGAATAAGAGAGATGGAAAGTGAATGGGGGCGAGAGAGTGAGAAGAGGATAGGAGAAAGAGGGAGGGAGAGGGGGGAATATGAGAGAGAAAGAGAGATTAGGGGATAGGATAAAGAGAAATAATTATAGAGAGAGAGAGAGAGAGAGAGAGAGAGAGAGAGAGATGTAGGATGGAGAAAGGATTAGGGAATAGGAGAAAGAGAGAGAGGGGATGGGAGAAAGATAGAAAGGGGATATGAGTGTGTGTGTGTGTGTGTGTGTGTGTGTGTGTGTGTGAGAGAGAGAGAGAGGGAGATTAGGGGATATGATAGAAAGAGTGAGAAAGAGATGGAGAGAATGAGAGAGAGAGAGAGAAGGGGATATGACAAATAGAGGGAGGGCATAGGACAGAGAGAGAGAGAGAGAGAGAGAGAGAGAGAGAGAGAGAGAGGATATAATAAAAAGAGAGAGAGGTGGAGAGAATAAATGAGAGAGAAGGGGATAAGAGAAAGAGAGAGGGGATATGAGAGAGATATTAGGGATATGAGAGAGAGAGAGAGAAGAGGATAGGACAAAGAGAGAAAATGAGAGAGAGGGAGTGATGGAGAGAGAGAGAGAGGATGGGATGGAGATAAGGACTGGGGGATATGATAGACACTTTTTTTATTATAATACATAACCTGATCTCTCTCTCTCTCTCTCTCTCTCTCTCTCTCTCTCTCTCTCTCTCTCTCAATCTAACCTTGTGAAGTAGTAATACCTAATCGGGTTATTTGTATCCAAAAAACTCGATTGGGTTATGGCTTGGTGATATCCTAGGAAAATGACCCAAAGACTTGGGACTTGTTTCCCTCTATTGTTTTTCCTTTAGATATTTTTTCATCTTCTATAATGAATTATCATCTTTGTCTTCATTAGGTACGCTAATGGTGAAGTGGGTATCTCTAAAATCACCACCATAATCTTACGCAGCTTCTTAGCTTTCTAATCATATAAATTTTTCTCTTTTTGGACAACATTAACATTGTAGACTTTAATAACTTTTACCAATGCCTTAACATTCCTCACAGACATATGGTAACCATTTTTTTAATAATTTTGATATACTTAACCAGATTCAAAATAAATTACATATTATTGTTCTACACTTGATTATATACACATTTTTTAAAAGTTTCAATTTTCAATTATTTTGATGCAAGTTATGCTCAGCACACGAACATGTACCAAAATTTCAAGATGTAGTCTATTCAATAATTCATAATAAACAAAATACTCATCATAAAATTACAAAACAATACACAACTACTAGATATGACTCTTAACTATCATTCTACCAAAGGGATATGCAAAATACTAAATATAACTATGTCCTTTGTGCTATACATGAAAATAGCTATGTTATATTTTTCTAAGAAAATCAAGAACTATTTTTCATGTGCACAAGGTTTGACCCACCTAATCTTATCCATTTTTTAAAAACTCTAGTAGTTTATAAATTAGATTAGAGTACTACAATTTATATGTTTTACACATTTTGTCATTTTTAGTCAATGACCCTCAAATGTCTCAACCAAGTTCAAGTTTACCTAATTTCAGAAAAAGGATGTCCACTTATACCTCCCTTTTTGCTCACCACCTTGGTGTACTTACTCTAGAATATGATTCTCATCTGATATGATCTTCTAGATTAGACAAAAGGAAGCACTCCCCAACTCAGTAACCTCTGACAACTTTGAATTGCACCAAGGAAGTGAAGATAATGGATCATGAAGTGATCTTCCCATCAAAACATGAGATTAATTATGTTAAAAGAATATGCTAGGATTGAGGACTTTTAGCTCAGTGGATAGGCCTTGGTATGGAGGTGTGTTATGTTGCTAACTGGCATGAAAATCTCCTAGGAAAGCAGACTACCCTATCAATTATGAAAATGAGATTATATATTTATCTTGTGATAGTTTAGATCTAAGAAATTTTTTGTTGTATAGAGAAACCCTAGTTCTATATGATTATCCTGTAAAAATTTCTAGAATGGAGTCCATTCTTTGATCTCAAAAAACTAGCAAATTTTGAAGTAGAAAAAGCAATCCTTCTTCCTAATCTCCCAATCGAACTTTTGATTATAGATACACTAAAAATAATAGGCCAAAAATTAGGATCATATGTAGGGTTGGTAGAATCTGATATTGCTTTCTCTAGTCCAATTATTACAGTTAGAGAAAATGTTAATGTAGCTAAATTCAAAAACCTATATATTAATGTAAATGGTAAAATTATCTATGTCAATCCAAGACTTTCCAAGGGTCTTTTTAGAGTAGAACCACTTTAAGTTGTTTCTCTAACTCGAGATGTCTATCATCAAGATCTTTTGAGAAATTGCCCAAGCATTCAAATCTCTCTTAATGAGAAAGGTGGAGGTTTTTCAATATATTTGGGAGAGGAGATGGAGGAGAGAGAGATCACAGATTGCCCTCCCTACCTCAAATTATTAATCATTAGTATAGGTAATGTTGAGGAAGAATTCCATCCATAGAAAAATACTCTCCAAGTCACTCCTTCCAAGGAATTAGTCTGATTTGGTCAGGAAGTAGAGGAAGAGGAGTTTGTTTCAAGTAATTTGACCCAAATAGAGAAAGATCCAAGTGAAACCCTAGAATAAAAGGAAGTGGAAGTAAATATGTTAATAGAGACTCTAAAAAATATGGTAGTGGATGATCTAATGAATTAATTTTTTGATAAAATTTGCAATGAGAAGGAGGTGAAGTTGCAAAAATATATTTTAATCTCTAAATTATGGAAGTTGACGTCTTGGAAGATAAAATAGCCTCTATAACTAATAAGAAGATAATAGATATTGAGACCAATGAGGAAGAAGTGGAGGATAACTTAAGACCTTTAGTTTTAGGACTTTCCCTCATAAGAATTAAAGGAGCTCCAAATTGTACAAAAGTGTTGAAGAAGCACAACCAAAAGTCCTTGCGAGAGTTGATATCTAGAGATAGGGTAGCTAATTATCAGGTTAAACTTACTATTATTCTTTATGCAAGGAAATGAAAGATCCTTCCCACAATGCCATGAATATCATTGCATATAATGTTAGGTTCCTTAATGCCCCTAATAAGAAATGAATCCTAAATCATTTCATCTCTAACACTAAGGTTGACATAATTCTTCTTCCAAAAACTAAACTAAATAGTGAAGAAATGGGTAAATATATGAGGTTGGAGGGAGGTAAGAGACTTCATGCCAGAGGGAGCTTTAGGTGGGCTTGCTTTTTTATGGGATCCCAGGAATGTCTCTATCTCATCCTTGTAATTTCATAGAGATTTGATTTGTGGGTCAATAAAGGGTATAAGATCTAATTTTTGGTATAAGATTTTTAATGTCTATGGTCTAATCAAAAATAGAGATAAGTCGAGGCTATGGATAGAACTGGAAAAAAATCTTAGTGTAGAACAAAATAGTCTATCCATTCTTGAAGGAGATTTCAATGCTATCATTTGTCCCTTAAAGAAATGAGGTGGCACCAGTTCTCTCTCTTTGGCATCAAATGATTTTTTGGATTTGGGTTAATAGGCTAGGTTTGATAGGAAATGCTTTACCAATATCATAGAAAGATTAGATAGGTTTCTAATTTATGGGGACTTATCTTATGTCCTTATTTAATTCCACTCTGGAGTAAAACCAATATCAAGATCATAGCATTACCATGTCAAGCTAAAGGTTATAGAGGACAAATGCCCTAGTAATTTCCCTTTCAAATTTGAGCAAAGGCAGCTTAAAGATGAACATTTTCTTAAACAAATTAAATAATGGTGGGAAGAAACAAAGATATCATACTCCAATCTGTTCCAAGTAGTCAGTAAGCTAAAAGTAATCAAGTGAAAACTCAAGGAGTGGAATTCAAAATTCTTTGGGAACATCTTTGAGGATAAGTTAACTTTACAGGAAATTTTGGTGTCCTGTAATAGTGAATTTATGGAAAATGGAATGGAGGATACTCAATACTTGGAAGAAAAAAATATTATGCAACAATATGAAGAAGTTATTGCCAAATAAGAGATTTTCTAGAGGTAGAAATTAAGAGAGGTGTGGTTGGAGGCAGGGGACAAAAATACTAAGTTTTTTCATGATAGATCCAAACTGAGAAGATCAATCAATCAAATTACATCTATCAAAGGGAGGGGTGGATATATAAGGAATTCTCCTGAAGAGATAGGCAATCTCTCACTTCGAAGATATCTACAATTGTGAAGTTAGTCCTAACCCACTTGCCCAACATATTGTTCTTTCCAACATCCCACAAGTAGTATCCAAGGAAAAAATAATCTTCTTCTATAGAATATATCTAAGTCATAAGTTGAATTGGCTCTTAAACAACTGCATCCAACTAACTCTACCTTCTTCCTTCAAAAATGTTAGAACTTCATTAGGGATGATATTCTTAAGGCTCTGGAAGGAGTTAGGAATTTGCACAAATTGCTTCGCAAAATTAATATCACTTTTATTACCCTTATTCTTAAAAAGGAAAATGGGGATTCATTTAATGACTTTAGACCTATTTTCATATGCAATACTCTTTATAAGCTCTTTACCAAGATTTTGGCCTCTAGGCTTCAAAAGATTCTATCTACCCTCACTAGCAAGGAACAAATAGGCTTTGTCCTTGGAACATCTATATATGATGGTATCATTACAGCTTAGGAAGCAATTCATTTTGTTCAGAACAATAGAACCCCTAGTATGTTCATTAAGTTAGATATTAGTAAGGAATATGTAGGGTATATTGGTGTTTCTTATCTAAATGCCTAGAATCATATGGCTTCTCTAAACAATGGATAAAATTAGTCTTTGAATGTATCTCAACCCCAAAAATGTCTATTCTAGTAAATTTTTAGAAACTTACAATTGGAACAATTGTTGTTTTGGCTTTGATGTCAAATCTATTGATGATAAATATTGCTACCTAATCTAAATGTCATATCTATTTAATTCATGAAGAAGATTTGAGAAAGTGCTCATAACAATAGTACCTAGAGGAAAGGTTGAGTTATGAAAATGAAGCTACAATGGACATTTGATTAGATAGACTTTGATAAAGCAAAGTGATTGTTTATGTCAAGAAAGTTAAACTAAGTTGAGCAATACAGTAAAAGGTAAAGGAATGTCAAGTGATGTTAGTGTCAATTGAACCACAGGTAGTGTCGAGAAAATATAGTGTTGACCGACCATCAGTATTGACCGAACAATTTACTCAATGTCGAGCCAAGAAGTTTTACAACACCCAAGTATTAAGTGATGTCCAAGTGTCAAAGCTTAGTGATTGTCAAGTGATATTGTTGAAGATGAATTGAAGGAAATCATGATTCCCAACCGACTTAGCTGATTTCTTGGGAGATGTAATCCATGTTGAAGATAAGATTAATGAGTTGGATAATTAAATTTAAGGCAAGGATTAGGTAAAGATCTAACAAATGGATTCAAGAGAAGTTTCTAGAAGAAGATCAAGAAGATGGATAGATACAGTAAATCATGTTGAACCTGATCATAAACCCTAAGATCTACAATGATCGTGGAAAATGATAAAGCAAGAATTGCCTAACTAAAGAGGTATAGAGCTGAACAAATTATCAAGGATTGCAAGTATATGCAAGAGGTGCATACAAACAGAGGTGGATCAAAAATGCACAAGCATGTGAGTGAATGTGAAGCTGAAGACGAAAGCTTTCAAAGGTGTTGCTGATAGTGATAAGTGAAATATGAGCAAGAAGGCTTAAGTATTGTTGAAGGGGGAAGACTAATTGCTTGAAGGGTTGCCAAGCATCACAAATGGAAGATGGAGCTAGCATCACAAATTTCAAAGCATTGAAATTTGAAACAAGGACTGATGCAGAGAAAATACAGATTGAGGAACTGGTACTTAACAAGATGGGAAAATGGAAATACTCCCCAGACCAACTTGCCCCTCAAATCTATGAAGAGCTATTGGTAAGATTTTAACCAAGGTGAGAGTCAGCCACCCAAATAGCCAAGGACATATATGAGCAATCCTTTAAGAATCTTCTACCGAGTCTTACTGAGGTAGAAATAAAGGCAGCAATGAAGAACAATGAAGGTAAAATGATGATTAGATTTCACACATGTTTGATTCTAATTAAGGATATTGAGCATGTTGTAAGAGATGTAACAAACATGTGGAAGAACATCTATCATCTACAAAAGCACAGTAATGATCCAGTGATAATCAAGGATGATAATGGCACCAGTAGTGATGAAGGAGATGATAGCACTCCAATTGCTAGTGATGATCAGGCACTAAGGTCTGATGATGAAGAAAAAGGGGAAGAAGCTGAAGAGGAAGACAAGGAGGAAGAGGATGAAGAAGATGATCCAATGAAGATTGCAGCACAAGTCATTGCTTAGCTTCCTCACTCTCCACCTAAGACTACAACATCATCAAGGTTGGAGATAGCTTTAGCAGGTTTGACCACATCAGAAACATCATCTACTCTTGCTACCCCATAGCTCCAAGTGTCTTCTATGGAAGTATCAATTACTTTATCTACCGAGCTATAGCTTTCTTCATCAGCACCCAAGCAATCAGTTATGTCTATTGTTCAATGTATAGTAAGTTCTACAGTTCTTTCTACAATTTTGTATACTCCAATTGTGAATATTCTAGCCTGTACACTACCTGTTTGTACATCATTTTTAGGAAGCACGCCAATTTTATATTCAACCGGTACTTCTCTCAACTTTCCTCTAGTTGCATCTATTCAAGTATTTTCTACCAATCCATCTATGTCAACTATTGTCTCTGATTCCAAATCCAAGGAAGTAAGCACAGAAGTAAAACCAAAAACTCCTCTAAAACTTCTGCTTACTGGAAAACAAATTGATAAAGATATAGATTTGGATACAGAAATTGTTATTCCAAAGATAAACTTGGACAATGCCTTAGCCAAGGAGATGAGAATGGCTAGTCAGCTTCTAGAGCAGAAGGCAAGGTAGAAGCAACTCATAGAAGAGAGAGATAGAGACTATACTATAATAGAAAATGCTAAAAACATAATTATTGAAGCTATTGGTGTTGATGTTGATTCATCTCAACACATTTTATTGCAATTAGAAGAGGTTGTAGATAAGTTCAATGAGGACACCTCTGGGCAAGAGAAGCTCATTGAAAAGGCAGAGAATAAATTTGATAGTAAAGTGCTTGAGCACATTGCTCAGCACATTGCAATAAAGCAGGTTGAACTATCTTCAATTTTGAGCAATCTTGAGGAAGCGTTCACAAATGTAACATCACTTTTTGGCAAGCTCTATGATGTTACTGAGTTCACTAAGGAAGTCAAAGAAAAATTGAATAAATTAGATGTTGAAATGAAAGACAATGCTCAAAAGTTGTAGCTTGACCATAGTTCAAGCTCATCTCATCACACAAAGGTGAAATTTTTGTTCGAAATGCAGGAAAAGTTACCTAGAGAAGAAGCCATAATTTGGTCTACACTGATTGACATTCAAAATATGATTCTCCCAGTCATGGATCAAATGCAAAAACACATTGCCTATTCAAAAACATTGATTCATGACAACAACTTTTCAATAGCAAATCATATGATTGAACTTTAGGCAGAAGTTCAAGTGGCTCTCTCCACCTACAAGATTTTGCAAGACAATTGGGATAAGACATTGTCTCTTATTCTCAAGGTACACTCAGATTTTCTCACATATTGGTGTCTCAATTTAAACTTATTGTATACATTCTTTGGCATCATTGTCAAAAAGGGGGAGATGAGACTGTTGGCAGGAGGAGATAAGATTGTTGACATTGGGAGTATGAGATGAATAAGGAATAAGAAAGACATTGTACAGATAAAAGCTATGCATGCCATATGTATGGGGGAGATATGTGAGATATGTGAGATATGTAAGATATGTAAATAGTAGAGTAAAATGCCAAAGGGGGAGATTGTTGGAATTATGATTATTTTTTCATTAGTGACAACACTTACTCAATTTTGTATGCTTACTGAGCATCCAGTGGTTACCTTGTAAGATTAGCAGTTCAGCAGTTTACATCGAGCAAACAATGGTTACCAAGAAAATTTAGACAATGTGAAGTCCAGAAGTGTCTACCGAGCTTCTCAGTATCTACCGTGCTTCACAGTGTCTACCAACCAGATAAATTGTGTCATGAAGATTCAATGCAAACTTAGCAATGAAACATTCAATTTTTATCAAGTGAAGCATGGTAAACTTAGTAAATAGTATCTACCGAGTGACACTACATCTCCCAAGTCACCAGTGGTTACCGAGTTCAGAACTAGATCTAGTGATTAGTATGGACCAAGCCTTCACTTCTACTGAGTGCATGATGATGTCGAGTAATGCAGTGGATGCCAAGTATCAGAAGGTCACCGAGTCAGTTCAGTGAACCAAAGTTATTTACTATTGGGCCGACTCTGTAATGTATTTTTTTACTTGTATTTTGGCTGACCTTGTAATTTTGTAAGTTTGAAAGATATATATGTAAGATGTATTGTAAGATATCAAAAAAGGTGAATGTATGTATGATGCATGGAATGAGAATGAATTGCAAAGTAATGTGAAGTATATGCGAAAGATCATCAACAGCAATTCAAGGTACACAGCAAGGTCAAGACAGAGACTAAAAAGTTATATCCATCACATGAGGTGATTAGTGCATAAGGGATCTTATCAATAATCAGTTGTAAACAAGTCCACTGCTTCATCCTAACAAGTGAATCAGATTTTTCAAATCCTCTAACAAGGTAGACCTAACAGTCTTTGCACAAATATCCTAACAAAGTGCATACTTCATTATATGTTTGCAAATCCTCTAACAAGGTGGACCTAGCAGTCCTTTGTGCTCCTAACAAGGCAGATCACCAGAAGTGGTCAATGTAAGCTTTAACCATCCAACTTTATACTGCAGTATTGAAGTTCTGTGGGTATCATCGCCCCCTCCCCCCCCAGTTTTACTTTCTATTTGGAAAGTTTCTAGGTCACCAAATATTGTGTTCACTTGTGTAATGATTGTTTTATGTTTCAAAATTTATGCATGCAGTAGTATAGATGGATGTGTGGTAAATTAATAAAAAGTTTTAAGGTTACTAATTCACCCCTCCCCTCTCAGTAACCTATCATATCTTGAATATTTCCAACACTTGAGAGCTAAATCAAAAATCCTGAGAGGTAAATTTGATGACATGATAATGATGGAAGGTGAGAATATAGTTCAATATTGCACAAGAGTTAAAGAAGTTGTTAATGCTATTTGTCGTCCAAATGGAAAAATCAAAGATGAAATTTTGATAAGGTATTGAGGACTCTACTCTTTTTTATGCCATTAGAGTATCTAGAATTCAAGAACTGAGATGCACACCAGGTAACACTTTGACCTTGGAAGGTGTAATTGGTAGACTTGCTACTTTTGAAATGTCTAACTTTTATAACTATAGACTTGTTACTATTTAATCTACATTTAAGCCACAATTGATTCTTAGCAAAAAGAATGGAAATCATAGGAAGAGTGATAGTGATAGTTTTGATTATGAGATTAATGAACTTGAAGCCCTTATTGCAAAATGATTTGGAAGAGGAAAAGGTAAATACAAAGGTAAACTACCTATTATCTATTTTTCATGTAACAAAGTAGATCATATTACTACTAAGTGTCCTGACAAAGAGGATAAGGATGGAAGGAAGGAAAGTAAGTACAAAGGAATAAGAGATTACCAAGACTTCAAGAGAAACAAGGATGACAAAGGTAAGAAATCTTGTTATTTGTTAAAGGAGAAACTGATAATGAATTTGAAAGTAGTGATGATGAAGTAGCCTATGTTGCTATGAAAGAAGACTCTGATGAAGGTGAGAAAATTGCATTGATTTCATGTGTAAACCAAAGTGACAAATGGATAATTGACAGTGGATGTTCAAATCATATGACTGGTAATAAAGAGAAATTTGAAGATATTGGTCCATACAAAGGTGGATGTGTAAAATTTGGTAATGATATTCCATGTGTTCTAGAGGTAAAGGGACTATTCAACTGACTGATAAGATAACATGTGACAATTTTTACTAGGTTGAAGGACTTAACTATAATTTGTAGAGTGTTTCATAGCTGAAAAAATTAGGTTGCAGAGTTGAATTTCACAATAGGAAGGCCAAGATACATGATGTTGATGGTAAGCAAGTTGGAAGTTGTGAACAGATAAGAGGCAACTTGTTCTATCTAGATTTATCAAATGAGACATGTTTGTTTGAACAACAAGATGTTTGGTTATGGCACAAAAGATTATGTCATGTAAATTTTGACAATTTAGTGAATATCAGTAAGATGAATAAAGTAAGAGGATTACCTAAACTAAAGAAGCCTGACAATGCTATGAGTAAATAGTGTCAACTAGGAAAAATGACCAAGTCTAGTTTTGAGAGAAAAACATATACTTCTAATGATATTTTGGAATTAGTTCATACTAACCTATGTGGACCCATTAATGATCAAAATTACTGTGGAGATAAGTATTTCATTCTATTTATTGATGATTACTCTAGGGTGATGACTATAATGTTTCTTAAAGATAAATCTGATGATTTTCAGTTATTCAAGTGGTATTTAGCTAGAGTTGAAAAAGAAATAGGGAAGAGTCTGAAGTACTTGAGATTTAACAAAGGTGGTGAATTCATTTCCAGTGAGTTCCATACATTTTGAAATGACAAAGGAATTAAAAGACAGATGTCAGCACCAAGGACCCCTCTTCAGAATAGAATAGTTGGAAGAAGGAACATATTAGTAATGGACTGTGTAAGGACATTAATGATGGAGAAGAGTGTATCAAAGAAATATTGGAGAGAATTTGTTAGTATTTTTATTTACACCCTGAATAAAGTACAAGTCAAGAAAGAAATAAGTGACACTGCATGCAAAGAACAACCTAAAGACTATAGTACATTCATCTATGTGGATGATGATGCTCCAAGCACTCCTAATGAACAAGAAAACTAACCTAAAATCTCTTAACAGATAGGAAATGTTGCAAAGCAACAAATTGTTGAGTAGTAGAGAGTGGGTGCCAAGTAACAAACTGAAGGTGTCAATTCATAGACATGAAATGTCAACCAATAGATTGCAAATGTTGAGCATGCAGAAGTCAAATTAGAACCTAAATAAGGAAGAGAAAATGAGCTTGAGATTAATTTTCAAGATGAACCTATAGAAGAACAACAAAGGAAACTACCTATG
This sequence comes from Cupressus sempervirens, assembly GCA_028749045.1. Taxonomy (NCBI): domain Eukaryota; kingdom Viridiplantae; phylum Streptophyta; class Pinopsida; order Cupressales; family Cupressaceae; genus Cupressus; species Cupressus sempervirens. The sequence continues at coordinate 96,215,688 of CM053784.1, forward strand.
CTAGCAAAATATGTGGGAAGACATCACAAACCTAATCAAATCATTGGTGATGTCAAATCAAGTGTTATGACAAGAAACAAACTCAAAGATGACATATGCTTACTCTATGAATTTGAGCCCAAAATAGTGAAAGATGCTTTGGAGAATTAAGATTGGATTCAAGCAATGAATGAGGAAATTATACAGATTAAGAAGAAAAATACTTGGACTTTGGTTCCAAGACCTAAAGATCAAAATGTCATTGGGACAAAGTGGGTTTTCATAAATAAACTCAATGAGAATGGTGAAGTAACAAGAAACAAGGCAAGAATGGTATGCAAGGGTTATGTTCAAGATGAAGGAGTTGATTATGGATAAAATTTTGCTACTATAGCAAGAGTTGAAGGAGTTAGAACTCTACTTGCATAATCAGCTTATAAGAATTTCAAGGTATATCAAATGGATGTCAAATCTACATTTTTAAATGGTATACTGGAGGAAGAAGTATATATTGATCAACTTGAAGGATTTGTAGATCCAACAAGAAGAACATGGTATGTAAACTAAACAAAGCATTCTATGGATTGAAACAAGCTCCAAGAGCATGGTATGAAAGATTGCATAATTATTTTGTGAAGATTGGTTTTGAAAGGGCAAATGATAATAGTAATCTATATTTGAAGAGTGGTAAGAACAATGAAGTACTATTATTTGAAATATTTGTTGATGACATTATATTTGGAGGAAAAGAAGCATTATGAAAATTATTTGTTGATGAAATGAATAAGAAATTTGAAATGTCTATGTTTGGTGAGATCAAGTTCTTTGTTGGATTACAAGTATGTCAAATGAAGTTTGGTATTTTTATTACACAATCCAAATACATCATGGAGATACTAAATAATTTTGGAATGGAAGATTCAAGGTCAGTCACAACACCTATATCAAGAACACATAAGCTATCTAAGAATGATGAATCTGATGATGTGAACTAGACCTTATACAAATTCATGATTGGAAAATTATAATATGTTGTTCATAATAGACTAGATATTACTTTAGCAGTTGGGATAGTTGCTATATTTTCAGCAAATCTTAAAGAGAATCACATGATGGCTGTAAAAATGATATTGAGATATCTAAAAGGTATAGAAGACTATGGATTGTATTACAAGAGAAGTGATAAATTTGAACTAAAGGTATTCATTGACTCAGATTGGGCAAGAAATATTGATGACAGAAAAAGTACTAGTATAGATACATTCTTTCTAGGAAAGAGATCAATGTCATGGACAAGCAAGAAATAGAATAATATTTTCCAATCAATAGCTGAAGCCAAGTATGTGACAGATGCAATGAACTATTCAAACATTATGTGGATCAAGAAATTACTAAAAGGTATGAAAGAAGAGATTATAGATCAAGTGGTTATCTATTGTCATAACACAAGTTATATTAACAATTCAAATAACCTAGTAATGCACACTAAGACAAAGCACATTGCTATCAAGTATCATTACTTGAGGAACTAGTACAAGATAAAGAAGTGAAGCTAAAATATGTGAATACCAAAGAATAGATTACTAACATATTCACAAAATTCTTACCTAAAGATGCTCATGAATGTCTTAGAGGTAAATTGCAGGTGAATACCCTAATCAAAGCTACTTGAGGAGGCAAGGTGCATTGCATCAAATGTGCTAATCAAAATATCTTACACATTGATGCAATACAGTTCTACTTAGGGACATGCTTAAGGTAGATAGTCAAGTGCAACATAACTAATTATTCATAGATAGATGATAGAAATCAGCCAAACATGCAAAATATGCATAAATCATATGTATGAAGAGATTGAAGCTGAGACAGCTTAGTGTCTTTAGCATTGTTGTCAAAGAGGGAGAGATAGACAATGGGAGAGATAAATAGTAAAGTCTAAGAGGGATACATAAGTGAGAGAGAGTGGGGGGAGAATATGAATACAAAAAAGAAACTATTATCTCAGAGGGAGAAAATTCTTTTTAGATTGTATGGTAACCAAGATAGCTACTATTGAGATGTAGAGATTGTTGGAATATAGAGATGTTTCCATCAATGCCAAGGATGGAGATTGCTGAAAACTTACAATTGGAACAATTATTGTTTTGTCATTGATGTCAAATCTATTGATGGGACATATTGCTACCTAATCTAAATGTCATATCTATTTGATTGATGAAGAGGATTTGAGAAATTGCTCATAACAATAGCACCTAGAGGAAAGGTTGAGTTATGAAAAGGAAGCTACGATGGAGATTTGATTAGATAGACTTTGATAAAGCAAAGTGATTGTTTATGTCAAGAAAGTTAAGCCAAGTTGAGCACTAGACTAAAAAGAAAAGGAATGTCAAGTGATGCTAGTGTCAACCAAGCCATAGTTAGTGTCAAGAAAATCTAATGTTGACCGAGCATTAGTATCAACCAAGAAAGTTAGTTGATGTTGAGCCAAGAATTTTTATAGTGTCTGAATATTAAGTGATGACCAAGTGTCAAAACTTAGTGATTGCCAAGAAATACTATTGAAGATGAATTTGAGGAAATCATGATTCCTATCAACTTAGTTGATTTCTCAAGAGATATAAATCATGTTGAAGATAATATTGATGAGTTGGATCATTAAATTCAAGGTGAGGATTAGATAAAGACCTAATAGACAGATTCTAGATAAGTTTCTAGAAGAAGATTAAGAAAATAGATAGATACAGTGAATTGTGTTGAACCTTATCGTAAACTTAAGATCTATGGTAACTATGGTAAAGCAAGAATTGCCTATTATAGAGGTGTAGAGTCAAAAAAATAATCAAGGACTATAAGTATATGCAAGAGGCACATATAGACAAAGGTGAATTAGAAACACACAAGCATGTGAGTGAATGTAAAGCTAAAGAAGAAAGCTTGTAGAGATGTTGTTGATAGTGATAAGTGAAATCTAAGCAAGAAGACTTAAGTGTTGTTGAAGAGGGAAGATCAATTGCTTGAAGGGTTTATGAGTGAATAAAGAATAGAGATGACAGTGGAGAGCTTAATAGTGAATTAGTACCTAAACCAAACAGCGATTTGAACTTCAAAAGTGAATTATAATCACACATATTGAAAACCTACTATTTTGTTTCTAATCATTGTAAATAGTTTGTATTTAAATCCTTTTAATAGAGGTTGACTTAACAATCATTTTGGAAGAGTTAACAGTATGTGTAAATCCTTTCACAAGATGACATTCTAAATGGAATGATCAAAGTCCTCTAAGAAGGCCACTCCTAACATGATGATTAAATTCTCTAACCAAGTCCTATTTAACAGTGTCCATTGTAACCTTTAACAGGGTTGGATCCTAACAGAGCTTACTTCAAAAGAGTGAAAATTGGTGACATGTTGCTTGTGGTTTTTCCCAAAGTGGGTTTCCACATAAAAAATCCTAGTTTTAAATTTGTGTTGAATGTTTTATATGTTCTACATTTTATATTCAGCAAAGCGTGTTATATTTGGAATAGTAAATTTTTTTTACAATAGAGACTGAGTAACAGTAGAGATCGAGCAACAGTAGGATAAGCATAACAATAAAGTTTTATTGTTTATTTTTTCAAACAGTACTTAAGGCCCTTGAGAAACTAATTCCCCCCCACCTCCTCTCAATTATTCTAAACATTTCTAACAGGAAATAGCACCCAACTAGGTTTTTTTAGTATTTCTTGGGTCTTAGATAAGGGGACCCAATATTTTTATTCCTCTTTATTCTAATGGCATGTGCATTAGGAAGATCAATCTGTCAGGTTAGATCCCTAGGGGAAATTAAAGGGATTATGATAAGTAGTGATCAAAATTCTACTACTTATCAGCATTTTGTAGATGACAACATGTTATATAGGGAAATCTTAGTAAAGGAAGCTTTAGCTCTTAAAATTATGTTGAATAAATATACTGAGGCATCAGGGCAGACGATTGACAAAGACAAATCAAAAATCCTCTTCCTTACTACTGATCCTAACACAAAACAACTAATATGTGCTATCCTTAATTTTAAAAAGGACACTCTACCCTGTAAATATTTAGGCCCTCCCCTAAACTCTGATCACAATATATCAAAGCTTTATGACCCTCTCACAGAGAAACTAAAAGAGAGAATGGTTGGTTGGAAAGGCAAGTGGCTATCCTCAGCAAGGAGGAAGACCATGGTTTCTTCAATATTGTCAGCTTCACCTATTTATCAACTCTCTTGTGTGGATCTTTCTAGTATTAAACTAAGTGACATTAATGGTTTTCTAAGGTCCTTTTTCTAGCAAGGAAGTGTAGAAACAAAAACAATCCCTCCTCTCTTGGGACCAAGTCTGTAGATAAAAATAACTAGGAGGGCTAGCATAAAAAAAATCAAACTTCAAGGGAAAGCTTTAGGAGCAAGATTAATTAGGTGAATGATCAGATTCCCCAACCTAAAATGGTTCAACATGTTGACTCATAAATACCTTTCATCCCTAGATCTGGTTAATTTTTTCAGAGAGACTCATCCTCCTAAAGGATCAAAGTTTTGGAATTTCCTATTGAAATGCAAACCCATTATACAGGATAATTTGTCATGGAATTTAGGGGATGGAAGGGATGCTTTGTTTTGGAATGACTCATGGGAGGATATAAGGCCCTTGATCTTTATCCTTCCCTCCATTTATCCAAATCCTATTTTGAATCAAAATGGGGATCTAAGGTTAGGGATTATGTGAATTTTGAGGACAATGCACTAAACTAAAAATGGATAGATTTTGTATTTCACAAGATCAAGATAAAAATCTCCTCCAATAAATTTTTTGTTCAAGGAAAATTTCTTTTAGAGGAGGGAAGGATTCCCTCATCTAAGCTAGCAATAATAATGGAGAGTACACTTCTAAACTAGGTTTTATGTATTTTGAATCATTTCAAGGTTTTTCTAAAAGCATTCTTCCTCTTAGATTGTGTTGGGGTAAGTTTTATCTCCCTAAGTCAGGATTATTTTCTTGGATAGTCCTTCACCAAAGGACCTTCACTATAGAAAGACTGAGAAAGTTTGGATTTCAAGGTCCAACTAGATGTCCATTATGTGAAGCTAGGGAATAAATTTCAGATCATCTCTTCCTTCGTTGCCCTTATTCAACTATGTTTTGGCAATATTTTTTCTCTCAATTAGGCATGTTGATGGCCTTCCCTAACTCCATACTCAGTATGTTGATGTCTTGGCCTCTCTTAAGATCAAATAGTATCTTTGGCAGCCTTTGGATCTCCTCCACTTCCATTGTTCTTTGGAAACTATGGAAGGATAGGAATAGAAGAATGTTTCAAGATAGAAAGATGCCAGTTAATCAACTTATTAAGATAGAAATTTCAATTATTGAGCTAACAAATAATGGGTTGTTTAATTGTAACATTAAACAAGTCAGGATGACTTATTGGGATGAAAAGATGCATGGATGATGGACTAGGTTAAAGATCCCACCCTTTTGAGGAAAACGGGTAGCTGAAGGTAAATATTCAGGGGTGGAACGTGTATGGAAAATTCCAAAAAAATGATGGTTAAAGTTAAATTTTAATGGAGCATTGAGAGGCAACCCAAGTAAAATTGCAATAGGATGTTGCATTCAAAATGACAAAGGAGGAAAAAATTCTAATATAGCAAGATACGTTGGAGAAGCTACTAATAATTGGGTAGATATTTCTTCTTTAGTAGAATACCTCTTGTTATGCAAACATTTGAGAATAAATACATTAGAAATCAAAAGAGGCTCAGCCATAATTACAAATTCTCTAAGGATGAGAGCTCTTTCTAACTGGAGGCTAGATGCAAAGCTCTTGGAAGCTTTATAACTATAAAAATCCTTCAAAAAAATGTTAATCTCATTATGGTTTTGACAAAGTAGTGACAAAACACTTAGTCATTATTCAGTAGAGAGAAGTGCAAGCCGATTGCATAGTGTATGTTGAGCATAAGCCTCTAGACAATACATGTTGAGTAATATGACTAGTTAGTGTGGAGCACTAGTATGTACCGAGAAGTCAGTGTGTGCCAAGTCACTTAGTTGCCAAGAAAAAAAAAGGAGTCAAGCAAAAAGAGTATAGCAAGTGATTTTGGTGCTGAGCAAGAGTGAGTGTCAAGCCATTCAAAAGTTGAGCATCAATATATAGAGCATAGTCGAGGTTGAGCATCAAGGTCTATTGATGTTGAGATACTATTCTTTGACATAGATGTTTGTTATGGTACCAACTTCTACGTAAACCACTTTTGGCTGACATTAACATAATTTTTTGATATTAAGAAATAAGGATCCAATCATAGTACAAATCCCTATGTTAATACATGCAGCCAATCAAATAAAGCAAAGAGTTAGGTAGCAATAAGGGTCAACCACAATCATTGGTTTTAACCTATCCCATCTCCATAATGCCTAAAAAAAGAGGTAAACCCTAAAAAACATAATGTACATGAAGGAGGATGCAAAGAGAGCATTTCAAGGTGGAAATGATGGCTAATTTATGGAGCTACAATGCAGAATCAGTTTGAGAAGAACAAAGACAAATAGTGAAAGGATAGAAAAGATAGATCTAATCAGGAGGATCAAGAGATAACCAGTAAAGAGGAGATCTAACATCAAGCAGCAAGGTGTTAACCAAAGGATTGGGCATTGAATCATTCTAACAGGTGATACAGAATAAATCTCTTAAAAGAGTAGTCTTAACAGGTTTTTGTAAATCTCCTAACAGAGTGCTTACTTAGTTGTGAGTTAAAATCCTTTAATCAAGGTTAGACCTAAAAATATTGTAAGCCTTTAACAAGGTAGACCTTTCTTAGGGTAGATCATAGTTTATGATCAAAATTTTGTAGCCATAATAGGCCACACTTTACAAATGCAGTAGTGAACATTTGTGGGTGTCATCCACACCCCAATTTTACCTTCTCCTTGGAGGTTTGGGTAACCAAAATCTTATGTGTTATGTCTTGATTTATTTCATTCTTTGGATGTGATGAATGGTCACTTATTTTAGTTTACATGTTAAGTTATGAGATGGATGTATAGTGAAATGTTTTAGAGGCAAAAAATTTAATCCCGTCCACATCAAAACTTACTTTACCATTGTTAATTCCAACAATTGGTATTAGAGCTTTGTTCTCTAGAAAGGAAAGTTTGACAGCTTTGGAAACAAGATCTTGAAGATGGAAGTCTACAAATTGGGAAAGACTATTGAGAACCAAAAGATTGAAATACATATTGCCTTACATCAATTCAAGGAGGCAAGAGATGAACTACAGCAGTCATTAAAGAAAATCAAAGAATTGGTCATTCAACAAAACGACACTCAATATCAAGAAGAAGACACTACTGGATTATCTAAGGACAAAAACTCAAATGAATTTGATGCAGGCATTGTAGATCTAATGGAAAAGATTAGTGGCCTAAATGAAGAAGTTGAGAATCTGAAAAGGGAACAAGAAACTCAATTAGTATTGTTAGGTGAGCCAACTAAACTGAAAAAGAAAGTTGAAGAAGACAAATTCATGATTGAAGATAACAAAAGACTACTAGCTAATAGACTTGAGGATAAGCAATCAGATGTGTAAAATTTATCAAGTATTCAATTGGATCTGATGAATCAACTAATGATTATAAATCAAGAACTAAATAGGAAAGACGTTGAGATTACAACTTTGGAAATACAGAATGCCCTACTGCAAAATGAATTGAAGACATAAAAGGAAAATCTTAACAAGCCTAGTGAAGCCATTAAGTACTTTGAAAATTTGATGGAAGCACCAAGGTCAAACAATGACATAATTGGATTTGGTTATTCTACTACTAAGAATGGAGAATCATCTAGAAGTGGTGGAAAAAGGAACTATAAGGGAAAAAGAAACAAGCCCACTTGTCATCACTATGGAAAATTGGGTCACACAGCAAATGTCTGCAGGAAGTCAGAGCCCTAAGCAAAAAATCAAGGGATATTGCCATAACTACAAAAGAAAGGACATCGGGCACATGAATGTAGGACAAAGATCATCAACACTCAGAGATTTGAAGGATATTTTTACAACTTTTAGAATAATGGAGACAAGGGATATAAATGCAGATCCAAACCCAAGTGGACATCAAACAAGCAAATCAAGGTACATCATCATGGGAATACTTATGATTGGGATCATAATACAAGGTACAATTTTCATTGTTGTGGTGAGCATGGTCATGTTGTTGTAAATTGCATTAGGACACATTTCAAAGGTAATTACAACAGATGGTTGAATGAGGTTGTATGCTTTAGTTGTCTTAATACTGGTCATGTAAGCAAAATGGTCCAACTTGTTTACACTAATCTTATGTGCTAAAAATACTAATTTAATGAAAACAAAAGCATTTACACATTAAACTACCATAACATATAAGAGAGACTAAAGAAGAACCCCTAATTGGGACTGTGAGCCAAATGAATGGACTCTCCCAATAGGATTTAACTCTTTTTTTATTAGATGAGTCTAATTAAAAGATTGGTATGTATGCTCAAAGGGCTTCAATTTTTCTTCAATGGATGTTGGGATTTGGATGTGGATGTATGTAAAAGCTATGGAGTTTGTTCTCAAAATGGCATGATAACTATAGCTCATGCATTGTGATGAAATGGCTTGGGAGGGGATCCAATTTATAGGCTAAGGGCTTGAGGGATGGAGGGTTAAGATGCAAGGATGAGGAAAAGCTCATGGAGGGCTCATATTGCATGAGAGGAGAGCACATGGATTGTGCTTCCTTACGGCCAATCAGAGAGTGACACATGTCACAAGGTGAGTGGATGGAGGAAAGGGCAAGGATGAGTCAAAAAGGGAGGCTCAAGGGATAAAATCCTCATAAAGACTCCTCATAAGTGCTTGTAAGAGCATTGAAGGCTTTGTGGGCTTCATAAAGATTTATGGTTGGGGATATTTTGAGGGAGTTGAGATATTTGACTTGGGTTGGGTTAAGAAAGTCTTAAGCTTGACTTAGGAATGTGAAAATGATTAAGGCTTGGATTAGGTATGGATTAGGATTAGATTAGGGATGTTAGAGATGTGCAAGTGGATGGCATTTATGAGGGTGGGTAAGTTAGTAGCTAAGCTTGGTTAGTATAGGTGGATGGGGTGGATTAGGCTAAATGGGGGATTAGTGATAGGTTAGGGGCTATTAGATTTGAGGGATAGATTTATTAAAAAAATGGGATTTTGAAATTAAATAGGAGAATAGGATTAATTGATAAATAATGGGTTATTTGATTTATCAATTAGGACTATAGATGATTTAATAAGATTAATCAGCTAGGGGATGGAAAAGGATTAATTAAATAGGTATTTAATTAATGATGCCTTTAGAGGTGGCTAAATTAGATTATTGAAGCGAGGTAATCAAATTTAGGTGTCTACACAACTTAGTCACCTACACCGAGCAATGAATTTAGCATAGGTAAAGCAAAGGTAAATGTTGAAAAGAAAAAGATGCAGATGAATAAGACATCAAAAAAGAAAGAAGATTGCAGCACATCAAGTCAAAATGAGGTCACTTCATCTAATGGATCAGGTGATCACATCACCCCCAACTAGGTAATCAAAGGTATGTGTGAAACTAACATCTAAAATGATATATTTTGCATCATTTCCAAGCATTCAAGTAATGAAAAGGATCTATCAATATATATTAAGATGTAATGAAGTGATTACAACAAAGAGATATTTTATCATTATGTTATATTTTGTGTTGTTTCTAAGTATTGGAAGATGTTAGAGTAAATAATTAATTAATTATTAATTATTTATTCTATTTATTTAAGCTTACTTAGGTTAATGCATTTATTTAATATTTAGTATTTAATGCATGTTGTGGTGAGTTGTTGACAACACGGGAGTTTGTTCCCTTCTAGCATATTCCACATTTTTTGTGGAAGTGTGCTTGGTTGTCAACCTTATCTTCTACCACCTTCCAGCTTGTTCTACAAGCCTCCATGAGGCCTTTATATTCAGGCTCTCTCTTTGTATTTTCTCATTCCATTCTCATTGTAAATACAATTTCATTGTTTTGCATATTTTCTCTTTCATGTTCGCTTAGGGTTTTTCCAAGCTCCACCTCTTCCTTCTCACTTTCCCTTCAACAGGTTATTTTGCATGTAGGTGATCTTGGCAACTACGGATTTGGATTTCATCAACTCTTACATGGTACCAGAGCCTCCCTACTATTGTTTCGTTGAAGGATTTTTGAAGTCGTGATTTGAAGACACAAGCCCTAGTTTGTTTGTGCATTTTTCTTCAATCCAAGGGAAAAGCATTTTTTTTGGAGTACTTTGGACCCAAACAGACGTTGCCATTGGATCTGAAAGGCTGTTTACAGTCAGGATGCATATAAAACTTGTCAATTTTGGAGACAGGGCTCCGAGAGGCCAAAAAAAATTAGATCGGGGGGCTTCCGTACGATTGTACGGACGATTTGTACATTAAAAAAATTTTAAAAAATTAACACAGGACCACGCCACTACCCAATCGCCCATGCGCAACCCGCGCTCTGCCTAGACAAGTCGTGCCACCTAGCCACCTCCTCAGCCCATGTAGCGGCACTTGCAAGTTTCTCCACTAGCAGCACAGTCTATTTTTGTCGCTCTACCCACAAATCTCCACCCAGTCGCCACTTCTACTTAGCCTCTTCACCCACGTGGAAATCTACGTCAATGCCAACAAGAATCTCAACCTAGTCAGTAGTGCTGCATTGGATTTTTTTGCCCAATCAGCACTTCGGATAGTCAATAGCCACTCGGCAGCGTGTGGGGGTGACACGTGGCCTAGTGCCACGTGGACCTACCACATCACGTCTAACACATATGATTTTTCCACATGGTTGCCACATGGCCTCTTTTTTTGTGGTGATGGTCTCCAAGCCATCAATTTTAAGCTCGCTATTTGTTGACGTCATCCTGCATCACCCTCTTGCACCTCTCCAAGGTCATTTTGACCTACCTTCAGTTTTTCAGCCATAACTTGAGCATATGGAGGTATTTTTTGATCCAAAAGAAGCATCAAAAAGATGGTTCTGAGATGGAGACATTGGTGTAAGTATTTTCAAATTTTGATGTAATTTTGTTGCCCATTTTTTTAGTTGAAGTTTGAAGTTCTATTTTTGACTCCGGCATGCATATCTTTTGCCTCCCATGTCAATTTTTGGAAAACATTATATTTTTGGAAAGTTGGTTTTGTCACCTTTTCAGAAATGTGGTCTTTTTCCTTAGATTTTGGCCCATGCTCTTTCTATCATATTTTTGGCATTTTTTCTCTATGGTGGATATCTTGCGTGTTTTAGGTCCGAGCATCATTTTCCTAGCATGGTTTCTTTTTTTTTAGGTTGTACTATCTTTTTTGTTAGCTTTCTTCCTTTTTTATCATTGTAGACATCATTTGTAAGCACTTTTGTGTACGTACTGAGATAAAGTGTCACTTTTGCATTTCAGGTTCATGAACGTTGTTTTTGAGTCAATTGTACATGCACTATTTTTATAAAGCACCATGGGGGGGATAGTTGTTTGTTGTTTTAGGCCTTTTTTCTTTTGTTTTCCCATGCAACATCATTGTAACCGTGTCTTTATAGTTGTTTGTACCTCTTCCTCTCTCGTCATTCTTGGTTCATCTACAGGAGATTTTTGGCCCACCTTCTCAGTTACCTGTCATCTCACCCCGTCTACATTAAAGGGGGGTTATGTTGTTTTTCTAATGCATCCTTGGTTTGATGGTTCAATAGTGTGAACTATGTATTCAATGGTTGATCCTATATACAAGGCGATTGCAATGGCTAGCTACCTATGCATTTCGGTGAGATGGATCATCTACCATATAGACACACTCAGTTCATGCCTTCTTCTTCCATGGAGGTTCTTCAAATCAGCAGTCTCTTTCTGATGGCAGATTTTGTGGCTTTTTCATGCTTCAGTGATGCTCTTCATGATCACTTCTTGTTCCTATTTTATGGGGACATTCCCCTAGTTGGAGGCTTCTTCAGTTCTTCACTAGGTTCTTACCTCTTTTTGGGGTAGGGTTTTTCCCACGTGGTTTTCTTTCTTTCCCTATTTTTAGAGGTTGCATCTCTTTGCATTTTTCATGGGTACCTAACATGGCCTTGTTGCCAAGACCCATTTTGCATTTTCATCTTAGTTTTGTGAGCTTAAGGCATTCTCCTAAGTTTGACTTAAGGGGGGGTGTTAGAGTAAATAATTAATTAATTAATTATTATTTATTCTATTTACTTAATCTTACTTAAGTTAATGCATTTATTTAATATTTAGTATTTAATGCATGTTGTGGTGAGTTGTTGACAACACAAGAGTTTGTTCCCTTCTAGCATATTCCACCTTTTTGTGGAAGTGTGCTTGGTTGTCAACCTTATCTTCTACCACCTTCTAGCTTATTCTACAAGCTTCCATGAGGCCTTTATATTCGGGCTCTCTCTTTGTATTTTCTCATTCCATTCTCACTGTAAATACAATTTCATTATTTTGCATATTTTCTCTTGCATGTCCACTTAGGGTTTTTCCAAGCTCCACCTCTTCCTTCTTGGTTTCCCTTCGACAAGTTATTTTGCATGTAGGTGATCTTGGCGACTACAGAGTTGGATTTCAAAGGTATGTGTGAAACTAACATCTGAAATTATATATTTTGCATTATTTCCAAGCATTCAAGTAATGAAAAGGGTCTATCAATATATATTAAGATGCAATGAAGTGATTACAACAAAGAGATATTTTATCATTATGTTATATTTTGTGTTGTTTCTCAGTATTGGAAGAATTGTAGTAAATGTCAAGTAATGAGGTATTGTAGTGACTATCAAGCTAACTATAATAGCCAAGTGAATTGAAAATCCTATAGCAACTGAACTTATAGCTATATATGCATTAAGCATTAATTTCAAGGTTTTGAATGCTATATACTCAATTTTTTGAGTCATTTGTGCTTACCAGAGATCGAAGAGCATGAAGGTGATTTGGGAAAGAAATTATAGCGACTGCATACCAGATTCAACTACTACACAACATTTTTACATCAATTTGAAAGGTATTCCACTTGTGCCAAGTTATACTATTTCGCATTTTGTCAACTCTAGCAAGTGAAATATGATAGCAAGTTCGTCGGCGAGAGTAAGGAAGGTAGGTAAAGAGGTTACCAATTTTTAATTGATTGTTAATTGTATTCAACAACCACCATTTCATGCTACTCAAGAGAGTGTATACAAAGGAGATCCATCTTGTGTGTTATCGACCATTATGCCCAAGGTTTTAATGATTGAGGATGTTAGATGTTGTTATGCATGCAAGGTTGAAATCAGAGAGACTTATTGGAAGTTGTGTGAGAACAGAGTTTTGAAGGAAGAAAACAAGATTCTAGAGTGAAAAGGGTTAATGCATGCCCTAGATTTTTCACAAGTTTTCAAAACTGAATGGATAAAGATCGTATTCAGACATATACATGATAATAATCTATGGTTCAAGAATGGACCTATCAGAATATCAAAGAGGATCATTCACAGAGTAATAGGGTATCCTTCCCTAGACAAGCTGAAGACATTGAGGAGTGATGCGAAAGAAGTAATCAAAAAGAATATTGGAGCCATATGGAATAAGAGGGGAACGTCAATCGATACAATTGAAGACCCTATTGTTGCATTCGCAGTGCGAGTGATAGCACACAAATTCTTCTAGTCGAGCTAACTCAACAGTGTGTCATGCATTATCATTGACCTAGGTTACAAGATCATAAAGAAAGATCATTCTTATGACCTAGCTAAGTTGCAGCTTCAACAATTATCAAAAAATCTAGAAGCAATCAGAAAGGAAAAGAGTTCTTCATGTAATTTTGGTTCACACCTTTTTTGTACATTCTTTTATGTGGAAAATACATTTCCTACATTTGACAAGGTAGTTTGGAAGTCTATTTGGAGTGTTACCCAATAAATAGGTGAATTCACTGAGCAATTAGGAGAGAATTTTGATTCAATTATGACCATTTATTTTGAAGAATTCAAGAAATCTATGAAGCAGAGATCAAGAATTATTGTATCTCTAGTGGACCAGCATTATAATGATGTATGTTTCCTAGTAGATATCGGCTATACTTATGTTCAGGAAGAAATTTCAAGGGTTAGATGGCTAAGACTACTACCATATGAGATAAATGTTGATGAGGTAGCAACAGCCATCACTGCATTATTGGCAAAAGAGATTGACAAGGATGCTACATCCTTTAGGAATAATGATGAAGCAAAATCAAGAATAACTATAAACTTGCAAACTACCATAGTTATTAGAAAGAAGAATAAGATGGTGAAGAAATTGAAAGAAAAAATTGATGATAATGATGAAGGTCAAGGACCTTTACAACTTACACAAGGACAAGGTGAAGATGAAGCTTCTGAGGATGAAGAGGAAGTCGAGCCAAAACCAAAGAAGATTGATAAGAAGAGGAAGGAACCATAGAAGAAGGTTAAGAAACCTAAGAAAGTGGAAAAGAAGGAACAACAAAAGCCAGTTGCACCCTTGAAAAGGTCAAGCACAAGGGTTGCCACTATAGAAGCCACGAAAGCACAATCAGAAAAAGAGAAAATGAAGGATGATATAGTAGAGTCGAGCATGCCTGCTAAGAGATTGAAGAGAAGTTTGAAACTTCAAGATGACTTAGATAAAGAAAGGATTGAATCAGATGACAATAGTCAATTCAAAATGGTAAGCCACAATCCTTCATCTAATATTGAAAACCTATGTGACAACATAAAGAGTAATGTAGATTTGTCAGGTTTTTAGCATGTTGATTTTGATAAGTTACATCATGGAGATAACCATAATATTGAAGAGGCCATTTATGATATGATGGCCTCATTTAAAACCGCTCCATTAGAGATTACTAACTCATTACCAAAAATATTATATAAAAGAGTTGAGCAGAAATGGAAATTCAGCATGGAGATTGAAGAACAAATTAGGGAAGCTACTTTAGCTCAAGTCATGCCTAAATTTGATAAGAAGTAGATTGCAAAGGTTGTAGAGAAAAATAAAGAGATATTTGCTCCTAAATACAAAGCCTTTCATATCTTGAGAAGTAGAGTTGAAGAGGTGGTAACCCAACGAAAGTTACTATGGAAAACAATCAATGGATTAACAACATAATCAATGCAAATAGTGGAAGAAAAGAAAGGAGTAGAGGTAGAGAAAACTGAAACAGGACAAGTTAAGACTACTCAAGATGACACAGTTGAGGAAGATACACAAGGTGCACAGGATGTCAATGTGTCAAGCACCAATCCTACACATGGTGAAAAAGAAAGTCAATAGGACTTAATAACCATTGAGGACATACCTGATCATTCTATACAGACTATTAATCCAATGAGAGAGGAAGATGTGAAGACACTACAAGTGGAATCCACCAATACTATTCTACCATACAAAAATCATGTATTGGTAAGGATTGATGAATCTCAAAAGGTTGAGATTGCATCCACTATGACACAGCAAGACACATCTATTGTGCCCCCACATGTTGCAGATGTTAAAGAGAAGGAACTTCATGATCAAGCAACAAATCAAAGTTTAAGCTTAGAATAACAAGATTAATGGAACCATAATGGAATTCCACTTTGGGAATCATAATGGAACTCCGCAAGCCATTTTTGGACAAACACACTATAAGTGTACCACCCAAATGACATATTTTTCAAAAAAGGGGGATTTTGAAGATTTTGTAGAATTTTGTCGGGGAAAATATCTACTCAAAAGGAGTTACACAAATAAAATATGGTATTTACTCAAAGGGGGTAATAAGGTATGGGAGACAGGAGCACTTTTGCAAATTTTGAGATTTTGAGATTTTGTATTCAAGATGAATAGAGATGATATATTGTATGAATTATGCATACAATAAGATTGTATATGCCATGACAAAGTATTTTTATCACTCATGTTGAAGGGGGAGATTGTTAATCTCATTATGGTTTTGAAAAAGTAGTGACAAAACACTTAATCATTATTTAGCAGAGAATAATACAAGCCAAGTGCATAATGTATGTCAAGCATAAGCCTCTATACAATACATGTCAAGTAATATGACTAGTCAATGTCAAGCAGTCAATGCATGTCGAGTCACTCAGGTGCCAAGCAAACAAAAGGAGTTGAGAAAACAGAGTGTGTCAATTGATTCTGGTGCCAAGAAAGAGTGAGTGTCGAGCCATTCACAAGCTGATTATCAGTATATAGAGCATAGTGAAGGCCAAGCATCAGAGTCTATTGATGTTGAGTTACCAATCTTAGACATAAATGTTTGTTATGGCACAAAATTCTATGTAAACCATTTTTGGCTGACATGAGCATGAATTTTTGATATTAAGAAATAAGGATCCATTCATATTACAAATACCTATGCTAATACATGCAGCCAATCAAATAAAGGGAAGAGTTAGGCAGCAATAATGATCAACCATAGTTGTTGATTTTAACCTAGCCCATCTCCATAGTGCCTACAAAAAGAGGTAAACCCTAAAGAACATAATGTATGTGAAGGAGGATAAGAAGAAAGCATTTCAAGGTGGAAATGATGGCTAAGTTATGGAGCTACAATATAGAATTTGTTTGAGAAGAATAGAGGCAGACAGTGAAAGGATAGAGAAGATAGATTTGATTAGGAGGATCAAGAGATAACCTGTAAAGAGAAGATCTGACATCAAGTAGCAAGGTGCTAACCAAAGGATCAGGTGTTGAATCATTCTAACAGGTGATACAAAGTAAATCTCTTAACAGGGTAGTCCTAATAGGCTTTTGTAAATCTCCTAATAGAGTGCTTAGTTGTGAGTTAAAATCTTTTAATCAAGGTGAGACCTAACAATCTTGTAAGCCCTTAATAGGTTAGACCTTTCATAGGGTAGACCATAGTTTAGGATCAAAAAAATAATCCATAATAGGCCACACTTTACAAATGTCATAGTGAACATTTGTGGGTGTCATCCCCACCCCAATTTTACCTTCTCCTTGGAGGGTTTATGGGTAACCAAAATCTTATGTGTTAGGTGTTGAATTATTTCATGATTTGGATGTGATGAATGGTTACTTATTTCAGTTCACATGTTAAGTTATGAGACGGATGTATGGTGAAATGTTTTAGAGGCAAAAGTTTTAAGTGTTGATTCACCCCCACCCTCACCCTCAAAACTTACTTTCCAATTGTTAATTCCAACACAAAATAATAATAAACCATATTTATCAGGAAGGTGATATGAGAGAAGAGGAGCTAGCTAATATGGGGATTGATAAATCCCTTCCAACTAATTAAATAAAGTTTCAATCTTCACTTTAGTCCTCTTTAGTAGTTATTATCTAGAATAGATTTAATAATAACTTGTCATACTTTCAATATCCTGAGAAGTGCTTTAAATCATATTTCTTTTTTTTCTAGTGATCGATTCCCTTTGAAACATTTTAAATCTTTGAGCTATAGGAAAACATTACCCATATGAAGGCATTGAATTTTCCTTTTTGTATCTTGACAAAAGGTACTGAGCCATAATTTTGGAGAGAGGAAAGTGCATTTACCAAGAAGTTCTCAGTTGTAGACCCATTTATGCATCTTCTACTAAGTATACTAATTTTTTACTTAGAAGCGATAGTTAGTTCTTCTCTACTTGATCATTTACTCCTTGTATCTAACCTGGTTGATCAAATGATTTCAATAATTCACATGAATGTATATTTTCTCCTGTGCTTTATGCATGACAAGAGGACTCACGTGAGAAATTGGCTAGAGCAATATGTGATTGAACGGCCTACTGGAGCTTGGGAGAAGTAATGAAAGTGAGTCTAGGATGTTTGGAACTTCCTCCATTAGAAGAAGAGAAGGTCTCAGAGGTGGATGATTTACCATCCCCACCTCATAGGCCAATAGACTTGACAATGTTCTTTTTGTTCTTTTATGAATTATAGGTTTTATATACATTTCATACCAAAATATATGAATCTTTCGAGACTACCTAAATTTTGAATGAGGATTTTTTTATTATAAATACACTTCTTCTTTTTTGTTTCTTTCTAATTTTAATTTACTGTATATTGGTTCCTTGTAGTCTAACTTTTTAGGATCTCAATGTCTTTAGCTGATTTATGTCTTTCTTAAGATTTTTTAGCCTCCTAACAAGTAGCATAGAGTTTTGTTGGATGTTTATCTGTGCTATTTCAGGTCACACAAATAGATGGGCTAACTAAGGAATTAAGGAATCTCTCCCAAATTTTATTCTATTTAAACATTGTCATCCAATGGTTTTGATCTGAAAAGGGAAATACTGACAGACTATCACCCAACTTTGTCCTCTCAGTGTCCCTTTAGTTGGGTTGTATTTATTTTCTATTGATATATGGCTTCTACCTCTTGCTTCTATAAAAAAAAAATGAGCCCTATTTAAATATAAGTAAATTTGAGTTAATGTTCCCTTGTCAACCATCTCTCCAACTAGATCTTAGAAGTCAACTTTTGATGCATAATCGCATAAGAGAATGCCCTAATAATATAGTTCTTTAACATCTAATAAGTATAACATCTACAAATGGTAGTTAAAATGAATGACTCCTCAATTTCTTATACTCAATATGTGCTATCAAAAGTACATATCAGCTTTAGCGTGGAAATAAAAATGTCATCTCAAGAGTGGGCAATTTATTTCCCCATCAAACAATTTCATCACTTCAAAGTTGGTTATTAGTCTTTGTCGTTAAGGCAAGAGACTATAGTTTTCATGTACTTCTTTTGCTATTGTTCATTTCTTAAAATTTCTGCCAAAAACTTTCAACCTATAGTTTTCGTCATGTTATTGTATTAGTTAATTTTTCATTCTGTTATAGCCATTTTGTGATTGGCTGGAACAATTTTTCTTGTAGTCTTTTTCTTATTAAACAACAAAATTGATGAAAGTTTGCATCTAATCTTCCAAAGGGAATTTTTCAAAACTAATCATTTGAACATCTTTGATGCTTCCACATTTGGCTTGCATGCACAACAGGTGGGAGTTAATGGTTACATTTCATTTTACCTTATAGAATGCCTGCACAAATTGTAATTTCTTGAAATGTTGCTTCCCAAAACTATTGCTAATAGGATATGCTAAATTGTTTGAATGAAACATAATATGAAGGACTACAATGATTTTAGGTTATGTGCAAAATGGGTTAGGGAGAAATATTTATGTTACTTTTACCAAATTCTAAAGAAAGGCTTGGAACCAGGTCATTTCACTTTCACCAATGTTGTTGATTCTTCAAAAACCTTATGGAGCTATATTGATATGAGAATATCTCTCATGCAAAGGGAAAGAGAGTGTAATTTAATTATGCATTTCTTTGACTATGTTTGTTAGGGTTTGATCTTGCAAAGGGGAGTTTTGAGAAAGTTCCAAGTTAGAGTCAATTCGGCTGTAAGGTGTCTTTTAGTAAGTTGTGGCTACAGTTTTATATGTTGTAAATCCTCTTCTTTGTAATACAATCAGCAAGATGCGGATTAACCCAAGTTCTAAATTCGTTGCCTATTAGTTACTGTTAGAATTTTATTAATTTTCTTACCTTTTTTTTAAGAGAATATCTAGCATCTTACTTGTTTTTGCATATTAGTCTCAAGATTGGACACCCTCTTTACCAACAAAAAGAATGCAAAGGACAATGTCTGAGGAGAAGATTTTTCCTTGATTCTCAGCTTCTTGGATAGGTAAGAAACAAAATTAGCTTTTATTTTTTTATGCTCTAGTATGTTTTCTAGCTCTGGAGTCATTAAATATTAAGTCTTCTAGCACATATTTCATTATAAATTTATTTATATTTCTAACTGATAAAATATTTTTATTCTTTTGCACGGTCTATACTTTTGTTCAATTTCTTTGGAGAAAATCAAGATTTTGAATTTTTATAATTATAGTTGTCTAAATATTACTTCAAAACTAGTCAGAGATTTGACCTGCTACAAATTTATAACAACGAAAAACACTTGTAGGAAGCCATGAATATCAATATGAGTCAAATAATTTAGATATCAATATTCTGTTAAATTAAATTTTTATTTTTATTTATCAAAATAATAGGATTGAAATAAATAATTTACAATTATAATTGATCAGATCATAATCTATAGTTCCAACCAACCAATTTACTTGTGACTAGTTTACTATTCCTATTCATTTTTTAAAAGAAATCTTATACATTTTCTAACCTCATTGTGGAAGTTGCCTTAAACATGTATATGTTCAAGGTTTATAATTTTCAAGTAGTTCATTTTGAATGTTTTGTAATGAATTAACAGAGTAGACTTTTTGGTAGACTTTCATTCAGAAATGAGGGGTTGCGATTCTAATGTGAGACAACTTACTTCTCAGAGATCTTTTTACTTTTTCTTAGCATTATGATTCTTGATTAAGATAGAAGAACTTAATTTTGAATGTAGAGACGAGGTGTTGAGCTTGAATTGAGTCCTTGTATGAGAAAAAAAAATCTACCATTTTTAAGATTATTCATTTTTAAGTGTTTGACGTAACTACATTTGTGTCATTCTTTACATCTCTATTATTCCACCTTCCTTATAATTTATTAAAGGGACACTAAAATAAATATGTAATGATAGTTGAAATTAGAAATAATGCCAATTATATATTTATAAATTGTGGAAATCCTATATTATTAAAAAGATATATTTCTATTTAATAGTTTGCAAAGTTAAAAAATTTTGGAAGAAATTTCAAATTTTATTTTCAATGAGAAGATCTTTATCAAACATATAAAAACTAATTGCTAGAAGATTTAATAGAATGTTTTCAAAAAGAATATAGAGTTTTTATATACAAATGATGAAGATTTCAAGATGAATATATTTATGTTTGATTTTAAATCTTTAATAAACCTATATTTTAAATTGATTTAAAAATATATAAATTTTAAATTCTATATATTTTTTGGGAGATTAAAATTATATATAGTTTTAAATATTATTAATTAATTATAAATGTAAAAAAAATATATACAATTAGTATTTGTCAATGTTTCACAATATTGTTTAACACTTTTGTTTCAATATTTTCAATATAGGTAAGGAACCACTAGACATTTCTACCATGAAGAAACATATTTTTGCATGGCCTATAATTGAATCAGCACCTCAAATATTTGCATTGAATAGTGACATTAGTTTCATCCTCTAGGAGCTATAAATTGAACAAATAATAATAGTTAAACTAGACTTCTATTCATCTACATGATTAGTAATTAAGTAATAAGGATTAAACCAGATATCTACACATCTACTTGATTAGCCATTAAGCTTCCAAAACCAATCATTAACCTTTGATAAGCATTGAGCAAATAGGATGGTGATACTAAGAAGCAATCTTCCCTTCAATGGCCTGTAAATGTTTTTTAAGTTGACAAATGGAATTTTTGAGTTCATTGTTGGCATGGAGTTTAATGAATAATAGATATATTACAAGAAAAGTGTTTTCTAAGAGCAAATCTCATTAAACTAATGAGGTTCAATATTATTCACGTACAAAATTTAAATTAAAATAGATCTTTTAAATTTTTAACTTCGAGATTTTCAATAACTTTCAACTTAGTTTAACAATAAATAAATAAATTTTATTTTAATCCATTTATAAATATTTAAATTATCTGAGATTAAATTGCTTACAATTTATGAAATATTCTTTCCTCTTTTTTTTATTATAATTTACTTTCTATGATATTTAACATCCACATGCCATATCTTCTAATACCTTCAATAATCTATCCTTAATAATCCATCAAAAATATAAATTAATATATATTAAATAAACATCATAATTTGAATTCCTCAAAATTCTCAATATTACAAGCATTAATAAATTCATTTGATCATGAAAAAATGGTGTTACAGAGCTTCTTGCATTCTCCTCTAGTTGGGTCTAGGGTTTCAGCCTCCTCTTCTAGAACCAAGGTGCATTTTTGCTCATCTTGGTTAGATTCTTCTGGTTGGAATTGTGAATTAGATAATGGACAGGAGCATTTGGTGGATTATTTTCATCGCCATGATTTTCTAGGTTTTATGATTGGTGAGTCATTCTACAGTGGCAACATGTTGGCAGCTACATGGAGGGGTTTTTTCCTATGGTTTGGAAAATAAACATGCACCCATCATAGGTGAGTAGAAGCAATGTATCCAAGATTCACATGATGTTACATAGGGGGTTTTGGGTTTTGTAGAAGACAGTCAGGGGAAATGCCCCAACATAATTTATGCTAAAGTTAAGGATGTGTAGCAATAGGATTGCTTGCGATATGGAAATGTGAATGGGATCAAAGGTTCAAAACCTAGATCCATTCTATGGAGTGTAATGCCCCGCCAGGGAACCCAAAAGAAATTAACCTAAAGTTTCACTAAGTTTGTCAAACATTTCTTTTAAAGATAATAACTTAACAACAACAAATATAATATAGCGGAAGCAATAACAACAAAAGATAAAATATAGCGAAAGCATTAACTCACATACATAACAACCATCATAAATAGATTACATCTCCTAAGGGTCCCATGATGTTGAATCACATTTAAGTTTAATTAATACTAAAATCTATCACATAACCAAAATCCACATCATAGAATTATTACAAGTACAAATCCATTTAAACAATATATAATTACATCGATTTCCACTTAGCATAAACAAAATGCTTAATCATCCACTGTACAAGTTATAGGGCATGAAAAGCTCAAAGAATATACATCATCAAATAAATACAACATCCCATAAGATCTATGAAATCAAATACAATACAATAGAGTATAACCATCCATCATAGAGAAATAAGACCAGAAAGAAAGGTATAACTGCATAAGCACCTCCAACAATGGCATCCAACGGTCAGATCTCAATGGTATAAGAAAATGCACGAAAATGCACTACCACCCGACCTCATGGAACCTAAATGGCCCACTTCCACCACACTAAGGAGATAAACTCAAGCCCAAACAAGATAACAATACAAAAGTCAAAACCAAAATCTAGGTTCAAGGAATCACCTGAAAGAAAACTATCTCAAAGGGTACCAAGGCACAAGTATCAACTAATCCGAGAGGCAACAATGACACATAGGAAATCTACTATGCAAGTGGATAAGTGTCATCACATGAGCCAACTCTAAGGTTACCCTAGTAGCCACTATAGACTCCGGACCCCCTAGTGTCTCTATGCAACATCAATATCCTTTCGTACAGACAAGGTATACTAAAAAGTCAACTCTAAGGGTACCCTGACAGTCTTTTAATACTGCAAACCCCCTAGTGACTTTCTATGGTACCAATATCTTATTGATTTATTTTAAACCCATTTAATGAAATGTTATCACTTATTAAAATAACCTACAATGAGTTACCTGATAGCCTCTTTAGGGCCTCAGCCTCCATTGCAAGCCACTTCCCATCATGACATACAAATAACCTACCCTAAGCTAAGAAAAAGCAAAAGATCTCAAATGACCATAACCCACACATCAGTTCTTAAACAAGCAACTAGAAAGCACTGAAATACTGCTAATCAAAATCATGGATTCCACCAATACGATCATCGTAACAAGACTAATCCAAAATCAAGTACACATAAACCAAATCCATGTCATAACATGAAATCACCAAAAGCAAATCATTTAATCACCTCAGCCCTCTACAAGCAACTAGGAAGCAATCAAGGATAATTGATCGAAGACTCAAAGGTTATATTAGGAAAGTCACACCATTCACCTCATTCCCACACAAGAAATTGGAAAGCACATCAAAACATCTAATCAAACTCATCATAGCACAGACGTGACACATCACCATGGTTACATGTAAAAGATCGTAACCAAAATAAACCATAACATTATCACAAAACAAAACTCCCAAGCCTCTAGTAAAGATCTTGATTTGGTTAAAGAATTAAGTCAGCCCTGAAACCCAACATCAGTAAACCACACATCACATACATTGCATACAAAATTAATTTTCATAATTCATTAGGTTTGAAAACATAAATGTTTAATTTTCACTATAGGTTTTAGTTTTCATGTTTATTTTCAAGTATTACAAATAATAGGATTTTCGATTAAAAACCAAGGTTTGCATTATTTGTTTGCTCCAGTGTCGATTTGCTAATGTTTCCAAGTGCACAAGAATAATAGATTTAAAAATCTTGTTAAAAGTCAATTAATTATGACATCGAACTATCAATCGACACCCAAGTTTACCAAATTATTTTCTAATTCACAATTAACAATATTTACTTACAAGTATGTTTTAATAATAAATTAATTAATAGCTTTAATTAAATATTATTAAAATTAAATCAACAATTATTAAATTATTAATGATAATAATTATTTATTTAAAAATAATTTATATTTAGTTATTAATAAAAAATTATTAATCTATTAATAAAACTAATAATCATTAATGATATATTAATAACATTTAATATTTTTAAAATTATTAACAATTAATATATTAAAATTTAATATATTTAAATAATATTTATTAAAATTAATATTAATTAAAATATTAATAAAGAGCAAAAAAATTTAATAATTTTAAAAAAACTTGCGATATCTTTTTAAGCACATGGGCTATTCTGCTATCACGGCAACTCTGTTGACGCAAAAATAGAGTACTGCTTACAGCAATACCTATTACTACAGTAGTAGAGTCTGTTGTGTTGTAGGCCTTTAAAGTCATTGGGAGCACTCTCACCATCATGTGGGAGGGTAAGGAAAAGAAGGTAAGGGGGGAGTGGGGGTAATGGCCCACTTCCCCATTTTTTTGAAAAAAAAATAATTTAATTCCTTTTTAATATATGTTTTATTTAATAGAAACATAAAACATGAAACCCCCTACCAAAACACAATTCACAATTTTAAATAAATATTGTATGTGATAAAAATTATCACAGTAATTATTTTACTATGGTAATTTTTACTATTATATTTTTTTGATAGATTTTCCAATATAAACCTAGTATAGAAACTTGAATCAAACAGTCAAAATCTATAAAACAAAATTGGTTTTCTTTTCAAAACCTGCATCTTGATTTTACCAATCAAATTACGAATCTCTAAAACTTTCTAGATAAGGATTTCAATGCTTTCATTCAATTACAGATGTCTTTAAAAATAAAGAACAATAAAACACAGACTAGAGTATGAAGCAACATCTAATCAAATCTGGCAACCAAGTACTACTAATCATAACCATAAACCTAAAACGGACCTAAAAGAATCTGACAATACGACAAGAAAAGTCAACTAGAGGTAGGAATTACATGGAGTTGATGGATGATTTTCAAGAGGAGGTAGCACTCGATGTTGTTATCTTTCTAGAGCTTGGGTTGTTTGGAAGATTCAAAGACCTATGGCCAAGTCTTTCAGAGCTTCACAAATGGATCACAGAATGTTGGGAACCTATTCTTGAAGGGTTTCTTCAAATCTACCCTATAGCTAGGCTTTTTTCCTTATTGTTACAATTTACTTATATAAATTCTTCTAAGAAAAATTAAAACTGGTCAATTTTTACGTGTACTATTGTCTTTTACTTTACATTCTCACTTACAAGAAAATGCAAGATCCCAAAATACTAAGTTTTTTATTGGAAACATCAATATGAAGAGTCAAGTAGTAGATAAAGAGGTGGGGAGAAGAGGAATCATCATATGACTGTTAGATTTCATAGATTTAATAAAGTCTTGGATAAAATCAAACCAATATATACTACAACCACGAAAATAGTGTCCCTAGCTTTTCCAAGCTTGATGTCACATTTTAACTAGGCCAAAGAGAAGTTGTGCATTTTATTATTCCACATTTTAGATACATCTCCTCCAAGCCATATTGGAATCCATAAAATCTAACAATTGGACATCTTCTACTTTGAATCTCAAATCAAATTTTCTCTTTGAACTTGGGTCTTCATAATTATCTCCATGTTGGTAGTCCTTCCATATTCCCATGAACCTTTTGAAAGCAAATTTCAAAGAACCATCAACTAGTTTTTACATTGAATTAAGAAAGAGCTCTCCAAAACTTTGGACCCACAAATGGTCATAACTTTTTTCATTCATTAACAATTACTTTTCCAAAAAAAAAAAATTTACTTTCCTAACATGAATGATTATTTATTGACTCTTTATTTTGTTCAATCTACTAGAAAAGAATATTTGAACATTTAAAATAAATAAATAAACTAGTGATTAAGACATGTTGACGAGTACTCCATTAAGTCAAGTAGCTAAACAATATCCTTAGCTAAGACTACATATAATAAATTCATGTGTGTCATGTTGCATATGAGAAATTCATGCTCATTTTATTTATTTAGCATTTAATTATATACTATTCTGAGCTTATGTCCATATTTTGTTAATAAGACTAACATTTAAAATATGTTACATATAGAGGATATGCTTAGCCACTTTCTTTAGGAAGCAAGTGAAAAAAATTAGAATCACTAATGATAGTGTTCAAACCATAATTCAAATATTATGAAAAAAATATTCAAATTTGTAGTTATAGCTTCTAATAATGTTATATGGACAAAAAAATTATCAAATTTTGGCCTCCTTCAAAATCATATTTCAATGTTTTTAATCTTTCCTTACAGAAGAGATAGATTCAAGTTTTGCAAAGCCCTTGTTAAATTTACACCTTCAATATTGATTTATATAACATACATATTAATCTAATAGTTGATTTATTTTGTTTGTTTCATTATATAATATATATTTAAGATTACATGTATATCAAGCTGTCATTTTTTTGATAATGATATTTACTCTAGGTTGACTACTTTTTAAAAATATCTCAAATTAAAAACCCATTTACTTGTAAAGTTAAAACAAGATCTATGTCATACATTAGTTGTAATGGGCAAACACATTACATCTAGTTAACTGAAAATGAATTAGTGGATATTAGTGGATCCTCTAGAGCAGTAAGCTTCTCAAGACTCTTCAAACTTTTTGAGGATTATTTCCTTGTGCAAGTTTTGATATATGTATTGTGAGTTTTAAGGCCAATTCATCTTAATACCCTATTTATTTTAGCCACTTGTTCATTTTCTTTGTATATACTACCAATTATATATGTGTAGCATATAAACCATTGTGGTGGCCTTTTTGTTTGACTCACCCACATCTCTCCATCTTAACTATTTAACAAGTATTTGTTTTAATATTACATTATGAATCAAACAAATTATTTCTGTGTAATTTTTTTAATTATATTATAGAGGGAAGAAGATCTAATAGTTGAGTACGCTAACTTTGTGCTTCACAAAATTCTACGTAGAAATTTCAAATCACTCTCAATTTATTTATTTTAAACTAACTTGCCAACTCCCCTCCTTGTAACTAAAAATTTGCGATCACATTATCAAATATGATGCCACATCAGCATGTTTTTCGTTAAGGTGCCCAAAGAGGCCAAAAAAATTGAGACCGATGCTTATACATTGTTATGTTTTATTGATGAGACGATGTGGCATCACATGATCTATTTTTAACATAAGGAATAATTTCATTTCATTATGGGTAGTCTTCATTAACAATAACAACTTTAAAGTCACAACTATTGATAAAATATTATAAAAATATTGAACATTTTACTAAGAAGTATTATTAATCTATTGAAACGCAATCAAATACTAAATCTTTCTGCCTATACAAAACTATACATTGCAATTCATTTCAACTTTCATAAAACAATCAAATATAAATAAGTACAACCCAATTTACCACAAGCACAAATATAGAACATGTACTCAAGCATACTTACTCTACACTTCAAAAGACTTTCTCCTACATTGTACCCCGACATTTATATGGGCAAAGCTAAGCTTCCTACAAAATGCTTCATTCTCCAAATTTTGAAAAAAAAAACCCAAAAAACAACAGAGTTTCTCGAAATTTGCAATATTTGTCCTTTACAATATGCATATCTAGTAGAAAATTACAAAAAGTTAGTAAAAAATCATAAATCTGAAAAAAAAAAGAAAAAAGACAAATTTTATGTACTTGTTTAGGGCTTTAGCATGTGCCCATTCATATGGCGTCTGCTAATCTCCAGACAACATGCACCAAAGACAAAAAAAAAAGTCAAACGTGATTCTTTTTCAAATTCACAAAAATACGGCAAAATTTTCTCAAAAATTTTGTTGTTTCCGATCACAAAATATAAACATCATAAAGATCAAATATTTAAAATTTAAAAAAAAAAAAAATCATTAGGTTTTCATTTTTTTGAAAGTAAGACATATAGCTTGCCAAGGGGGACAATTTCAAACTATGTGTTTTAGTTTATTATTTAACCATTACCTAGGCTAAAATCACCACCTTTACCCTTGTTGATCCTATTTCACAAATTATTATTGAAAGATAAGATAGATACTCATGATCACCTTAGTACTATAATGTTGAACGTGTATCTTTCTCTATCATGGTACAAGGAGCACCCCATAATATTTTAAAAGTACTCAACCCTAATTCTCACTAGGTTGAGTTAAATGGTAGCCCCTATGTGAACATTATCCCTTTCAAACGGTCATTATGTGGTTCTTTGGGCGTGGGGACATTACAAGTAGTCTTATCATGCTTTCCTACGTACAAATATAACCTTTATGTGCGGGGCAAGCAAAGGACCTTTGGTTAAAACGAAAAGGATGGATTATGAAAAGAGTGGAGCATTTCTCAAAGTTAGTGGGTGAAGCACACAGCCCAAGCATATGACGTCAAAGCCTTTTCTCTTTCTAAAAGAGAACAAAACTATTTTTATGGCCTTGAATTTTGTCTTGCCTAGCACAATAATACATATAGTTGTTGGGCACGTTAAAAAGCTCTAAATTTTATTAACTAGAATAAGAGGTGATGGTGAATGATCCTATCATAATAGTTGTTGGCCATGCTGAAATGCTATTATTTTAATTCATCAAAAAATTAAAACTTATAAAAACCATGGCAAGGGTTTTGGGATATATGTATGGTCCCAACCTTATTAAAAACACTACATCTTATTATTAGTCCCTGTTTTATAAAGGCAAGGAATTAATGTTTTCGTTAGACCCTGTCCAATTTAATTTTTTCGCACGATCATGTGTCATACTTCGATTTTGTAAAGATTGGATTTTAAAAACATTTTTCAGATGATAAATGCTAATTTCCCATTGGTCTATGGGTAATTTCCCGGAGATTAATTGATTTATTGGGGACGGAAAATGGAGGAAAAATGTTTGAAAAGACAGTGCTGCGGATGTATTTACTGTGCATGTCAGAGAAAATATCACTATTCATAAATATTATGCTTCCTCTGCGGGTGTATTTGTACTTCCCCTATTCATAAATATATTGTTACGTGGATGTTATAGCTGGAATTGTAGCGATGAAACCAATATCACATTCTTGTAAAGGACGGAGATAATTAATAAATGATAAGATCCAGAAGAAATTTTTATCAGAGGCCCCCATATATTTGCCAAGATGGATACGTGTGTTCTCTATTAATCTTTGAAGTTATTATTTTTCATTTTTTTTAAAGTATACACCTTTTTAAAATTTTCGAACTTTTTCAATGAATAAACATTTATGTTGGATTTTTGTTTCAAATTTATAGTAGACAAAATAATTTTGGTTTAAATGTATTCTATCGTCCAACATGCCGCAAAAGAGTTGAGCCCTTGTTTCTTTTCAATCAAATGAGGGCTATTTTTTCCCAAATTATTCCTCTCAATTTATTAGTTGAAACTTGTAGAAGCCCAAAAGAAAGTTCAACTATTTCATTTTCAATGCATTCTAAGATAGAGAAAACTCAAAAAAATCTTAACTTACATTTAGTCTTTCCAATTTGTTTTCTATTTAAACATTTCGGACTTTAAAAAATCTTAACTTTAATTTAGTTTTTTAATACAATTTTCTTGTGAATAATATAGTTATCAAAATATGCAAATTTCTATTTATTTATTAGTACTCTATACCTTTTGTATGTCGAAGTCAATCTTGCCATATGAGAATCTATACCTAAAAAAAAATTAGGTGCTACAAACTTGTTCTTATCTTTGAAATGATTTTCTATCTTGCACTACGGACATTGTTCTTCTTTAATTCTTTCCACTTGATACTTCAAAAGTACTTTTGTGTTTACTTATTGCACCAATCACTTTTAAAAAACAATGCTAGTTGGTACTAAATTTTTTTTAAGAAACTGAATAAGTTTTGTGTAATTTGTTTCCCTAGAAACTTTGTAACCTATTCATTGAAATCCATATACAAAAGAGTCCACTCTTCCCAAAGGCAGGGACTCCAGCTCATCAGGAGCTCTTGTATTATTAATATTACTATTACTAAATTTCTTTAACCTTGCTTTGTCTAGATATTGACAAATATTTTGGAAGGAGTCTTAATTGACATTATACATATTTATAATTAATATTTGGTTGAAAATGTATAGATAGTCATAACCTTTACCCATGTAACATTAGAAAGGTTAAAATTTGGTCAAACTTAGTTTGCTCTTATATTTTTAGCAAGACAAAATTTGTTATAAATCATTTCAAAAACTTTGAAAGTAAAATTTAGCATATAATAACTAGAAAATTCATGTGATGCTTATGTAATTCATCCACCAAAATAAATTTGTAGCTTTATTTTGATATTTTTCCTATTTTTAAATATAATTTCAATTTTGAAGAATATTATATATGAGTCTATCCATATTTCTATTAAAAATTGTAAGGTCTTCTCTCCACATGCCACCACTCTTTCATACCTCCATTCATCCATTTTCATATTGTTTTGATTATGGTTTAATTTCAAATTGTCTATGTTAACCTAGATTATATGATGATGAGATTAGATTCAATGAATCTCAATTCAAAATTCACTTCAACCTGGAAAAAAGGGTTCTTCACATCATCCTCTTCAATCTATCTTTATTCACTACGATCCCATTTTTCTATTTTCTCGTGTTACTCGTCATCCTTTGTAAATATATGTCATTTTTGTAGCTTTGCCAATGATCTTAACCAAAACTAAGTCAATCCTACATTAGTGCTACTTTGTATTATCATTTTGACATACAAATTAATATTTTATATAATAATTTTGCATCAAAATCTTATTTTCTATTTAATCCTTTTAAATTATTGTCCTCGCTCATTTACATGGATCTTTGTTAACAAGTTATGAGGATTCAATGGAATGTCAAACATTATTTCTTCACTTAACCCATCACATTGTATCATAATCATGTTGTATCATTTTTCAATACACAGTGGGGGTTAGTCCAGGTAGATCCCCCTTCTAGGACATGTTTTTGCCCTTTTTGTTTAATAAAAAGCTTCATTTTTGGGTTATCTTGGAAATAATTGAAGAATATCTTTCATGCAAATTATCTTAGATTGATTAAACTATAAAGAGCTTCTAAAAAATAAAACTTCATCTATTTAAGTGCAACAAGTAGTAAGATATCCATTTATATAAGGACTCCATTCAACCACCAATCTAATTGCCCCATTCCACTTAGATACCCAATTGGTAGCCACTTGCTTAAAACAAGCCTAAATGAAATTATATTTTACCAAATTAACAATGTGCTCCCTTCCATTTACTTATAGTTCATCCATGAGTGGACAAATTCTTTATAGGGTATAAGTACTCTAATTCATCATGTTGCATTAGAATGTTGTTTGAATTTCACATGGTTTCCTAGTGTAAATTATAGATAAGATTCTAGAAAGTTTTTAACATGCCTTCCTAGTGGATTCTTTTAATAAGCCTTTTGTTTGCATGTTAAGATCCAATCAAAATCAAGTGAAATAAATCTCTTTCTCTCTTTCCTGTCTTTCTTGCCATGTATATATGAGCATGTTTTCTACTAATTTACCACTTTTTGATAGATTTCCATAATATATATTAGAGTACAATCTTAAAAATTCATGTAAGCAAAACAATGCAAGGCTAAAATCATATTTCACCTAAAATAATGTGGGATAGATTAGATAAATTATTTAGTACAATCAATGAGTTGTAAACTCTTCAAATGGACATTGAGATTTGTTGGACTTAACTAGTCATAATGGCATGAATGGTCAATGAAGTGGTGATAGCTAAGTTGTAGCATTACGAGGACTCAAGCATTTAGTAAGAATTGAAGTGTTGTCATTGATTGGCAATTGTTTAACAAGAGATTGAAGCATTGCAAGGTAGTGTAACCACTGGGAAACTGGCATACAGGTCACGATAAGAGATAGGATACAAATAAACCTATGATAGGCATAGAAGTTAGTTGGTCACAACTGAGTCATCATTGATGTGACAAGACTATGGGATGGTTTGATAGTGATGTGTGCACGTAGAGAGAAGTGACAAAAGTGATGGAAGAAAGAAAGGACACAAGTCTAAGAAGTAGACTTACAGGCGGGCATACATGCCTACGTGAATAGGAACCTATGTATAGGTAGTCATAGGTATGCAAATATGCTCACTTCTGTATTTCAATTTTTGAATGCATTATTTAAGTGGGATAATTTTAGGGTTTTGATACCTAGAACGGGTGAGTGGATTTAAGGACACTCAACTTCATTATGAAGTTGTTGTTGTTGCTAGTTTATGCTAAGAGACCTGTGGGAGGCAGAAGAGAATAGTGAGCTAATAGTAAAATAGTGTTCAAGCATGTGAAAGAAGTGGACAGAGTCATTCACTAAGTAAATCCAGAACAAAGGAAGGAGATCATAGTATCTTCATGGGGTATCACAGTGGATCTACAAGGCAAGGGGTGACACTCTCTTAGATCTAATCTTCAGTTTTCTTTCTTACCATTGCAACTATTGTAAACCTCTAGCTAGGTAGACTTGTAATAAGTCTTTGAAATCCTCTAACAAGGTATCTCTTAGGTTGGATCAAAATCCTCTAATGAGGTAGCCTTAATAGGCTATTATAATCCTAATATATTATGTGCATTCCTAATAGGATGAGTTCTTAAAAGGAACAAATGTAAGCATTTAACAGGGCACCCTTTTACTTGCAAAGAAAGGCTAGTGCTCATATATTACTCCCACCATGGTTTTCACCCTCACACTGGGGGATTTTGACATAAAAATATTTGTCACTAATGTATGCTTTTCTATGTGATCTTTTATGGTTATATTGTGTTGCATTCATAATTTTTTTACTCATTAAAGGACTTGTAACAAGGTTAGTAGAAAATTTTGTTGTTATAATCAATAGAAAAGGTCGTATTGATTCACCCCCATCTTAGTACCAGTTGGCACCAACAATTGGAATCAGAGCATAGTTCCTATCAATGACAATCCTAACAAGTTAAGGGGAGGTCAAATGGCAGCCACTGGGCTTTAGAGATAGCTTGAAGATTCCCTAGATACTATTAAAGACTTGAAAGTTAAGTTGAGAGAATCTCTAGAAAAGAGAAAGAAGTTGATGAAAAAGTTAGATGAAAGTCAAGAGATGATAGAGAAGCTAAAAGAGCAAAGTGGATCAGAAGAATCTAAGGAATCAATATCTAAACTCTTCACTAACAATGTAAAGTTGACCAGAAATATTAAAGTAATGAAACAAGAACAAGAACTAGCAGTAGTAAGAATGAGTGAATTACAATATGAGAAAGGAAAAGCCATCCTTGCAAGAGATCAAGCCTATGAAGAACTCAAAACACTGAAGGACGCAAAAAAAAAAGCTAAAGAATTATTGAAAGCTAAGGAAGAAGAAATGGCTATGATGGAAGAAGAATATCGGTATATAAAACAAGAGAATGGTGTTTTATAGGAACACTGTCATGAAAAACTAGAGAAGATAGAAGTTTCAAATGAAGAATCCAAGCAACTGTAAGAGCAATTTTTTCAACTGATGGATGAACTAAAGGACACCAAAGAAGAGAATGAAAGACTAATGAAGTCTAATGAAAGTACTAGGCATCTAGAAGAGAAACTCAAGCTCAAATGAATATCACAAGATTAACCAGTCTAGGATTTGAAGGAATCAGCACAACAGAGAAAGGAGAGTCTTTAAGAACAAAAGATTTGAACCCCATAATGAACAAGAAGACACCAAAGAAAGGTATGTGAGATGATAAACCTACTAGTTATTATTGTGGTAAAGTAGGACACACGTTGTTGGCACATAAAAATAGTGTTTGGTATTCAGCATGCCTCTAGAGGCTACTGCAATATTTATCACCGATATGGATAGAGTTTATATGTGTAGGGAACTTACTTGCAAATGAGGTAGGAGTAGAAGGTTATTGTTACTATTGTAACAAGTATGGTCATAAAGAAAAGGACTATAGATCAAAAGCTTGATCAAAACAGTCATCTACAAAGATAGGGGATACACTAGAAACAACAAGTGCAAAGCATGGGTTTGCTCTACCTATGGAAATGATGGACATCTTGCATTCCACTACAAGCTAAGGATGGGTTGTAGGAACAACACTAGACCATGTAATGATACGAGTATGACATGTTACAGACATCATAAGATTGGTCATATTGCCAAAAATTGTTGGACCAAAAGAAAACCCAAGCAACAACATCATGGAAAGAAAGGAAAAGAAAAGACCATTGATATTGAGAAAGTCATGAAGGACTTTTCCAGGGTATGGACCAAAAAATAAATTGAAAGGTATTGAAGTAAAACATGGAGAGGAAGCAAGCTCACTAGCAAATGTTGAAACTTCCCAATCAAGTTAAGCTAGAAAAACCTTAAGGGGTTACGCAAGCAAAGTAAGTCTTACACTCATCCACAAATTCAAACTAGTAGGTCACGAAGAGTGATGCCTTGCAAAATTGAAAAATGTTCACTAGTTCAAATGCTTTACATGTAAAGATAGGACAGGTTGTCCCCAAAATTTTATTGTTGTACACATCATCAAAAAGGATTTATTGCACAAAGAGAGAGGTAGGTAAGAGATGAGTTTACCATTAGAACCTCAACATTACTTTTTCTGCTAGATCTATAAATAGGCACGTCACATAGTGAATTCCACTTTGTGAACATGAGATTGCAAGAGCTTTCATATTCGTGAAATGCTAGCTATCAAAAATGAAAATATTGTGTGAATCTGAGAAAGAAGTGATAAGAAATCCTAGAACTAGACAAGTGAAGTGTGTGAAAGGAATCGAATCAGAGTATCGATCCAATAACGAAATAGGAATAATATTTTGAATTGTTTGAAGTTGAACTAGTAGATGGAAAGGAGAATGATCCACTAGTCTACAACCCTATTTCAAAGAGCACATATGAGAAAGACATGATGGGAGCCTTAGCCTCACTACCAAGAAATGTATTACTTATTGAAGATGTGAGAACCTATATAAACACAAAGCTAACTGAGTTAGGTGACAGGAAAATCAAAACAAAATACAATAAGTTTCGTCACGACAACAAATGGAAAATAGATTTCGAAGATCTAGAAGAGACAACCCTAGCCAGTGCAGCTAACATCCCAAATTTCTATAAGGATGAGTGGGTTATATTCGTGCTCGAGAGGGTGCACGAAAAGTACATGTAGCTCGTCAAACCCTATAAAATCACAACACAAGTGACTAATAGAGTCACGGGGTTCAATGGAACCATAACAGACTTGGTTATCAAGAAATATAAGCCAACTAAAGTGACAAATATGACTTGATGCCATCATGACAACTAGATGTGTATGTTGAAGGACGTGGTAGATGAAAAGGTGAGTTTGTAGCAATGGTGATTTCTCACCATGTACATGTAGCTTGTCAAACCCTACAAAATCATAACACAAGTGATTGATAGAGTCACGGGGTTCAATGGAATTGTAACAGACTTGGTTATCAAGAAATATAAGCCAACTAAAGTGATAGATATGACCAGATGTCATCATGATGATCAGATGTGTTTTTTGAAGGACGTGGTAGATGAAAAGGTGAATTTTGCAGCAATGGTGATTTCTCACCATCTCCATCAATCAAGTAGGAGCAAAAAGGTACCAGGCAGAACAGTGTATGGAGCAATAAGAAATACAATAGAGAAAGATTAGGAGACTAATGGAATGGATGAAGAACAACAACTATATGTAATGGAGATCCTAGAAGACACAATGGGACATGCCATGCAAGAGGAACAACAGGTAATAGAAACTGAACAAGAGAAGACCCAAGCTGATTTGCCATCATCTAAGAAGGAGAAGACTCTAACTGAGACAAGACTGTGTGGTACACCTACCAAAGGACAGAGGAGTGTAAAGAAGCTAGAGAAAGGTAAAGGAAAGAGGAAGAGAGATTCAAAGGAATCTAGCAGTAAGAAAAAGAGCAAAGGGAGATATGAATCCCTAGAATTGGTCTCAATCAAAATGTAACATCTCTTTGAAAAAGTAGATTAAATGGGAAAGAAGCTCAATAATAAAGAATTATCAAAATATACTACTCTCATGGAAAAATACAAGATAATGAAACTATCTAGCTAGAGGCACAAGAGGGCAAGCACATTGGTAAAGGCCAGAGGCATATTCAAGCAATTGGTTCCTGAAGCCCCATACAAGAAGGATGATGATTTGATAAGACAAATCAAAAATTGTGTAGATCATATTTATGAGAAGGAAGAGAAGGTAACAAAGGTCTTGGAACAACAAGTTCCAAAGACAAACTTGGAGAAGAAAATAAGTCTGGTTCAAGACAAGAAAAGAGGATTGATATCACTAAAAGATGAAATATTAGAAGCATTAAAAAATACAACCCATGTTCTCCAAAATCTAAGCATATCACACACCTTAACCAATGATCTAGAGCAGGGAAGAGAGAAATCTCAACATGAGCTTGATGAAGCCATCTAGCCTTATAATATGTTGATAGGATTAGCCTTAGAGCATGCCACAAAGATTCAGAATAACATGCACTTGGTAAATCAATTATGGACAGAAGAAGAAAAGAGAGCAGTTTGACTAATGGAACTTCAATATTTCTTATCCCCACTAGCTGGGATCATTAGTGAACATGTGAATGAAGCAGAATCCCTTATTGCCAAGCCACCAACAAAGACATAAGAAGCAATTGATAGGCAACTAGAAGACCTCAGAAGTGGAACACTTTCTTTCACTTACTTAAAGGAGTCATGGGAGACCCGATTAGACACAACAAGGGAGCATTAAAAAAACATATTTGAGAATTGTAAGCCCTTACCCTTTGTCCTTGATCACAAAAGAGGGAGAATAATGTAATATAGTAAGGAGGAGACAAAATAGAGAGGGGGAGACAAAATAAAAAGAAAGGGGGAGCCTATTGAAAATGAGGAAGAACAAGGAGCTCAAATAAAAGTCTAGGTCCACAAACAGGCAGAAAGGAGAATCTGAGCAAAGAGACGAGGAAGTGTAATATGTACAACGATATATGTCTTGATAACAAACATTTGGTTTTTAATAATAAAAAAGTTTTGTCATCAATGCTAAAGGGGGAGATTATTGGACTTAACTAGTCACAATGGCATGATTGACCAACGAAGTAGTGTTGACTAAGTTGTAGCATTAAGAGGACTCAAGCATTGAGTAAGCATCAAAGTGTTGACATTGACTAGCAACTAGTTAATAAGAAATTGAAGTGTTGCAAGGCAGTCCAACCAGTGACAGACTAGCATACTAGTCATGACAAGAGATAGAATACAGATAAGCCTATGATGGGCAGACAGACGTAGAAGTTAGTTGGCCACAGTTGAGTTACCATTGATGTAACAAGACTATGGGATAAAGCAATGTGACACGTGCACAGAGAGAAGCAACAAAAGAAAGCAAGGACACAAGTCTAAGATTTAGACTTATGTAAGCGGATAGAGAAGCCTACGTGAATAGGCACGTGTATATAGGATAGTTAGAGGTATTTTGTGACTATTCTCACTTCTATTTTTCAAGTCTTGAATGCATGATTTGAGAGGGATACTTTTAGGGTTTTGACACCCAGAATGGATGAATGGATTTAAGGACACTCAAACTTCACTATGAAGTTGTTGTTGTTGCTAATTTATACTAAGAGATCTATGGGAGGAATATGAGAATAGAAAGAATAGTGAGCTAATAGTGAACCAGTACTCAATCACGTAAAAGAGGAAGTGGACAAAGATTGTTCACTGAATAAATCCAGAACAGAAGAAGGAGATCAGGGTATCTTCATGGGATATCATAGTGGATCTGCAAGGCAAGGTGTGCCACACTCTTAAATGTTATCTTTAGTTTGCCTTCTATTGGTGTAAATATGTATTTACTATTTACACTTACTTAAGTTTACTTAGGTTAATGCATTATTTTATTATTTATTTTGTGACACTTAGGAGTTTGTGTACCTTTATGAGTTGTCATGTTGACAACACAGAAGTATGCAACTCTAATTCAATACATGGTGTCTACAACATAAATTTGTGTGTTACACCCTTGTAGGCTTATCATCTCATCATCGCACTTACTTCTGTGCTTAATGTAGGATAACCCACTGGTGGACATGTGCCTGGTTGTATGACTTATCATGATGTTGATTCCTAGGCATTCTAGATGCATCTCAAAGACCTTTATATACAGGCACTCCTAGTGTACTTTCATTATATTAAATCGAATACATATCGATATTTTGATGATACTCTTTCTAGTCTACAGTTGTGCTTGTGTTTGAGTTCTTTATTCTTGGGTGAATTTTTCCCTAAGGCAAATTCTTACATGGTATCAAAGCTTGGAGAATCTCTCTTCACATAGCCATTCGAAACCATTGTTGCTTTAGCACCTCGGCCCAAATCTAGAGTACTACAGTCATTGGGAGCATCTAGAGTCAAAACGGACCTCACCATTATGTCTAGAACATCGATTCATTTCAAATCAGCTATAAATATGCCTACCTTAGGCCAAAGTCAATTGTGAGGCAAAAGAAATTTGCAA
Organism: Cupressus sempervirens; assembly: GCA_028749045.1. Taxonomy (NCBI): domain Eukaryota; kingdom Viridiplantae; phylum Streptophyta; class Pinopsida; order Cupressales; family Cupressaceae; genus Cupressus; species Cupressus sempervirens. The sequence continues at coordinate 96,254,658 of CM053784.1, forward strand.
ATCAGCACCCGAACGCCCGATTTGCAACTCGGGTATGGTCATTTTTCAAATCTAATTATTCCTCTATATTTTCAAATTCTATTATTTTCGAAGAAAAAAAATCACCCAATCGGGCTAGCAAAAAAAAAAATTACAAGTACCGGGCAATTACAACCCGGCCCTATACAGTTGTTGGAATATTCCATTTCAGTGGGCGTTCATTATAGTTCGAGCAACCCACAAGTCCCAAAAATATCGATCGAGTACACCGCATTCCGACCAACATTTCTAGCAGGGCAATCACACAAAATCGACAATTGCCCAAGAAAATCCCACAAGTAAGAACTGACGACCAAGGCTCCACCCTCTATGACTTCTTTTATTTCACCATTGCGTGGTTTGACTTATAAACAACTCAAAATCCTGTAGTGCACTTGATGTGGGACTAAAGTCCCAAGCACCGGCGACTTAAGACCTTTTTCAGCATTGCATTTTCACCGGCTCCCACCAGCATTCCTGCCTTTTCAACACCCCGTGATCATGACTCTGGCAGTGGTTTTAAAAAAAAGGCCGTGACTATTCTCTGACATAGAAGATTCTCCCGCCAATCCTTTTTGATAGCTATGAAAAGATCCCAACTCCGCATTGTATTTCTTGGCTCGTCGCAGATTTTCTAGCCCAAATTTGTCTTTCCCGATGGACAAATAAACCCCACCCTCCGTGGACAAGCGATGACCACGAAAAATGCCACATATCCTGGTCCAGACACATGGACCCACACCCGAGCCCATCGCCACGTAGGAAACAAGTCTACAACATGGCCTCAAACCCTTCTAACATGTCTACTCACCTGTACAATCAGCATGCATGTTGATTGTCACAAGGAACACTGTACCTTTTTCACATCATCGATCATACATCCTAGTCAGCTGCCACATCACCTAGGCATTTTTCACTAATGTCAGTTGGACACAAGGTTAAATTTGACAGTTGTTTGATCGTCATTTCCAAGCATTTTATAACTGTTGCGATAGTCATTTCACCATCAAATTTAAGCTCGCAATTTTCTACCTAGACCCCTCTCCATATGTCTTTTTGATTTGGCAGCCCGACTTTGAGAGGCCATAACTCGGTCATCTAGACTCCAAATCAAGTGCTTTTTTTTTGGGTAAAATTTCTTGAACTTTTCAGTGGTGGTGTTCTTTTTTGGTTTTGGTGCAAAGATTTTTTAGAAATTACATTTTTTGGCGACTATGCCTGTTCAATCTTGCATTTTGCAACTTCAAACACTCCATACTGTCTCATTTGGACACTTTTTCAGGTTTTTTTTTTGAAAAAAGCATTATTTTTTGTCTACTTTCCAAATCTGCAGTTAGATTATAGGGTTGTGTGAGCAAAAATCTCACTTTCAAAATTAGGGCTTTTTCTGCATTGTAATGCTTTGATTACTTTTCAAAATTGTTGTACATCTAAGCTACAATACTTAGTTCTAGATTTAGGCCTCAAAAGGCAATTGTTAAAAGCAAAATTAGAAGTCCACTTTGTTCATTTTAACAAGTGGCCTATTATACACGCACTACATATAAAGTGCCAAAAGCATCTTTTTTTGGTGGGGGGGGTCTTTTGATTGAGTGAAAAGAGGGGGTGTGTAATATTTTTTATGTCTCTCTTGTGTGCTCTTTTCATTTTCCACATCATGGGTTCACCTAAAGGTCTAGTTCTAACCTTGTTAAAAGAAAAATTAGAAGTCCACTTTGTTCATTTTGACAAGTGGCCTATTGTACACAGACTACATATAAAGTGTCAAAAACATCTTCTTCTTCTCTTCTTCTTTTGGGGGGGGGGGGGAGGTGGAGTGGTCTTTTGATTGAGTGAAAAGAGGGGGTGTGTACTATTTTTTGTGTCTCTCTTGTGTGCTCTTTTCATTTTTTGCACCATGGGTTCACCTAAAGGTCCACTTCTAACTTCATGCAATTATTCTACATGGAAAGGTATTATATGTAGTAGATTAATGGCAAAAGGTCTCAATCTTTATGTTGATGGTACAATTCCAAAACCCATTGATGCTAAAAAACTCATTGATTGGAAAATTATAGACAATTGGGCTTTAGGAATTATCAGAAGTTGTGTACACAGAGATCTCTTCTTCTACATTGCCAGTTTCACAAAATCCAAACCTACTTGGGACAAACTTGAATCATTGTATAGTAAGGTGGATGAGGAAAAGGGTTTTTAGATTGAGGACGATCTACTTCTCTTGGATCCAAAGAACTTTGACACAATTCAAGATTACATCAACAAAGCCAATGAGTATAGGGCACTATTTAGATTGTGGAAATCTCATGAAGGATGAAAAGTCAATTCATTACATCCTAAAGAGGCTACCTTCAGTGTATGCTTTCTTTGTTTCGAGTTATAACACTCACAAGTTGACCATGGGAAGTGCTTTTCATAAGCCTACATTTGATGCATTTGCAGAGATGTTGATTGTTGAACAATCTCACTTGATAGATTTGGGACTTCTCACGACGTCAAAGACCAAAGCATTGGTGGCTAGTGATGAGCACCAATCAAATCAAGGAGGAAGAAGTTCTAACAACAACAACAAGAAGTAGTGGAAGCAGAAATCACAATCTGAAACACAACAATCCTCGTCACAACAAGGCAATTCTTCTTCCAACAAGAAGGGAAGTAATGAAAAGAAGGACAAAAAATTTTGTGCATATTGCAAGAAACCGAATAATGATGAGCATCATTGCAAGACTAACGGAATCGATGAGTTGGAAAACCTACTCAAGAAGAACAAAATTCAAGTGCCAAGTACTTCCAAGGGTTCAACTCCAACCTCTTCAAAGGGAAAAGGGCAAGCACTTATGGCAAATACAAGTTCTTCATTGGAATGTATACTTGACTCAGGTGCCTCCTATCATATGGGTTCTTCAAAGGGAGACTTTTCTTCATTGAAGCAGTCATAGGTATTGCACATCTTTGTGGGAGATATACCAAAATGGAAGTTGAAGGAAAAGGACATGTGGAGATGGAAAATGGGGAATTCAAGGATGTTCTCTATGTTCCAAACCCTAGCTCTAATCTCCTCTCAATTTACCAAATCATTCGCCTTGGAGATGGCAACAAAGTTGAGTTCCTTCCAGATTCAGTGATGGTGCGAAGTCTATAAGATGATTCATTGGTTGTAGTGGAGAAATTCAATCATGACAAGAGGCTTTATTCCTTCTCTCATTTTGTGCCTAAGTCTCCTTCTCAAGCCTTGTTAACTCAATCTAATTCACACATCAAACTATGGCATGAGCGGTTTGGTCACCTTGCCTTCCACTATCTTTAGCAACTTTTCTCAAAACACATGGTCAAAGGTCTACCTAACATCAAATTTTCTAAGGGTGAGTGTTCATCATGTTCAGTGGATATGCATCTCAAGGAGAAGTATGATACAAGGAAGTCTTCTAGAGTACCAGTTGTTCTTTAGTTGGTTCACATGGTTTTAGCAGGTCCTTTTGTAGTGACTTCAGTCAGCCAAGGCCATTACATCCTTACTTTTGTTGATGATTTTTCACACTTCACATGGGTCTACTTCCTTCATCACAAGAATGAAGTGGTTGATAAGCTTCAAGCCTTTAAGATTCATGTTGAATGGAAATCAAGGAAAGCCATCAAGGTTCTACGGATGGATAATGAAAGAAGATATGTAGACAGAAGACTTAAAGACTTTTGCAAACTTGAGGGAATTGATCTTTAGAATTCACCAGCATTCAGTCCACACAAGATAGATGTTGTAGCTATGAGGATTAAGACTCTTAAGTCCATGGAAAGTTGCACGATTAAAGCCAAGTCTCTTGATCCAACACTTGAATTTGAAGCCATTGGTAGTGCTACTCACATACTTAATAGGTCTCCTCATAATGCCCTAGATGGGAAGACTCCTTTTGAAGCATGGTGTGGCAGCAAACTAGTTGTGAGTCACTTCAAAGTCTTCGGTTGTCTAGCATGGGAAAACATATCTTCCAGGGGATGCAAAACACCAGCACCTGGGCCTTATACTTTCATTGGGTATGAAGACAGTGTTAAGGCTTACAAACTCATGGATCTAGAGACTCATGAGTCTTTTGTGGAGAAGGATGTACACTTTGAGGAAAGTTCACCCAGCTTATCCTCTAATCCCCTCCACACTTCATACACTGTGGAAACTAATAGTGACACCAACAATAGTGCTTCAATAGATTCAAAAATGTGGGGTTCTATCGACAGTTGCAGTGAGAGGTCACGACATTAGTATAGTCCACATGCATACATTGCCATGGTGATAGGTCTAGCATAGTAGGTTACACTTTGTCTTCCAACTCCAGCAGTAGTTGATGACTACATGATAGACATTGTAGGTTTTTTTGTGGAGTCGCACATAGCAAACTTGGGAGACATCCTTGATGATTTACATCTTCTCTTTGATGAAGATGATCCTTCTACAGTTGTTGTGAGGGCTCACTCTGACCCTCATGTCCATTCTCTACATGATTGATCTTTACAAGTTGATGTGATTGTGGATCCTTATGAACAGCAGTTGTCGGAGGTCTCTTTATCAATTGAGGAGATAGATGGTTCATTGGGACAGGTTCTACAGACATCCTTGCCAGATCTACATTCATTCTTTTCAGCACTGTTGGAAGGGATGAACATCAACATTGACATAGGGACACTTGAGCAGGTTTTAGGGCCACCATACATCTACAGGATTGTACCTTTGCCTTTGTTTCTTACAAAGGGGAGGAACATCATTCAGCATTCTTGGACTAGCTTCTTCCTTGGAGTAGCAATCACTGGTCGGCATTCTTCATTAAGGGGGGACTACCTTGTCTCTCTTCCTCTTCTTTCTTATGGTGGGGGGGGACTTTTTCCTCTTATGAGGTCTTGTTCTTCTCATTCTTCACTATTGTATATACTTTATGTATGTCATAATGGGGGTGTCTTGATTACTCCATCCATCCATGCATCTACTCTTTTTATCTCTTTTTGGGGGAGGGTTTTTCCCATGAGGTTTTCCCTCTTTCTCTACTTTATGAGAGATTGCATTTCAATATGTACATGGGTACCTAACATGACTTAGTAGCCGAGACCCATCTTGCATTTCATCCTAGTTTTCGTAAGCTTAAGAGCATTCCCCTAAGTTGCACTTAAAGGCAGGTGTTGGTGTAAATATGTATTTACTATTTACACTTACTTAAGTTTACTTAGGTTAATGCATCATTCTGTTATTTTGCATTATTTTATTATTTATTTTGTGAGACACTTAGGAGTTTGCGTACCTTTATGAGTTGTCATGTTGACAACATAGAAGTATGCAACTCTAATTCAGCACATGGTGTCTACAACATAAATTTGTGTGTTACACCCTTGTAGGCTTATCCTCTCATCATCGCACTTACTTATGTGCTTAATGGAGGATAACCCATATTTGGTGGACATGAGCCTGGTTGTATGACTTATCATGATGTTGATTCCTAGGCATTCTAGATGCATCTCAGAGGTCTTTATATACAGGCACTCCTAGTGTACTTTCATTATATTGAATCGAATACATATCGATATTCTGATCATACTCTTTCTAGTCTACAATTGTGCTTGTGTTTGAGTTCTTTGTTCTTGGATAAACTTTTCCCTAAGGCAAATTCTTACACCTTCTTACCATTGAAACTATTTTAAGCCTCTAACTAGGAAGACTTGTTATAAGTATTTGAAATCCTCTAACAAGGTATCTCTCAGAAGGGGATCAAAATTGTTGAGATAATGGGTGTTGCACACATTGCATAATATTGTTATTTTATTATTTTATTATGTAATGTTGTACCTAGATGGACGTGCAACATGTAAAGATTCCCATGGAATATTCTTGATGAGTTGTATTGTAACATTGTGAAAATATTTCATGTAATTATTTAATATTGGGAAAAAAAAAGAATTAAATGCCCAATATTAAATGTGGGGTCAGTGGGTTAGGTAGCACATGGTTTTAGCACATGGTTTATGTAATACCACTTGGTGGTTTTTTGTGGGACTTGCTACTATATAAGCAGCCACAAGGGTAGTTGTTGTAGACAAGAGAGATAGAGAGTGACAAGGAGAAGACAAAAGGCAAGAGTTGAGCGAGACAAGGCTTGACAGGTTAGCCAAGGGAGCATTTGTGAAAGTTGGAAGCATGGCATGGGATGTGCGGATTCATGCTTGTTCACATAGTTTGCTCGGTTGTGGCTATGGCCATGAAGGCTTCCATGGTTGTATGGCAATGGTATTTTTTGCTGAATAATACATGGTGATGGATGCTTTTGGAGGTTGGGTTTTTCCCTCAATGAGGGTTTCCCAGGGTATATCTTGTGTCACATTTTGTGGGTATGTTTTCTATTCTCTTGGATGTGGATTTTAATTCCGTGTTTATTTCAGATCTATGATGGGTTATGTGGAAACGGTTATATTCTTTATTGCCAAGTTTCCTTACAAGTGGTATCAGAGCTATGGTTTTATTATTGTAACCCTAGATTGAATCCATGGGAATGCATGAGAGGATAAAAGAAAAGGGCAAGATATATGAATGATTTATTGCAAATCTAAGAATTTTGGATTTGCTGTTATGATGGGATGTTAAAAGATTTGGGCATGTGAAATTGTTGGACAAAAGAGTTTTTTGGATGTTTCAATTAAATGAGGGTTTTGGGGGTAGCTTGCAGAAATGACCTCCTGGGTAAAAACAGACCTCACCATTGGATCCAAGTCGACATTTCCATAAATTTTGATATATAATATGCCCTAGTTTGGCCATGTTCAGAAGAAATGAAAGAGTTTTTTGGTTTCAACCCATGATGGCCGTCAAATTTAATCCCGTCGGAATTTTTGTCACTGAAAAAATAAAAAATGAAAAATCGCAATGAAAATGGTAAAAAGACTGTCTTAGTAAAATGGCCATAACTTTCTCTCAGAATATCGGATTTCAGAGTTCTTGTAGGTGTTGGAAAGCTAATTCAGAGCACTACAAGATGGTGTAGGTTTGGTTCTATGATTTTGAGATTTTGTCAGGTTTTAAGAGCTCTAAAGTCAGATGTTGTTTATTTTGAGCACGGATTAGGGCATAACTTGGGCATACGGAGTCAGATTTTGGACTTTGAGTAGTCAACGGAAAGCTCTTGGAGAGCTCTACACATTGGTTTAGATTTGGTGCAGGTTTGGCATGATTTATTTGTTGTTATATTTATCTGAACAGTTTATAGATATATTTTGACTATGGTAACATTGTGAGTTTATGGCATTGAAAATTTAAGATTTGATGTCATTGTATACTCAGTTCATATTTCGAATTGGTCTCATGATGATATGGTTATCAGTGTTTGGATTTGGATATGTATGATGACTTGTTGGGTCTACAAGTTGTGTAGTGTTGTAAGCGGTCTATACTTACAAGTTGCATTTATAGCTTGGTTATGGGTTGTCTTTGCCCATTGATCTTTCATTATTGATGCATATTCAGATTGGTGGCTTGGATTTGGGTTGTCTATGCCCTAAGTCACATGATTGACTATTTTCTTCATGTAGAAGGGATGAGATGTTGTTACCAGGTACAGTCATGGTGGAGGATTGTGGTTGACTATTTTATGCTGACAGGTTGGACACTTTGAGAGCCAGATGCTCGGTTCATGGATGTAATCATGGTGTCATAGATTTTGGCATGACATGATTGGATATACAGGTACATCCTTGATGTTCATTAGCTTGGATTTATGATTCAGTTATGGTGGTATATCTTCTTGGTTGAGGATCATGGTTATTTAATTTCTTTTGAAGAGCTCATGATGTGCACTTTGAGTTCTTTTATGGTTTGATGCCTTGGTTGATTCTCATGGTTAGAGGATGGTTCTTTCATCATTATGTCATGGATAGCTTGGATACACGATTTAGTGGAAGCTTGTGATAGTGATGGGGTGACAGTGCAGGATTAGTTCCTGGTTTGGTTTATATCTTCTTGGTTTGGAGAGGATGGATTTTATGATGCCATAGGTGACTTGGTACCACGGTTGAGTGGGAGTTTTGTTGGCATTGATATATTTATTGAGTGTTTGCAGATGTTGGAGGTTTGTCTTAGATCCTGTTGCTGCAGAAGCGTCTTTGACATTTGCATGGTGCACTTGTTATCTTCATGGTGTTTGAAGATGGTTAGATCTTGAGGACTCATGGAGTTCTTGGTTATCTTCATGGTATGTGGAGATGGTTCTTCATGGTATGTGGAGATGGTTTTCTTCATGGTGTGTGGAGATGGTTGCATCTTGAGGACTCACAGGGTTCTTGGCAAAGGTGTGGTTTATGCTTTTATTTGGCATGTTATCCTTGGTATGAGGATGGTTTCATTATTATGTCATGGTATACTCTTGATACGCGTTTAGAGTTGTGACATGTTATGGTGTGTTCATGTGGAGCATGTTATCTCTTTAGTTGAGATGATAAGATCATGTTGTCATGTTTATGTTCCTGAGGCCATGGTTGGAACTTTGACATTGATCTTGGTTTAGTTTCTTGGTATTGAGTACACTGATCATAAGCTGGATACTTCATGATATTGCTATGTTGCATTTGGAGTTGGCATGGATTGATTGGTTACAGGTGCTCATGGATACTTAGAGACGGTGGTGACGCTGATTTCTCTTGAATTAGAGAAGTATTTGTTGGGACGGTTGATGGTTTCAACAGGAAGTCCGAGGGCAGTCACCTGATATGGACTTGAGAGGAGATTGTTCTTAGATGAGTCTTGGTTGGAGACTTGGGTATCTTGATGAACATTTTCATTCCCCACTCTTGGTCTACTCGGCGGTTTGCTACTTGAGAGGTATAGCCCATGATTTTCTCTCAGTTGCATTATATTTATGCTTGTCTTTCATGGATATGGATCTTGAGCTATGGTACATGAGTTAGTTCTGGAGGGTTCATTTGAGAGATGGTTTAGCATTGGTTATCTCCATGTGCATATGTTGTTATGCTGGTTGAATTTGGGAGATGGTTTTATATTGGGCATATTCCTTGGATTAGGAATGGTTATTCCTTGGTTTAGGAATGGTTTTATTGAGTTTGATCTTCTTGTGAGAGGCTTACATCCATGATTAGATATATGGTATGGTTTGGGTGTTGTTGAGGCTTCTTGTTGGGGTTTTATGGAGGAGATCATACTTGCACAGTTTACATCTAGAGGTGTGTGTAGAAGGACATGATACATGTTATGATTTGCATGGTTTCTTTGGTCTTGGTTATCTTCCTGGATGTTCAGTTTTTCCTACATTGGATTTGAGATTGGTTAGAGATTGTGATCACTGGTTTGTGTTCATGTTTGTCATGTGAGAGATGACATGGTTATTTCTTTCTCTTTCCTCTGTTGGTTATGGTGAACTTGGGAGAGCATTGGAGACTTGTTATGAGAGTTATTCTTGCAGGATATTAGTTTATGTATTGTGGATGTCCTTGATGCTACATGGATTCACTTCTTTGAGATGTTGTGAGTGGACTGGTTATAGATTTGACATTATCTTTTGCAGTGGGAGCTTCTTGGTATATATGTGGCAGGTATTGCTCTTAAGGCTTATGATTGCAGGTTATAGATTGGATATGTCGGTGATATGAGATTCACTTGTTATACCTTTTGGAGGTATGGATAGTTGGATGGGTTTGGCACTTTGCTATGGGTGTTATTTCAGCTATGGATATTTTGACAACTACGGATACATGTGATTACCTTTGGATCAGGTTATTGGTGCTTGGAATTTTAGTTGGTACAGGATTTTATGATCATCTAATGCGACAGGTTGGGTGGTTTTCTCTTTGGATGGCTTCTATGTATGTCCAGTGGCAGTGGCATAATAGGAGGTGAGATCATTCATGTTTGAGATGCTGGATACTTCGATTTTGTTGCAGGTACCAGGATGGAGCACTTGGTGTATTTTGATCCATGATGGTGGATGTGCTGGGAGGGATTGTTCCCTTGTTCATTTATGTGGCTACGGATTGACCCTATGCAATGTATACAACAAGTGGGAGATTGTTGAGATAATGGGTGTTGCACACATTGCATAATATTGTTATTTAATTATTTTATTATGTAATGTTGTACCTAGATGGACGTGCAACATGTAAAAATTCCCATGAAATATTCTTGATGAGTTGTATTGTAACATTGTGAAAATATTTCATGTAATTATTTAATATTGGGGAAAAAAAAGAATTAAATGCCCAATATTAAATGTGGGGTCAGTGGGTTAGGTAGCACATGGTTTTAGCACATGGTTTATGTAATACCACTTGGTGGTTTTTTGTGGGACTTGCTACTATATAAGCAGCCACAAGGGTAGTTGTTGTAGACAAGAGAGATAGAGAGTGACAAGGAGAAGACAAAAGGCAAGAGTTGAGCGAGACAAAGCTTGACAGGTTAGCCAAGGGAGCATTTGTGAAGGTTGGAAGCATGGCATGGGATGTGTGGATTCATGCTTGTTCACATAGTTTGCTCGGTTGTGGCTATGGCCATGAAGGCTTCCATGGTTGTATGGCAATGGTATTTTTTGCTGAATAATACATGGTGATGGATGCTTTTGGAGGCTGGGTTTTTCCCTCAATGAGGGTTTCCCAGAGTATATCTTGTGTCACATTTTGTGGGTATGTTTTCTATTCTCTTGCATGTGGATTTTAATTCCGTGTTTATTTCAGATCTATGATGGGTTATGTGGAAACGGTTATATTCTTTATTGCCAAGTTTCCTTACAAAAATCCTCTAATGAGGTAACCTTAATAGGTTGTTGTAATCCTAACATATTATGTTCACTCCTAATAGGATGAGTTCTCAAAAGGAACAAAAGTAAGCCTTTAATAGGGGCCCCTTTTACTTGCAAGTAAATGCTAGTGGGTATATTACTTCCATTGTGGTTTTCACCCTCACACTTGGGGTTTCCACATAAAAAAGATTGTGTCATTGAAATTTTTTTGCGTGATCTTTTATGATTCTATTGTATTGCATTCATTATTGTTTTACTTGTTAAAATAATTGTAACAAGGTTAGTAGAAAAGGTTGTTGTTATAACAGGTATAAAATGTCATACTGATTCACCCCCCCCCCGTCACTCTCAATACCGGTTAGGACCAACAAGATGTTGACACTTTCCCCTAGTGTGTTTATGTTAATTAAAGACTTTCAAGTCAAGTCAAGTCCAAGTATTTGATTTCATTTTTTAAAAGATGTTAGAAAAGTAAAATTAGATAGGGATATGTGTTCTAGGTCCTTTCTAAGTTTAAAGGGTCATTTCAAGTATCTTCTTCTATCTTTTTCTCTACAATAGATGCTCTTAATTTTGAATTTAAATACACACTTATCAAAAATTGAGTGATAGATTCACAAAGGAACAATCTAAGTTACTCTATGTGGAACAAAGCAAACATCTAAGGTTCAAGAAGATAAATCTTCAAAGCCTTATACAAATAATCTACTTCAAAAAGTGAGAGAAACCACTATGTAAAAGAAAACAAATTGACAATAATGTCATTGTTACTTCAAAGTCAAGTGAATGTCCTTCCAAGATAAAGAAAAAAAATAGTGATCCGTGTTCTTTTTATTGAATAATAGGTTATGAAATAATACATAATTTTCAAAGGATAGAAGCCTTGGAAGAGGTCATGCATAAACACATAACTCTCATACATGCAACTAAGGCTTGGATTCATCCATGCATAGTTGGGTATTTCACTCAAGAGCATCTTATCAAATGACGAATTCACACCATCTACTTGTACACTTTTCTAAGATTTCTATCTATCCAATTGTCATTGATATCACTATATATATATATATATATATATATATATATATATATATATATATATATATATATATATATATATATATGTTGGGGTTAGCTATTCTATTATTAGTAGATTGTTACATTAAGGATGTGCTTTATGTTATTAAGACCTCGGTTAATATTTTCTCCATGTACCACAGCTTATAGTTTTGGGATGACACAATTGTTTATTTCTCCAAACATTGTGTGGTTATTGGAAAGATGCATAGTCCTAATAAATATGTTGCTAGATAGAGTTGATCACACATCTATACTGTATAGTTTTCCTAGTTTTGAATCATCTCTTGTGATTATAATTCTCCTAGTAAATCTAACAGTCGTAACCTTAAGTTTTATGTTTTTAGTTAAAGTTTATTAGAGAAAAAAGCATGTACAACTTTATTCTAGTTCTTGCAATTATTCTAAAGCATTTGACTTGACTTATTATAGTTATTTTATCATGTTGATGTTCATTCAATTTTATTTTTTGTTATTATGTTTCGTTTATTAATTATTATAGTAGAAGAACAAGGGTATATTTTCTTAAGAGTGGATATGGAGTTTTCAATCATTTTACATAGTTTAAGACTCTTGTAGACCATTAGACCCATAAAAATATCAAGCTTTTGAGTATTGATAATGTCAATGAGTTTTGTTCAATATATTTGATAGATTCTACAAAAATAATGATGTAATAAGATATATAAGACAACTATGTATATCATGCACAAAAATGAAGTTGTAGAAATAATGACCAAGACATTGATCAAGAAGGTTAGATTCTTAGTGGACTTGGGATAAAACAACTTTTTGGGTAGAAGCAATTTTTAGAACTTATTGTCGAGTAAATAAGTCTTGTCCACTAAACTATATTATTGAGGCAATCATGAAGGTGTGTTTAGGAAAATATATATTTTATTGATTAATACATATTAAAGTCCTTGGTTGGAGGCATATGATCTTGTCACTTGTGTCTAGGGAGAAGAGGTCAAAGTTGGTGAACTAGATTTTAAACTTTATTTGAATCAATTATGGTGGTATGAAAGGAAACAAGCTTTGGGATTCTATGGCGGAGAGATTTTTGTATAGAATAATTATTTAGCATTAAGTGTTAGATTTAGAGAATTTAAACCTTCTTTCAATGTTTTATAGTTAGAAAAGGACAAGAATAAAGATACAAGCTAACTACTTACAAAATTTAAGAAAGTTGTACCATAGGCCTAGAAAGGGCCTAATAGAGAGCTTATTTAGTGGAGAGTTTTTGAGAAGAGGTAGAACCTACACATTAGTCATTGAAGAGGTCTATTTGATGAAGACAAAAAATAGCATACAAACTCATGTTTGGAGATGTGTCTTTTCTTTGATTGCTAATTGATAATCCTAGTACTATAAAGGAAACTACACAAGAATAATGTGAAGTCATAGAAAGAAGCTAATAAAGAGAGAGATTTTTATTGACAAATGGCACATGAGACGTAGTGCCTGTTTAAAGTTGAAAAACCTCATTGCATGTAAATGTGTGCTGAAAAAGAAAATTGTTTTAAATGGTAATGATGAGAAGTATAAAGTAAGACTAATCACAAAAGGATATTTTCAAGTTGAGATGATTAATTATGGTGAGATTTTCTTCTAATTTGCTAAAATGACATCCATTTACATTATATTATCTTTTGTAGTAGCATTCAATCATAGAGGTGAGTAGATGGATGTGAACGAATTATTTGGAGGACAATATTTATATGTCATGGTTCAACATTATATTAAAAAAGGCACCAAAATAGCATATTTTGCAAGTTGAAGAAATCTTTGTATGGTCTAATGCAACCTCTTATGATTTGTTATCTAAGATATGATTCTTTTATGTTGGGATTTTATTTTTTAAGGTCTAAATTGGATGATTGCATCTATTAGAAGATGGTGTTAGTCCCAACTGATAATGTAACTGAGAATGCTATTATTGTACATGTAAAGGAGTTATGTCAATTGTTATGTTGTCATTTATGTCAAGTCTTAGTTGGCTTGACATTATGTTAAATCAATAGAGTGTTATCATTTGATTAATGAAGAGGATTTGAAGAAAGTGTGATGATGACAGAGTTGATAAGTATTGGTACTTAATGGGCACTTGAAAGAGGCAGACCCTAATAGTGTAATGTTGGTTTTATTATTTTGTAATCGTGTAAAGTTGTAATGAAGTTCATGTATTCACCAAGATACACCAGTTACACCAGGTGTAAGAAGGGATGCAATAAAGTATTAATCGAGCGCCTAGCAAAGTAAAGATGGAGTTTAGTGTTAACCGAGCGTACTGTTACTCAAGTAAAGTGGTAATGTGCATCATGAGCTAGAACAACAAGTTAAAAAATATGAGATTTGAGGCTAACTTATGATGAAAATAAAGAATGTTTGAGAAGTTCAAAGACTAAAGTCAAAGTTTATTACAAGATCTACGGCTGAAAATATGATGAAGATATGATGAAGGAGATTTAAGCAAGATGAAGATGAGCATAAAGTTCAAGGAAGTAATATTTTCCAAGTGTCTAAATACAATGAATCGAAGATCTACGATCGTGATTAAGCAACAAAATCTAGAAGGATCTGGAAGGTCGTAGTTAACTATCTAAGGAGATGATGGAGACTATTTTTTATTGTTGATTGAATGTTGATTAAGTATGAATTACAATTGACACTGATGAACAAGATAAACCAAGCAGAATAGAGGAAGGAAGATTAAGCGGAGGAAGTGCAAGGTGAAAGAGAAAGAGTGTGAATCAACCAGACAAAGATCAAAAGGAAGAAGACCGAGTGAAATAGAGATTTGATAAAGCAAGGTAGTGCTAAACCTAAATAAATCATTTGATTATTACTTTGTTGCCATTGTAGTAGAGAGAATCTCTTAATTGATTAGACCTAACCAATCTATGAAATCTTATAAGGTAAGATTGATTATTGATGGTTGTAAGTCCTTTAAAGCATGTCACTCTTTAGAAATGTCAAGGAGTGAGAAGGTCTAGATTATCTTTGGTTAAAAACCTCTAACTAGGTCACACTAAAAATGTGCATGTAAACCTTTTGCAAAGTTGGCTCCTAATAGATCTCACTTCAAAAGAGTGAATTATTTGGGTTGTCAGTCCTTTGTGCTTTTTCCCTCCATAGGGTTTCCACATTAAAATTTATGTGTTGAATTGTGTGATTGCTTACGTGTTACAAAGTTTATTTCATGTTTTATGTTTCATATTGCAACTCAATATAAGCTAAATAATTATTCTAATATTCGGTATAGTCATAAACAGCGAGTTAACAGTTTAAAGTAAAAAGACTATAAGTGTGAATTGAGATGTTGAATGTGGTTATCGAGTTAGTGTTGTGAACGTATATAAAGTTTAATTTGGTGCTTAATTATTTTTTAAGAATTGTGGGATAACTAGATATAACTGATTTACTCCCCACCCCCTAGTTATCTAACAGATGGATAGTAATTGCTTCCTAATTATTGTATTATATTTCAATGACTTGTTTGTAGAATAGAAAGGGTATGATTTGTGAGTTGAAGTCTTACCTTTCAACATGTAATTTGAGATTTAATTCTTAGGGGTAGAAAAAATAATCCCAAGGATGGAGATTAGAAGATATAGATCTAGAAAAATATTTAGTTGGGCCACAATAAGTATGTGAAATTAATTTTGAAGTGAACATGTCAACTTGTAGACCACTATGTGTTCTTATTTTGGTGTGGACAAAGTTATAAGTGAGATAGAGGATATGGCCAACTTAGCTTATGATAATATAGTTGGGATTTTGATTATTCCACAGTCTACAAATGACCCAATATTACTTATTAGGTGAGAGTCCTTAGTTATTTTATGGATAATTCTAGATGAGTGTATTGGAATGTGGTATAGAGGATCTTACGACATTTGCAATGTACATCAAAGTGCTCCATATTCTATCATGATAAGTTTGTAGGAGACTAACACTTAATGAGTCTCTATGGAATCATTATTGGTCTGAAGATGTTAACAAAAAAGAGATCCACCAATGGATTAGTTTCAACATGTTTGGTCGTGACTTCAATTGAATGAGAAAATGAATCTATATGTACTATATTTTACATTACAAAATTAGGCTTTGTGGTGTCTACTCATGCATGTGAGAAATACATATGGATTAAGACAGTGTATTCAATTGTTGTAATGGAGATATAAGCTATTACAATTCTATGTAACAATTATAGTGTCATAGCCGCCACTTGTAGGTGAGTTGGTATGTGCTTTGAGGTTTACTTCCTTGAGGTCATAGGTTCAACTACCTTTCGTAGTGGAGATTGGCTGTAGGCTAGTTTCCCTTACGGGACTTTCGTGCCAATTACCTACTCTGTTGGCCTTGGGTATAGGACTGGACTTTTCCCCCAAAGTTTTAGAGTTCAAAATTTGAAATGAAGACTCTCACTCCTCCCGTGAAGACTCTTGCCCAGGCTTTGGTGTTTGTCGCTCTAGCTTCTACAATGACTCAGAAGCCTCCCGTTCAGACTATTGCTCATGCCCTAGTTGCTCCCGCCATCACTACTCAGGCTTTTGCCCTTGGTGTCATTGATTCCTTTCGCCCTTCGGTTGCAACTATTGCGGTTTGAGTTGGTCATGCACTCATTGCTCCAACTATTCATGTTGTGAATGTTTCTCTTGTTCAATCTGCTCTCTCGTATGTGGATGTGGCTACTTATGAGGTAGATAATATTGCTCCTATGAGGAAGGGGATCCGTTCGACTGTGCCTTCTGTTAGTCAGTCGGTTGAGCCTATTCTTGTAAGTAATCCACTTGTGCTTCATCTTGAACAAGATATTGTTGATGAGATCAATACATATATGGTGGATTACTCTTCTACGACTGCTATTTTTCGTTTTAGAGGTTTTTGGCCCTCTCTTTCGAATTTGCATGCTTAGATCTCCAAATATTGGGAACCAATCATTTTGGATGTAGTGCAGATTTACCCTATAGCAAGGAGTTTTTTATTGTGAAATTTGCTAATGCTGATGATAGAAATGTCATCCTGTGTCGTGGTTTCTCTTGGGAGGAAAGGTTTCCCCTGATGGCCAAACCTTGGTACCCGGCATTTAATCCGACTACTGAAACCTTTAATAAGATGCCTCTTTGGGTGCGGTTGTCAAATCTTCCCCTTCACTTTTGGCAGGATTCCGTCTTGGAGGCTGTGGGGGATGCTATTGGGGATTTCATATTGGTTGATTCGATTTCTTCCAATGTTTATAGGAAAACGTATGCTCACATCCTTGTGGAGATGGATGTCTCCAAGGGGCTCCCAGTATTGTTGAAGTTGGCTTCTCCAATGGTTCTTAGATTTGGCTTCTTGATTATGAGGGTATTCCTTTTAGATGTAGGAAATGTCATAAGGTCGGCCATCTTGCTACGTGATGCTCCTCTGACAAGGTTAGATCAAAGAAATCACCTTCTTGGTGGTTGGGATTGAGGATGATCACTATATAGTTCAGAAAGTATCCACAGATGTGGATGGGTCGAAAAGCTCTTCTCATACTGACACTTTGGCTGAGGATTTTGTTGTTGTTTCTGATGATTTGAATGTTGTCCCTACGATGAATTTGAAGCAGATTTTTGTTTCTGACCTGTCGCTTCTTGTTATTTTTGTCGATTTAATTGTTGTCCCTTTGGCAGCTTTGAGTCTAAATGTTGATGCTATCCCTTTTTCTATTGCTGACTCTGTCCAAAACACCGTTGCTGGTGCTTCTCCTGTTGCGAGGGTTTTGGGGGTTAGTGGGGATTGGCAAAAGGTTGTTGGGAAGGTGGAGGATGATTAGACATCAATAAAAAGGAAAATCCTCCAAACCTTCATTTGATATGTCTTTACGTTCACAAAAGACTGGACCAAAATGTAAATCTTGATGGTTTATGGCTTCTTGGGTTGTTTGCCCTTTTGTTAGGAACTCTGGTGTGTCCCTCTAGTTTGTCAGGTGGTTTTCCGCAATTGTTTTAAGATCCTCATAGTTATATCTTTCTTGTCCTTTGTAAAAGGTTTTGGGTCCTTTCAAAACCTTTTTTGACTTAATCAAAACAATTATAGTGTCATCTATTTAGCAAAGAAGCTTCTTGTTCGTGCAAGGATGAAGTACATTGATGCACAATACCATTTTGTTTGTGACATGGTACATGGTAGGGATTTGAAGTGATGTTGGATGATGTTGATACTTTGACACATGTAAATCCCTTAATTAAGCCTATGAAAAATAAGTTCAAAAGATATAGAGAGTCAATTTGCCTCATGGTCCCTGACAACTTGAAATTTCAATGTTGGCAAGGTTCATTTTCGCCAGTATACAATGCTTAAAATGTGGGAGAATGTTAGGCAAATATGTCTCAACTTTCCATTCTTTTGGTTAAACTATTTATAATTTTATATGCATCCACTATTGTCCTTATGTGGGAGAATATAGTCCATTTGAAGGTCTATATGATACACTACCATGAGGCAATTTTAATTGAGTGACCACAATTAATTGTTGGGGCACCAACATGAAGTGGGTCATACCATCATTAAAACATAATATTCTTCATATTGACACATGTTACACTTATCTACTCATCTTTAAAAATCCTATCAAAATACAAAGACCCACAAAATAATATAAATAATAATAAAATCTATAATAAATGTATCTTTTTAAAAGTGATCTTTTGTTTTTAATGATTAAGATGTACTAAAATCCACATCAAACTATACTCTTGATCAAATATTTCAACAAAATAATACAGAAATTTTGAAAAATGTACCAAGATCACTATTACATAACTTTTTTTCCTAATAATTATGGTAAACATGAGGCATTTTAATTGAGTGAAACAATTAATTATAGGAGCACCAGTACGAAGTGGGTCATTCAAATAGCATATAATGTTCATATTAACACATATTACACTTATCTCCTCATCTAAAAAACATCCTATCAAAATACAAAAATCCATAAATAATATAAATAATAATAAAATCTATAATAAATATATTCTTTTAAAAGTTCTCTTTTGTTTTGAATGATTAAAGATGTACTAAAACTCACACCAAACTATACTCTTGCTCAAATAATTCCTGAAAATAAAACACAAACTAAATGAAAATTTGAAAAATGTACTAAGAAAACTTTTTCCCCTAATAATTATGATGGGTTTTCCATGTCTTGTTTTTGTACAAATTCCTTCCCAATTATCTTCCTTTGCAGACAAGGACAATGTAAATGAGAGTAGAAAGGACGACAAGAAGGGTCGTTACATTGATTAAATAATAATAATAATAATTACATGGCATGATTAATATACCGTGAGTAAATTCTTATTCCCCAAAAAAGAAGGGAAAATTTTGAAAAAAATAAAAATGTAATTCCCCATGTATTCATATTTAAGAGGTCTGCAGTATAAAACAAAGATGGGAAGACATTCGCATGATGGTTGCATGCAACTTTCCAGCTGATGTCAGAGACGTCGTGATTTACCAGGCGAGCGCATATATTAAATGTATATCCATCAAGTCGTCAGACATATATTAATTGAGTATCCGTCCCAAACCGAACTGTTCACGGGCTGCTGAAGCTTTTCGCTTTGACCGTGATGTGTATAGAAGCTCTCAAACATTTTCCACACGCTTCCCCACAACAAAGCGCGTCTCCATCGAGTTGTTTTTTATTACGTACGTCCCTTTGTTTACTTACCGTCTTGTCTTAATCCCCAGGATTCACCTAGGTTATATAGATTTCACCATTTCCTTCATTCATGGTCCTCTTTTTTTAAAATTTAATTAGCCTCAAAATGTCTGCTGCTGATTTCGATCAAATCTGTTAATACAATGCAAAACATTATACCTTCATGGAAAAAAATAAATAAATAAATAAGATTCAGTGTGTATATGGCAGGCAATTTGAACTTGGTTTTCATTAAGCTTGTCAAACAATGTGAAAAATAATAGATTCTTGACTTCTTTTCAGGGTCTTTTCTTTTATCTCCTCTCTTGTTATTATAGATTCTAGGGGAAGTTGATTATAAATTCTTAGTGCAATGCAAAAATTAATGAATTTATCTCGTTTTCTCTTGACAATGGATTTTTAAGATTATCCAAATTCTCTTGTCGATTATAAATTCTTGAAGCAATGCAAAATAATGTATTATTCTCTTCTTCTCTTGACAACAAAGTTTTGAGATGATCTAAGTTCTTCTCTTGACAATAGATTTTTGAGATAGATCTAAATTCTCTCTTGCAGAGATGCAAAATAATGGATTAATCTCCTCTTCTCTTGACAATAGATTTTTGAGATTATGCGAAAATAATGTTTTTTTTTTTTCTCTTCTTGAGGATGATCTTTGAGACAATGCAAAAATGATGGATTCTTCTCGAAACGATGCAAAAATGAAGGATTCTTCTTGAGCCGATACAAAAATATAGATTCTTCTCTTCTTAATGTCCAATTCTTGTAATGATGTGAAGAGAACAGATTTTTCTCCTCTGTTCTTCATGATGAATTCTTGTTCATTCATTAAAAAACAATGTAATATTCTCCTTTCTTCTTGAAAATGAATGCTTGAAACAATGGAAAATGATAAATAACTTTTCTCTCCTCTTTCCAATGATGATTATCAAAATGTGCTTCAAAAGACAACACAAAAATACTCCATTTAAAAGTAAATTTTAAATGAAAGTTTTTCTACAAGTACTTGATTATTTTATCAGCCTCAAAGCATGTTTCTATTCAATCTATTTAAAAGTCAATTTTGAAATGAAACTTTAGCTACTTCCTCTTCTTCGCGATGATAGATCATACTCTCACATTTTTCATCATGATGATGGATTTCTAAAATGTGATTGAGACATAGATGTATACAAAAAATAAACATGCACAAATGATTCCAAAAATCAAATTTTTTCCATGAGAGCTACTGTATAATTACTTCTACTATTTTATTTCTCCGACACAAGAATTTACAGGACCTCGCATGGTAGCTTAATTAATCGAAGTACAGTAAAATGAATAGTAGTATCTAAAATCTTAACTGAGTAAGAAGAATCTACCTACTGGTGTTGTGCAAAAATACAGTACAGCGCCATGGAGCATAAACAAATAATAATAAGCTCCATTGCCCTGTCATGTATTTTTAGTAAGCATCAAGGGTTTCCATTAATGGATGAACATAGAACATACATCATCAATCCAGCCTGTCTATATACTTCGACTCTTTGTATTTTGTGTGTATACAAAACTCAAATCTTGCAGAATTAGGCCTAATTACCTGTTGTGAAGAGGATCAGGGCAGTTGGGTACTCTCCGTTTACTGTCGTAGAAATTGCTGTCGACTGACGAGGAAGCAGGAGGGGAGTTTTCTGTCTGTTTCTTACTGTGCAATTCGTTGTAGAGCTGCTGGTATTCATGGCGGTCGCTGTGCCATTGCCTCACATTGTTCATATCTCTAATTCCCATGGCTGTGCCGTTTAGAATGCACAACTGTGCCGCCACCAGCAATACAATGATCAGCAGCTTGCTTTTACACCATGCCATCTTCATAAACGCTGCTAAAACTACCATTTTTCTGATCCCAGACAAGAAAGAAAGAGTTGCAGATGATTTTAGATCATATTTCATGGCATTCAAGCCATGAACCATCTAGATACTTGTGATCTCAACTGAAAGAGAAAGAAACAAATTTGTTGTCCTTAATTTGCATCACATTTCATGGCCTTCAAACCACCATTGAAGCACCTCTGATCCCAACTCAACAAAAACAGAGTTTCTGATGATGTTAGATCAAATTTGTCCTCGACTTTGCATCACATTTCATGGCCTTCAAAGTGCCACGGAAGCACCTCTGATGCCAACTCAACAAAAACAGAGTAGCTGATGAAGTTAGATCGTATTAATGGCCTCAAAGCCAGGATCCAAATGCTTCTGATCAAAACTGAAATAAGAAGAAACGATTTTGTCTATGGTTTTGCATCACATTTCATGGTCTTCAAACCGCCATGGAAACAGCTCTGATCCCAAATCAACTAAACGAGTTGCAGATGGTGTTAGATCATATACTTCGTTGCCTTCAAGCCAGGAAACAAGTAGTTCTGATCTCAAATGAAAGAAGAAGAAACGAATTTGTTTGTGATTTTGCATCACATTTCATGAGCTTCAAACCACCATTGAAACACCTCCGATCCCAACTCAACAAAACAGGGTTGCTGATGACCTTAGATCACATTTCATGGTCTTCAAGCCATGAACCAAATGTTTCGGATCTCAACTGAAAGAAAAAGAAACAATTTTGCCTATGATTTTGCATCACATTTCATGGCCTTCAAACTGCCATGAAAACAACTCAAATGCTCAAAAAGCTGCTGATAATTACACTGCCTTCAAGAGCTACAAACCCATAAATACAAACAAACAACCTTGTTTCAAAATATACAGCCCAAGACAACAGTTCTTCACCGCCAAGAAGTCTACAGAGAAATCTTTGTTCTAATTTATTCCCCTTCAAGACCTTGTTAAATCAAATCAATTATCCACAATCCACTCACATACCCAATAATCAATCCTCAAAGTCTCTGTTCTAGTTTCTTCCTACTCAAAACCTTATTCAATTGAATCAATCATCCACTCACATACCCAGCAATGAATCCTCTATCAAATTCACCATTGTCCGCCATAAAATTCAGGATCAATTCTCTGAAAGTTCCCAAAAAAATCTATCCCAAAGTAAAAGACAGGAAGTATCCAAAAGCTCACAAAACCCCAGCACTGTGCCGTACTGGAGCCCACTGAGAAGAAACAAAAAGCCACAAACCTTTTTATGAGCTCTCCTGCCTTACAAACTCAATCCCCAACAAGAGGCCATTGCTGTCACAACAAGACCAGAAGAGGAGGAGGGGAGGTTAATATCAGTGGATAATGCCCTGAGTTTTACAGAGTGCCACCATTGTTGTTGATATTTATTAATGGCAAAACTTGTTTTTAATCAGGGCCGTATATGACTTGTTGGCCTTCTGGGCCTACGCCCACGTGATGGAACCCTCATTAATTGCACTTACATCTTTGCCTGGCGGTTTTACCGCTCTCTGGCCGCCCAAAACCCTAATATACAATCACCATTATTTTCCCATCCCAATCCCCACATCCAAGTCAATACCTTGAAACATACAGTTTTGATTCTCTCAATACCTTCCAATCTCTCTTCAAAACCTACTTTTGTTTTTGATCCTCCCCATGAATATCAAAACATTTGTTATGATTTAGTTGACTTGTTTGTTGTCTCTAGCGTTGGTTGTTTTTTAATCTAGTGTGGGGAGAAGGAAAATAAACATGTAATTTGAATAGAGGCGTTAAAGAGGAAGGCCTAAAATCAATGGTCACCGACAAGTGCCTTGTAATCAACAGTATGTAATAGTGAAAAACATGGCAGAGATGAAGACAGACAGAGAAGAAGGGCTCGTTTTTTTCCTTTTGGGCATGCGTGATCATTAATTAGTTGTACTCAAAAATGCCTATATTACATTAATGAAAGACCAAACTACTGATCATGACTGTACTCCAACTACTAGTCCAGCGTGGGATCCGCTTGACCGTCTCCCAACGTATTTATTCATCAAGCCTCAAAACACCCACCAATGGTTTATTTTTTAATGTTGAAATTGATTTTTCTTTCAGAATTTGTATTCCGTATTGAATGTGTTTTGATTATATTTTCTTATGTTCTTTCTTGATTAGCAATCAATTATTTTACATTTTTTTAAGTAGTCTTCTCCCACTTGATCAGCAGTCAACTATTATACATTTTCTTAAGCTCTTTCTTATTTAAAGAGATCAAATTTCCACAATCTATTGCATAAATGTATTGATATGTTTCTGGATTAGATTGTGTAAAGATTTTTACATCTTTCTTACTTCTTGATCATCAATTGACCATTTACATCTCTTTAAGCTCTCTCGCACATCTTGATCAACAACCACTCATTTTACGTTTTCCTAACCTCTCTCCATATTGATCACCAATCAACTATTACACATTTTCTTAAGCTCTCTCTAGCGTCTTGATCAGCAATTGACCATTTACATGTGTTTGAGCTCTCTCTCAAGTCTTGATCAGCAACCAATCATTTTACAATCCTTAAACTCTCTCTTGCATCTTGATTATGTTCTTCCTTACAACTTGATCGGCAACCAATCATTTTACATTTTCTTAACCTCTCTCTCCCGTATTGATCAACAATCAACTATTTCACTTCTCCTTAAGCTGTTACTTGTGTCTTGATTAGCAATTGACCATTTACATCTCCTTAAGCTCTCTTTCACGCCTTGATCAACGATCAGTCATTTTGCATCTTCTTAAGCTCTCTCTCGTGTCTCGATCAACTAACCACTCACATCTCCTTAAACTCTCTCTCGTGTCTCGATCAACAACTAACCATTCACATTTCTTTAAACTCTCTCTCCCTTCTTGAATAGAAACCATTCATTAAACATCTTCTAGAACTCTCTTTGACTTATAACCATATTTTACATATCTTTAAGCTACCTCTAACATGTTCAACAATCAATCATTTTACATCATCTCTCGTATCTTGATCAACAATCAACCATTTCACATGATCTCCTTAAACTCTCTTATTTATTCTAATTACGATTTACAGAATATGACCCAAAACTTAGATGGAAGAATTTTATAGACGACCAACGCAGTAATCTGAAGTACTACTAATATGAATTTAAAAACACAAACCAATGAACTTTGTGCTGGAAAGTTTGAATTTTGATTTAGTATATGTATTTTTCTGGGGTGGTGTTTCATCATTAGCTGGACTTTGAACTAGTTGGGAGATTTCTCCTCGGGAAAACAGCAATTAACTTTGTATTTTGGGAAGCCAACTTTTGCCTTGTTTGATGGGCATAAGAAAGTGAATGCTATAAATGGGCACTAATCTGAGGTCTGATTTGTTTCACAAATGGCGAGGCATTAAACTATTAAAGTAAAGAGAGGGCGTGGAAGCACGAGAGCATGTTGTGGGCAGACCTACAACATCTCCCTGTAATGGGCAGGATGTTTGGAAAACAAACAGTTCGATTTAGCCTATGGTTTCTCACAAAACTAGTTCTAAATATGTATATGGAATAGTTTACATGAACTGTTTCTCCCATTTTAGTAGGGACCATCCTGAAAACCAAGAAATTGGGTGTCCCCACCCATCAAGGACCATAGTCCATCTCCATGACCTGTTAAATCAAGGACCATAGCCCATCACTTATGAGAGTTTATTCTATTGAAGATTGTATGTTTAGCTATCCTTGCACAAGTACAAATTTTTAGGTTGGAGTCTTTAATTTATTTAATAGTTAAAAATTATATCGTTTAAAAGGAACTTTTGGCTATTTATATTAGGTGTCCCCATCCACCAAGAACCATAGCACCATCTACATCTTTTTCTTACTTAAATCAAGGATGATACTCTTTCTATGTCAAAAGTTGATGGAATTTTTCTTGTAATTCATTAAAAGCTTTTAGCTATGAGATTCAAAAGTCTCTAATTGAAATCTTAATTTTAATTTATAAAAGATTTTATATCTTCTATTAAAAACTTTTAACAATTGATACAAAAGAATGAATCTTTTTTTATTGAACTATGTTGAATATGATAACAAAACTAGTATTCAACATCAAATGCAAAAAGAGAATAATAGATTGTGATAATAATAATTAACCAAATTCAATACTATCAGCTAAATATAGCAAGTACATATTGTTAAATGTGATTATGAAAGTTGGTTTCCAAAAGATTTAGATTGTGATAATAATTAGTGCTTCAAATATATAAATCTGCAGTTATGGACTATAATTTAGATAGATTTGAATATGAACGATGAATAATATATCAATGAAAAATGAACTCCAAGTATATGCACCGATAAATTTTATTGTATTTATCTTCAAGTTTGATCTTCCTTGGTATATATATGTTTACATGTTCAGAGGATAAGAGTCATAGTTTATTCATCAACATGTCTTTTATACATACATCTTCATTACCTTAACGTAACTAAACACAATATAACAAATACAAACCCAATGATTGGCGGCTATAATGATAATACAAATGCATCATGATCAATAGCTATAATATGAAGCCTAGTCCAAAGTAATAAATATCGTATGAAGCCCAATCTTGTAATAGAAAATGCTAATAATATGTTATTTGTCATGTATCTCAATCAATATGATTTGATCATTTCGGAGCATAATGTAAATCTGTAGTAATATACTTGGAACATATTCGATATGATTTTATGGATAATCAATTTGCTTCAACAATCAGATCAATATCATGACATAATTTCAACTATTAAGTATGTATGTATGTGTATTGATATACACATATACATGCATATGATCATATTGTTATCCATATTTATTTCAATGCTCCCTCTAAGCTAGGGAAGATGAAGACTTGACCAAGTAACCAATGATATCACCAAGTACTCATGATATCAAAAGATGTGGTATGCTTATTAAGAGCGTCAAGTCACATGATATTCTTCATAACACATCTTCATTATGGTATATACATTGACATCATCTCATGATGTTACCACAATAGATCATGGTATATCCACGGATACACTTATCCACCGTGATTATCTCATAAGGATCATAATGATCTTTAACTGATATCAAGCCTCGTGATATCTATCAAAATGTCCAAGAGATACTAACTATCATGACATGTCAACGAATATCAAGTCACATGATAGTGAGACTAATCATTGTAAATTTGTCACCTTACAATGTCAAATACAAGTCACATTATCAGAAAGATCGTCACCTTTCAATAATGTGTAGAGGGAGGCCATAAAGTCATGGAGTCACACACATGACAAAAGAGTTTACACATTGAACATCTTTTAAAAATATGTGTATTAGTACAAATAAACAATTGAGACTCAATCTCATAAATAACTTGCATTTCAACCATACCAAGTTTCTTCCTAAAGTGTTCAACTTTTACTTTGGAGAGAGGCTTGGTGAGAATATTTTTTGATTGATCACTTGTACTAATATACTCCAACTAGATCACATTCCTTTCTACCATGTCTCTCACATAGTGGTAGGAAATCTTTACATGTTTTGATCTATCATAGAACATTGGATTCACTGAAAGCTTAATACAACTCTAGTTACATCATAGTGGATAATTGTAGGATCCAAGGGCTCACCAAAAAATCCCAAAAGCAATTTCCAAAGCCATATTGCTTCTCTTTCTCCCGTAAAGGTTGCAATAATTTAGCTTATGTTGATCTTTGTGCCACTGAAGATTATTTCCTGATGATCTAAGAGATCATAATCGATCCTTAATTAAAGCAACATCTTGATGTCCTTTTCCAGTCGATTACACTTCTAACCTAATCTAAATCAGAGCATCCATGTAGATTTGTCTACATTTTTGTACTCAAGACCATATCCAATAGTACCTTGAAGGTATCTCAATATATAATTTGCAACGACAAGGTGTATTTCCATTGCTTTACACATAAACTGGCATAGAGCATTCACTGCATAGCAAATATCTGGTCTAGTGTTGACCAAGTACATCAATAATCCAATTATCTATCTATAGAGAGTAGGATCTGCAAATTTTGACTCTGTTGCAACTTCCTTCAATTTGTGTAAGTTGGTTTCCATAGGTGTAGACATGGGTCTACAATTTAACATCTCAAATCTCTTCAAATTATCAATAGTATAATTTTCTTAATTGAGAATGATACCACGTGAGTTCTACCAGACTTCCAACCCAAGGAAGTAATGTAAAATACCAAGTATTTCATATCAAATTCTAAGGTCAAGTCCTCACGTTGAGTAATAGATTATCTTCTCATGTGATTAGCAGATCATCAACATATAAAATAAGTATTAAATATCACCATTAATTACCTTAAATAGATATTTTGGATCTACATCATTCTTGGAAAATCCTAGTCTCATAAGATATAGATTAATCATTTCATACCAAGCTCTAGGGGCTTGTTTGAGTCCATCTAAGGCTTTCTTTAATTTGCATACATGGGAATCTGCATTATATATCACAAATCCTTCAAGTTTCTCTAAATAGACTTCTTCTTCAATGGTTTCATTCAAGAATGCATTTTTTACATCCACTTGATGGATCTACCATCCTTAAGCTACTTCAATAGTTATTACTGCTCTCACATAGGTGTACCAAGCAACAAGTGCAAATGTTTCTTAATACGTTTCTTCATAATCAATACCCTCCTTTTGTGATAAACCTCAGGCACCAAAATGAACTTTATGTTTTTCTATATTATTGTCAACATCATGTTTAGTTTTGAAGTGTTATTTGGAAGATACAACATATTTCTCTTTTGGTCTTGGTACTATGTCCCATACATCATTTTTTAAAATGGATTGATACTCTTCCGTCATAGCATATTTCCATACTCTATGCTTGAGAGCTTTTGTAACACTAGTTGGTTTTGAACTAATGATCTCACTCATTAAGACAACGTAGTTGGAGAATCTATTGGGTCTCTTACTTTCTCTAAAATTTCCTTTGGGTGTTGCAGGATTCTCAGGTTCCTCAAGCATCTTTTTGGCCCAAAGTGATCTCTTTTTTGTCGTTTTTATTAGGATCCTCTTCTGGAGCAGTTTGGTTTTCATTTATGGTTTTTTTCCAAAGACTCCTTCTAAATCTTAGGGATAGATTTTCCTCTATGTCTTGAAGGGAATCTTGAATTTCTATTTCATGAGGACTCTTTGATCTTTTAAAAGCAATGTCTTCCTCAAAGATGACATCGTTGTTAAGTTCAATTTTTTTCTATCCATGTATGTATATTCTATAAGCTTTTGAGGTTTCACTATAACCCACAAATGTCCCTTCCTTTTCACCAGGTTCTAACTTAGACCTCTCTTCTTTAGGCACGTGAATGTAGACACAACAGCTAAAATTCCTTAAGTGACTTATTGCAGGTTTTACACTAGTGAATGCTTCTTCAAGAGTTTTGTTATCTAGATGTGAATGAGGACATCTATTTTGAATGTAGACTTTTTTCCTTATAGAAGCTTCTACCCAAAATGAATTTTTTATGTTTTGGTCATACAACATTGCTCTAGAAGCTTCTACAATAGTTCTATTCTTTCTCTCAACAACACCATTTTTTGGTGGATTTTAAGGTATAGTAAACTCTCTATTAATCCCTACATTTATATAGAATTCCTTAAAAAAAATGAAGTGCATTGCTTTCCATTATTTGTTCTCAGTACTTTATTTTCTTCTTGGTCAAATTTTCGGTGAGATCTTTTTGAACTCCTTAACCCTTTTAAAGATTTCCTCCAACTCTTTACGCTTGAGAAAATATATCTAGGTCTTTATAGAAAAATCATCTACAAAGATTACACAATATAAGAAACCTCCCATGGATGGTACAAACACGGGTCCAATAAGTTAGAATGAACTAGTTCTAATACTTTTTTGGTTTTGCTAAAACTATTTTGGAAGGTCCCCTTTGTGCGCTTCCTAGGGCATGCTCCTTCATGAAGTTTTTTAAGTTTGTGCAACTCTATAACCATTTTTTTCCACTAAAGGTAGGGTATGGAAATGAATATGACCTAACCCTCTATGCCAAATCTCATTAGAGTTAGGGGTCTTGTCAATAAGGGCTTGATTTATGTCTATGTAGAGTTTGTAAGGATATCATTGCCCTATGCCTATAGTTTGTGATTTCTTTTTTGTGGGGTTCTTTGGCCATGCCAGAACTTTTCCATCCATAAAGGCAACCCTATATCCATGTCCAACAAGGAAGAAATGGATACTAGGTTCCTCTTTATTCTAGGAACAAACAATACTCTAGTGAGTTGAAGAGAGATGCTAGATTTCAAATTTATGGTGCAAGTTTGTACCTCCTTTAGTGGATGTGTTGAATCATCCCAATAGTTACTTCTCCATCAGTTTCTTCTACCATAGTAACAAGTGTTTTGTAAATCTTGTGATGTGACTTGATGAACCACTATCAGTCACCCAGGTATTGCATTTGTTTGATACTTGGTTTGATAATGCGGAGTAGAAGACAAATTTCTCATAATCATGTTTTATATTGGCCTTTCGAACTTTAGCAAAAGATGCTTTTTGTTTTGTTCTATCAAGGCAATTTATTGCATAGTGTCCATACTAATCACATCTTAAACATTTTATTTGGGAAAGGTATTTCCTCCTTTGGGACAATCCCTTACCATGGGTATACTTCTTTCTTTTGAAATTTTTCTTCTTACCTTTCTTATGAGAACTTGTGTTTAACAGATGAATATCCTCATCTATAGAATTTTTTTTGTTTCCTCTAGTCATCAATCTAGATTCTTCTTGTAGACAATCTATTCTTGGTCCGTCAAACATAGAGAGTTTTGACCTTGGATTGATTCCTTGAATAAATGACTCCCATGAAGTTGGTAATCCACCTAGAGCTATTAATGTTAATTCCTTGCTATCAATTTGATTTCCAACTATTGAGAGTTGATGTCTTAATTCAATAATTCTCATGAAATATGCAGTAATGGGGTCTCCTTTACATGATTAAGTTGCATATTTAAAGAAAGAATTCTACTGGACTATTAATGTTAATTCCTTGCTATCAATTTGATTTCCAACTATTGAGAGTTTATGTCTTAATTCAATAATTCTCATGAAATATGCAATAATGGGGTCTCCCTTAATCATTTTTACATGATTAAGTTGCATCTTTAAAGCAAGAACTCTACTAGTGTTGTTTATTTCAAATTTTCTCAAGAGATTTGAACATAAGGTATACAATATTTTGTTTTGACAAGACAGGTTTGATATGGTCCCTGACTACATCTACCAGAATTTTCATGGCCTTTTTTATTCACAATTCATTTTCTCAGGATCATTCTCTAGTTTTGTTTTGTTTTCTTTCGCAGATGAATCTAATTAATTTTCTTTCAATATCATCATGATTCTAAATTTCCATGATGTAAAATTTGTTGCGCCTTCAAGACAATCCTCAAATCTGATTACACTTGACATTATGAAGAATGGAATGTGATTTCAATTTCAAAAGAGATAATATTTGAATTTTGAGTAATCTCAAATCTCAAATTTAATTGGATCTTCCTTAGCAAGACTTTAATACCATGTTCAATATGATTAAATTTATTTTAGAAGGAATTGATTATGAAAGTCACTCTCCAAAATATTTATGTTGTGATAATTATCAGTCCTTCAAATATGTGTGTGTGTGCGTGTGTGTGTGTGTGGAGTTATGGATTGTAATTCAAATAGTCTTGAATATGAACAATGAATATATCTTAATGAATATACATTGATGAAGATCAAAATCCAGATAGTATGCATTGATAAATTTTATTGTATACATCTTCAAGTTTGATCTTCATTGGTATAAATGTTTACATGTTAAGAGGAGGCATGTTGATGAATAGACATGCCTCCTCATACGAGACATAGTCTATTCATCAACATATCTTTTATACATACCTCTTCATTACCTTAACATAACCGAGTGTTATCTGTGGTTATGCAAACACAATATAATAAATGCAAACCCAATGATTGGCAGCTATAATGATAATACAAATGCATCGTGATTGGAGGCTACAATATGAAGCTCTATCTACACTAATAAATAACAATTGATGGTTGTTAGTATGAAGTCGGATCTTTCAATACAAAATGTTAATAATATATGATATGTCTTGTATCTCAATCAGTATGATTTGATCATTTTGGAGCACGATGTAAATCTATTGTGACATACTTGGAACATATTCGATCAGATATTATGGATGATCATGATCAATTTGCTTCAACCATAATATCAATATCATGAGATGATTTCAACTATTAAGTATGTATTATATGTATTAATATACACAATGTATATTGATACATATACATGTAATTGATCATATTGTTATCCATATTTATCTAACCGAAGCTACCAATTTCAACATACAAGTTCAAGTCTTTAGGTTGAAGCCTCTTTAACTAAGAAAAAAGACTATACCTCTTCTTTATAAAAAGTTTTTATTATAATTTTATTCTATGGAAGATTGTATATTATTCATAAAGAAATTTTAGCTATCTAGTACAAAACAACAAGCCTTTAATTTGAAACCTTATGTATATTTTATATCATTCATAAATAACTTCTATCTAATGAAAAAAATAAGGGTCTTTAGATTGAAGCCTCCTACCTAAGAGTTAATAATTGAAGATTATCCATTCAAGTCCAAATTTATTTTAGGCACAATCTCTACCTCGTCCATTATAGTGTTAAGCACTTGCACTGAGTTCTTTGTTTGGTTTGGAGTCAACTATTATTGATTTATATTTTGAGAATAGTGGTTTCCAAGGATTGATCTATTGCAATCTTGTTTGGGCATTTAGCAAACATTATCTTTAAGTGATGCACACTTCGCACTATTTGTTTTTATTATTATCAGTTTCTATTTGAAAGTAAGTTTTAAATTAATACATCTATTATGTTTTATTAGTTAGTAACAAATGAATCAATGAGATACAAGAATTACAAGAGTATGACCAAATATATTTATGTATATATTTTTATCATAGTTTAA
This sequence comes from Cupressus sempervirens, assembly GCA_028749045.1. Classification (NCBI taxonomy): domain Eukaryota; kingdom Viridiplantae; phylum Streptophyta; class Pinopsida; order Cupressales; family Cupressaceae; genus Cupressus; species Cupressus sempervirens. The sequence continues at coordinate 96,287,158 of CM053784.1, forward strand.
AATGTCAAAATTAATTTATCTATTTATTCATTTTTCGTAGGTAACAAATTGATTATTTTATTAATAATTATAAAGCTAATTTTACATAATAAAATAAAATTCATAACACCCACCATTAACCACCATCAATTATCCACACATATAAACAATGGGTTGTTTTGAACCAAACTAGCAATCTTTATCCCTCGCCCTAAACTAACATTGCCTTGACAATTACAAAGACAATATGTCATTATCAACTACGACATTTGCTAGCTTCTAGCCTCTAACCTACTAACCCATCACAATTACAATCACCCTAGCATTTAGATTGTATGAGCGAAACCATGAAAAAAAACATCAAAGGAATAAAGAGGTACCTAGGCATTGGTGTTTTTGCTAGTGCTTTGCTCTAATTCCTCTCATTCATTCAATTGCCTTGTGTCCCATCATAACCAACCACTCATTGTTTGTGTACACTCCTTGGTGAGTGTCTCTTCTAAGGTGCCTTGACCTCTTTAATTCCAGCATTCCTCTTCATCTTTACAATCTCTACATCTAATTGTCGATAGACCACCAATTTGAGACCTATCCAGCCCTGACAAGCTTCTCTAAAGCATTCTTTGTGTTTCCCCTCATCAAATTGCCAAACAAATTGTGTGAATTTGGTATCTTCTACCTTCTCCACATGCACTAGGTTATCATTGAAATTCATCCTCATACTTGGTGCAACCCTTGCAAGAATTGAATTCATCTCTATAAGAAACTATTTAGGTACAATGACTTCTATAATCATATATGCATTCTCCACGGACTCCCCAACTACACTAGTTTTATAGTTAATGTCAGGATTGAGGTTGGATTTAGGAATATGGTTAGTTTTATAGTTTAAGTCGAGGATTTTAATTATAATTGCAATTAAGATACTAGTTTATATTTATGTTATTATTACGATTAAGGTTATTAACTTATTGTGTTACGATCTTGTTTAGAATTATGATTATGATTAGAATTATGATTTAATGTTTCTAATAAGGTTCATGATTAATATAGAATAATGGTTAATATCATTCACTATATATTATGCCAACCGGCCTTATAAGTTGTATTAATGTATTCGATAGAAAATACCAACTTTTCCAGTAATTGACCTTCAATATCTCTTTTGTGCCTTAAGGTGTGATTGCTAATTTAATTTTGTACATTTTCATTCAAATTTGACCCCTTTCATCCAAGATTATACCTTTTCTCTATCCAAATTTCTTATTATAACTTAACAAGGCATTACACTCAACGAGACTTGATCCTTGGAGCTTATGCTTATTCATAAGTGTTATAATTCATTTTTTATGTTTTTTTATCTAGATTTAGCTTTGAGACAACTTTTTATTGATTTATATTTTTAGAATAATAATCTGCAAGAATTCATCTTTTATGATCACATTTGGTCCATTTCAAGAATTTATCTTTCATGATCATGTTTGGTCCATTTAGCAGCTATCATATTTATGTCATGCCCACATTCCACTATTTATTTTTATTTCTATCATTTCCAACTAAAGGTAGATTTACTAATGCATCTATCATGCTTTATTAGATGGCAACAAATGAATCAATGAAATGTAAGATTATAATAGTGATGTAATGGAACTTTTAACCCTTTCCAATAATCATAAGTAAAAGCCAAAAACAAAATAAGATTTAGCATTCAATATTGCTTCATTATTATCCAAACTACCGACAAATTTACTAGATTTTTCAACTAGTCCACGACTTCTCAAAAAACATTGTCAAACTGATGACTTTGATTGCTTAAAAATCAATTAATTCAAATTTCATTAGAAAAGCACATTCCCCCGAAAATTTGATAGTCAAGGTTTTAGGATATGGTAATATGAAACCTTAGATAAGCTAAAGTGCTTGAGAACATGAATCTAGGGCCTTAAACTATCCAATCCAACTTATTTGAACACATTAGGATTAGGTAATACCATGTCAAACATTTTTGTACTACGATCCTACACATGTAATGCAAGAAGCCTTGTGATGATCAAAATAGATCACGAGAACTTGTTTTCATGACAACATTTACAACTATTTTGTAAACAATCTTCCCATGTCATGAACACCTCACAACAATAACCAAATATCACACACATCATTGTAAACTTGATGTCAATGACAACTTTTTCTAATAAATGCATAGAGAAAGGAAGGGTACATAAAGGAGTGTACGAGAGGCGTCTACAAAGAGATTGTGAGGAGTGCTAAACATGGAGGTGATATTATTAGAAAAGAATAAAAAGATGAAATGTATAAAAGCACCATTGGTGAGGTGCGTCACATAAAGGGAGTTATATAGCAATTAATATCATGCAAAAGTGAAGACAATTACATTGTAATAGATAACATAAGAAAGGGAGAAGATAATTTGTTAATAAAGAAAATAAGTGCAAAGAGGTAAAGAGAGGTTGTGGAGGGAATAAGGGGCACAATAACAATTTTTATAATAAGACTAAAACCCAATAGATGTGTTGTAAAATCATTTTTAAGGGGAGAGGAATAATTTAAAGGTGGTCTTTGAATCTATTAATTTACATAATTTAATACTTCATATGTCTAACAAGCTTAGATTTTTTTATATTTAAAAGAATAATAAATAAAGCGTGATCTAGTGATTTAGGACAACCTTTGAATCTAAATGTAAAAGATACATAGTAATACTTCACATGTCCACAAGCTTACATATTTTTATGTTTTAGAGAATAATATAGAAAGCATGATCTAGTAATTTCTTTGTTGAGATAATTCTTTCTTCGATCAAAATACAATTGAAATAAAAACTTAAACCTATTGGTTGGAAACAAAGACAACCTAGCAAAGCCCTAACACTATAAAATAATTCATTAAATGAGAACTTTTAACCAATATCTTATTTATATTTTTAAAAAACAATAATAAGTAAATTTTCTATATATTTTTATAGCGACATGAAGAAGAGTTAATTATTAATTAAAGCTTATATTCAATTATTTAGTAGTTCATGTAGCAACCACCATAGGTTTAGGCTTATAGCATAAGTTGTAGCAAACTCCCTAGTGGTTTTCTTTAATTCCTTTTCAATTTAAATAGTTGATTTTAAATTCAATAATTTTCTAATTATATTTAACATCCCAGAACACATTTGATCCTTCAATCATACATAGTACTAAAATAATCTCAAGAACACAACTATTGCATATAATACATGGTTGATAAATGTACCCTTTTGTGAAAGATTGTGAATGATAATTTATCAATAAATGTAACCATCGTGGATGACAATTACTTGTACAGGATTAATTTTGCTTGTCAAGAAAAATACAATTGAAATAAAAACTTTTCAAATTCTTTGTTGAGATAATTCTTTCTTCAATCAAAATACAATTGAAATAAAAACTAAAACCTATTGGTTGGAAACAAAGACAACCTATCAAAGCCCTAACAGTATAAAATAATTCATTAAATGTGAACTTTTAACCAATATCTTATTTATATTTTTTTTAAAGTAATAAAAAAAAAATTCTATATATTTTTATAATGATGTGAAGAAGAAATAATTATTAATTAAGGCTTATATTCAGTTATTTAGTAGTCCATGTAGCAACCATCATAGGTTTAGGCTTATAGCATAAGTTGTAGCAAACTCCCTTATGGTTTTCTTTAATTCCTTTTCAATTTAAATAGTTGATTTTTAATTCAATAATTTTCTAATTATATTTAACATCCCGGAACGCATTTGACCCTTCAATCATACGTAGTACTAAAATCATCTCAACAACACAACTATGGTGTACAATACATGGTTGATAAATGTACCCTTTTGTGAAAGATTGTGACTGATAATTTATCAATAAATGTAACCATCGTGAATGACAATTACTTGTAAAGGATTAATTTTGCTTGTCAAGAAAATGTGCAGAACTTAATCCCTCCATATTATTTATTTGTAAAACGCGCCATAACATTTGGCATTGTTGCCAAGGATAGTGCCTTGTGATTAAATGTTTCATTATTCAGAACAACTTTTACTTTTTATAAATATCACACGTCAAATATCAAATATCACATGTAGATCCTCTTACGTATGTGTATTTCAATCAATATCGCTCACAAAGGCAAATACTTAGTTGTGAAAACAAAAAGGGTAAGACAAACAAGTGGAGCCCAAATTCTCGATGCACATTACCTCAAATACAGTCCACAAATCGGCAATGAAAAAACACCTATTAGTCTTTCCTTCCACAGATGTTTAATAAACTAATTGCTTAATTATATTTATCCACATAACTGCCGATGAGGTACACTGCAATGACGATAAGTACAAACATTCTTTGAATGGACGACTCACAATTCTATACGAGCAGAAGTACAAGCAAACTCTTACCAGAGGAGAATCACCAGCTCAGAATTTACAAATACATAAGTGAGTGAGATTGTTTGAAGATTTTTGAGAGCCAAAGAGATTAAAGCCTATTTCTATTTGATCTCCCTGAAAAGCTACTGTGCTTCAAAAGCTGATTTTTAGAAAAATGAGTCTCAAGTTTAATGATCCAATCTTCTTGCAAATTATTGATCTTCTTCTGTTTGATGAGTTCATGTGAACTCCCAGGTATATTTGTAATTCAGATACTTGGCTTTCTTGGCATAGTCATTGGGATTGGGGTCAACACATGATGCATCGTAGATCATGGAGAAATGCATCTGCCCAAGGTCCATGGTGTCTATTTTGGCTGTAACTGAGCCAGGTGTGCGATAACAGAGCATGTAGTAGATTGGCAAAAAATACGGGATTGGGATAAGCTAGTGAATCCCTCCTTCGTATGGAGTGCCTCAAGCAACAGAGGCGGGCATCAGGAGGCCCTTATAGGATGGAGTCTTTGAAAGAGTTTATGCATTTCTCCAAGAGGAGAAAATGATTCAGTCAACAACTACTGAGGAGGCAGGAAAGAAGGCAATTTATGGTCTGGAGAACAACTGGGACAATGGCCCTACAGTGAAACCAAGGGCATCACCGCATTTGAAGTATGCCCGCCAAGCCTTTAATGACTCAGCCTCTTGAGCTTTATTTCATCAAATCGCACAAAGGTCTCCTTAGTGTAGGGAGTCATATGATCAGAGCACTCTTTATCAGAATGTAAAAGTGAGGTTTTAACCAATAGGACCATTCAGATGCGGGCTTAGTTTTTGTTGATTTCCAGACTGGTTTTGGTGCAGACCAAGTTTTTGTTCATTTTCAGGCTGCATTTGTCCAAAGAGTTTATTAACTTGGCAAAAGCTTTGAAAGGCCTAGAATCCAATGAATAGCGTGTACTGTCTATGCACAAGTATTTGTGTGGTGGGTATAACATCAGTATTTCAAGCTGCTTCTTTTCTGGAGTATTTTCTCGTATCAATGGCATTGAATTACCTCCCAGACAAAAAAAATAGTATAGCACAAACAGCAAAAAATTAGAATGTATATATATCACATCAAAATAGTGTTACAGACCAGAAGAGCATCTGCACGAAGCCAAATCATTTCCTGTCAAAATGTAAATTACCTTTAGTTTTCCAAGATTATGGAGAAAAATATACTTGGAAACATTACAAAACATGTTGTCAAAGATAAGAGGAAACAATTATGCGGGTTAAAAGTCTGACCCATTGGTAGATGTATGTTCCAATGTGACGTTTAAAACATTGGGTTCCATTGTTGTTCAATGTTTATTAATAATTTGTAACAAAAAAATCCATTTTCCCACCCAGACTGTCAACAAGGGAAGCAAACAACGTAGAATAGGAAGTTTCACAAGACCAAAAAATTTCAGTAAGTACCAGGCAGAACTTGACCTGCACCATGTTGAGAATCATTCAAATTTGGACAAGATTCCTTTATGCTTAAAGTATGCATAGATTCAAGAAGCTTAAGTGAATACAATTTGAAAATGATTAACAACTATAAAGAGTTAATAATCAAAACTGTGAACCTGCACAAGAAGTTCTCGACTAATATCAGCAACAAAGCTCTCAACATTCAATAAGTACCATTACAGGTCATGTATCCAATTCTTCAATGGAAATGGACACAGGATGTTTTTCATAGGGTAAATAATTCATGACAGAGAGAGAAGAAAAGATAGGCAAAATGAAGAGGCTTGAGAGTTACCTGACTAGTTTTAACAGATATAACCAAACGCCTAAGAGTGGGTTAGTATGAGATAAAAGAGACATTTACACAAATAAAATTTAACCAAATAAGCATATATATGGAAAAGGTTAAAAACGTGCAAAGTTGATAAACAATACATAAGAAATTGTTTCCAATCAAATTGGGTTCTTTGGTTTTGGGAAACCAATGCCAGTGGATAAGTCCTGTTTTGGTTCTCGGCAACATTTCTTGCATGCAACTTGAGTTCCTCACCAAGATCCATCTAGTCATTAGTGCTGTTACCAGCTGTCGTCAACTGCTGATAGGCACTACACAAGAAATTGTTTCCAATTAATGGGGTTCTTTGGTTTTGGGAAACCAATGCCAGTGGATAAATCCTGTTTTGGTTCTTGGCAACATTTCTTGCATGCGACTTTGAGTTCTTCACCAAGATCCATCTAGTTATTAGTGCTGTTACCAGTCATTAGTACTGTTACCATAGTGCTGTTACCAGATGTCCTAGACTGCTGATAAGCACTAAGATCACCAATTTGGGCTTGCACTATGAGTGTGTTACCAGGTCTTCTTGGCAATCACCCAAGTTTTCAAAATCATAATGTATCATTCCAACCCCATTTGAAAACATATTACAGTATCAACTTGTATCTTGGGACTCATCATATGAATTAGAAAGGCATAAAGCTGAAACACAACTATTTCCATAAAATTAAGTAATCAGGAGTGTCAATCCATCTTAAAACTAAACAATTACAAGGAATTTTCTATTAGAAAAATTACCAACATAACTAAATCCTTAGAATTCTCCAAGGATGGTCATGAAATTTTCAAATTTATTAAAATTTACCTTTTTGCCACCATGTGTTGGTCAAACGAAGCTTACTTTGGCTCAAATTTTCATCCTATCGTAACACTACATGTTTTAACCCTACAAGATTCAATCATGATACAGAAGGATCCAGAAACTCTGGATTTTCAGAATTACAAATCAATATTGTATTTCAAATTATGTTTACCATTAGTGTCAGCTATGTATAGAGTACCTTGTCATCTTCACTGCAAACAGCTTTTCCATTTTCTTGAAAGATCCATACAGTGAATCAGACCCAAACTTCCAAAACACCAAAGACCAATCCAAATGTGCTCATTGTTTGAGAATATATTTTTAAAGACCACTTTTCTATAAGATGTTATATGTGTTTAAAAACCAAATGCTGAATTCAACCAAAATTTCAAAAACTAACTTGTAAACCACTCCAAACAAATATGCCGACTGTCTTATCAAAACTAATGTTTCAAGTAAAAGACAAAAGTTCCAAGACACAAAAACATAACCAAGTAGATAAGCATGCAAATTAAACATCAAACTCTGTCAAAATCGAAGTTGTATAATAGCAGCCCCACATTTGAAGCTTCTCATATACTCCAAATTCAAAATAATACTATTTAATGGAATATATAAAATAGTCTGAACCTATGCTGAGATGAAACATGTTGAGATGAACATAATTTTCAACATATTTGTTTTGAGGAAAGTAATCTACTGCTCTTCTTCAGAACCTGAGACAGAGCCAACTCCATTGGGCTTGTTGTGCTTCCTAGCATACCTCTGATTCCTTAAAAATTTAGGGTCCATCTGCAACAAAAACATAACTTGTATAATTAATCAATTCAATCAAAATATGTAAGAGCGCCTGTAATAGATAAAAGGAACACCAAACATTACAAGACCTCCATAAGCATCATACCCCTTTTCTCGAAGTGTATTTCTGCTTTTTTGGTTTCTTAATACCATTCTTGTGAGCCTTGAATGACTGATTGTGGGCTGTGTGATTCTTTGACTTCGCCATTTCCTGCAGTGGTCAAATCTTTTTAATCTCAAAGGTAAAATAAAACAAATGATAACATAAGCTATCCAAATTTCAAAATAACAATTTATAAACTCATATGTCAAACAATTCCTTTAAAATATGAAATTTGTAATTATGAGGCCACATGATGGATCATCTAAAAATGCCACCAGTTGTTTGCTGTCTTAACATTATTGCTCTTACCCAATTGGTATTCTAATAGCATAAATGTGGGAAAGACATGATTTTCACAATGAACACTTTTTGCTACAAATTTCTCTACTATATGCCATTCAAAGGAGTTGCTCATAACATGAACATTGAATTTACAAGTTCCAGATGAAATAGTAATGGACATACTGCATCTGCTATATTGATATTTAATTATAGCACAGTCAGATGTAAAAATAAGTCTCTTGATGGACAAAAGGTACACACTATAGTAGTTGTAATCAACTAGATTATCAATAGCTAACATGATGAGTTTTCATGAAGAAACATGGGTGCATAACTAGTGTTCGTGTGCATCTTGAGAAATGTGGAGGGAATTGTAGCGTGGAGGCACAACTTAAGCTAAAGCAAGTCAAATCTTATAAAAAGATAAGCATAAACAAAGCACTATTCCATTTACACAGCATCATAAATGTATAAATAGAATTCAAATTTTTAATTACCTGACTTAAGAGTTCTAGTTATAAAAAGTTAAAACAGAGGGAAAATGAAGTTCTAAAATAAACAGATTAAAAATAATTAACTTACCATTTTACGTAAAAAATAGTGCATATGTATATAAGAAATTTGACATTACACAGTATAGAAAATTTTAATTTATGGGGCCTATAGAATCTAGTTTGCTTTCACCTCAAATGGTTTATACACAAACAAGTAAATGGCCCTGAAATAGTAAAACATTTGGTCATGCAGTATGGATTACCATTTAAGAGCCACGAGCCTTAACGATTAATACTTCAATTCCTCTCAACGTATATATTCAAAGAAAATCCTGATTGTACTTTAAAACCCAACTTCTAAAATAAATTTATTCAAGGTAACACTTAGAGAAAACTTGAATCTAAACCAAGATTATTTGGTTTCCTTTGCTTTATTACTGTTTAAAAAGTTACTATTTGTACAACTATAAAAAAAAAGCACAGCAAATGGAGCTGTTTGTGATTATTAATGAATACAAATCGGTTTTTCAAGTGTAAGGCCCATAATATAGCAATCAAGACCTACAAAGTAGACAATTAAAAGTGTTCAAAACCACATATTAGAGAAAAACTATACAAACATAATCCCAATTGCCTCCTTCAATCCATTGGAACACAAGACTGCTAGTAGAGTTAACATCACTTTCTTTAATACAACTGTACTACCCAAAAAAAGTTCACTCTTAAAAACTAGCAAATTTGTCTATCAGATTGATGTCAGACTAATAAACATGAAAGAACAAAGCAAGTACCAAGTGCTACTTAATTATGCCTGTGAGTTTGGACGAATACTAATCTTTCCAAAGCAGTCTCACTAACATTACTTTGTGCTCAATCCAAGCTAAATGCAAATACAGAAAATCCAAACCAACACACTTGACAGTACTCCCTATCATTATGTATCTTGTTTTGATAATACAGGGATATTAGTATTTTTGGAATCAAAGAAGTGTCAGGAGTCATCTAGTTCGCAATAGTCAAAGTGGACAATGTCATAATATACATTTACATCATGGGATCTGTATTCCTGCTACAAAAAGCTTTAAACAACTATCTGAAACTTTAGGTAAGTGCATATTACATGCAGGATTTACCAACTAAGTTGACAGAAAAAGACTCGCAGTCAACTACATGTGAGAAATGCGCTATAAAATAATTCTGTAATGAATCTTAAGTTTCCGTTTGATTTTGTGGAATTGTAGAAATCGAGACTTGATTTCTAAAAATCATGTTTTAGCCAAATCAAGGTTTTGCACTTGAACTGTTTGTTTCACTCGGAAGATGAGTGGGAAGTTACATTTTTATGCATAAGCTAAGCTCGGAGTTGGAAGCAGACTCCAAAAAATAGTCCAATCTAATTTTTTTACACTCTTCAAAAAGTGTAACCAGATTTTGATTTTCAATTCCTAGATGCTAGTAGGAAGTCTAATAACCCGGTCTTGAGACAAACTGAGAAGTCTGTTATTCTAATTACATTTTGTCAATTTTGAAACAAACACAAAAAAATTCAAATCCCGATTATGAACAAGCCAACTCCTATCATCCTCCACGAAACAATCGAACTCTAAATGATACGAAGAGAGGGAAAGTATTTAGACACTTCAAAACAATAGAGATCCTGAAAGTGCCAAATAAGCTAATGAAAATTTCCCAAACCGAGAAACATTCTAACAGAATCATAAAATTACACTGTACAATTTGTCTCAATCATAAGTATTATCCTGCTAAAAATATATGCTATGCAGAGAACACACCATGAATCTAATAAGCACAGCCCTAAAAATTCAAATATGGGCAGTTTGTTATTTTACAAAAGAGTTAACCATAGGTTTAATTGTGTACGGCCTTTAGCCAACAGGTTGATCGAAAATGATAAAAATAAGTGGCCCCTGCACTCAAATTCCACATAAAAAGATAAACAAGTGATGAAATTGAGTAAATATTCATCAAAAATTATAGGTGCCCGGGAAAAAATCTTTAATCAGGGGTAATCAAGACAAAAGTTGCCACACAAAAAAAGAATAACCAAATAGAACAGAAAGTTGTGCCCTTCATGTAGAATCACACTCATGTAGCTGCAACTGCAATCTTAAGCACAATCTTAAGGCAAGCAAAACACTAGAGCACAAGGAGTGACTGAAGAACTTTACTGAAATATCCAAAAAATCAAAAAAAAAACTACCAAAGATGCTAGTCTTTTGCCATTATCTTGAAAACAGCTACAACAAATATCAAACGCCCTACCGTTAAATACAGCGATTATAATCGATTTACATTGGATCTGCCGCAACCTAAAATAGTATAACACATCAAAATAAACATTTAAAAATTACAGAGTAGTGAAAATTTTCGTGAAGTACACCCAACCAGAAAATCGTGAGCACAAACTTGATATTTTCCAGAAAACTAAACATACCCAGCGGCCGCTTCAAACAGCCAAATCGATGATCGAAAACGCAAAAAACGATACAGTCGTCAAACTTAGATCTACTCTATACAAATCACATCATTTACCTCTCGATCAAATGAATCTACTGAAAATAGAAGCTTCGGAGAAGGACTTACTCTGATCAGCTGCACTCACTCGGATAATCTTGCTCCTTCGACCACCAATGACCGCGGAAAAGAGTATACGAGAGATATGAAACCCTAAAATCGACTTTAAAACCCTAATCCTTGCACGTAGGGTTAGATTATATCAGTTGCTATGATTGTCGGTGTGAATTATATGCTCGTCTTCTTAATTATGAATTGTGCATAACCTAGAGAAAAAAACTTTTATATTCATTTATTTACTTTATTTATCGTAATTGTGAAATTTGCGTGACAATTTTAAATTTTTAGTTCCTGCCGTATGGCAGGATACTATAGCATCCAAGTGGATGCAAATTTTCAATAAGTTTTGACCAATTGAAATGTTTTATTTATGCATTCCAATCTAGTTTCATAATGTTTTTGAATTCAGGCCATTATTTTAATTTATAAGAACATGTTAAATTCGAATTTCTCATTAACTGTTGTGGTGAACAGTAGGGTATTGAGCTTTTTCCATTCTATTAAAAAATGAATTTGTGGCAGTGGTGACGGATGGATGGAACATAGCAATAGTGATTTCATTAATATTATTCACCTATCTTTGAACAATATCTGGCCAATTTTGACAACATTTGATCTAACATTAAATAAGCGTATTGTCAATGACATTTTTTTCTTTGTAGTTTTTATTGCTTGGCTTTATGTTTCGTCAATTGTCTTATATGAACCACTATGCTCAGCCAATTCCCAGATCTAAATCTTTAGGAAATCCACCGTATTTTGATTTGGATTTATACTGTGCACTGTATAGGTGTCATATTGTCAACGAAGATGTCAGTTTTGGGAGAAAATGTGGTCAGAATTCTTTGGTCTGTCTTTTACTCATTGTCTTGGGGAATGTTTTCCGGCTGTCTGTCGACTGCATTTAATTGGATTCTTGAATTCTGGTCATCTAAAGTTCCTATTTATTAGTAATTGTTGATTTCGGAGGCATCGGGAAAATTGGACAGTCCCTTCTGGGTGCTTCTAAGAAGTAGTTTTGTTGCAGAAAACAGGTATGTTTTTCTCCTTCTGTAATGTATTTTGCTTAGGATTTTTTTGAATAGAATTTTAGGACTTTTGTAAGGAAAAGGAGATCTTATTTGATGTATTCAATTTTTCATTCCTTCATTCATGATTTGAAGCATTTTTCATTCTTTTCGGAGATCTCAGTATGTAATTTTTAAATCAGTATCTTCACTGTCTCTTTTGCTTAGAGACTTCTGAATTTTTACTCTGTTACCATCTTTCTTGATTTTATTTGCCTTTTCATCAATGTCTACTTCATGAGAAGATTTTCTGTTTTTTCTTTCCCTTACCATTTTTCCTCTCTGCGTCTTCTATTAATCTCCTGCTGTTGTCGTTGCCTCATCCAGCACTAGCAGGCGTGCATCTGTCACCATGGCCTTCACAATGGCTATCCTCTACTTTTGAGAGGGTCATGAGTGCATAATAATAGAAAATTAGAAATGAAAGTAACAAAAGTAGAAGGAGATTTCTGCAACAGTATATAAAAGAAAACTAAACCATACCTATCAATCCTAACAGCCCACAACTCAGAATTAAGAAGCTTTTCTCTCGCAATCTTCTTCGTCTTTCTTCTGTTTGTTCTGGCGTCTGTGTTAAAAGTGTCTGTTAGTAATTGTGAGGAGCCGAGCCTGAAGAAATCAAAGTGACTCGAATAATTGGCCAATGCTTACAATTACTCCTACACTACTTAAAAAGTAGAAACATGGAGAGCTACAGATTAAAATACTGTGGCATAGTGTAAAATATTATCAGTTTTTGGCTGACTATAACAAATATCGAGTTCAAAAGAAAAATATTATCAGTATTGGGAGCTATTGAGAGTTTTTGGAAGTTGCTGAGGTTTATTGGCTGTCTACTCAAATGTATTCAGAACATTGAGCTTTAATACTTCCGTGTGGGCTTTGATTGTACTACTTAGGTTCATTGAATACTATACTCCGGATGACCTAAGAGTGCTAAAAGGGATTTTTTCCCTAAAATTTTCAAGCTTCGGTAGTATTATAGTTGCGAGATTCTGAACGAGTCATAATTATAGAATCCTTTATTCTGAGTAATTACCAATCTGAAATGGTTTGTCTTTCGGCTCTCTGAGTTCTGAGGAGTGTGGATTTTTACAAGACTCTTTTTGTTTGAGAGTTCTCTAAAGAAACAGTAAACAAAACTGTTATTTGAAGTGGCGGAGTCTTCTACTTCTTTTTGGCTAAATTTGTGCTTTGATGGATACAACTTTTTTGGTTTATTGGCATTGCTACAATTCAATTCTCACAACTAATCGGCAATACTCTTGATATACAACGAACCTTCCTTGGGAGAAAATAGAAAAGGAAGAATTTCGTTTCCACTCAAAAGATCTCATTTGGAGAGTAGATTATTTTGTCGGTTTTGAATTGGCCATTTTAAGAAGTTGGTATCTGTTTGGTAAAGCCATTAAAAGTTATGTCACAAGAATATTCACAAAGAAGACTTCTTTAAGCTTTTATTAAAGCACCTGGCTTTGTCTTTCCAAAAATATTGCTGTAGAATTAACCTAAATGTTATGTGAGATTTTGTTCAATTTGTCATACAGTGGAAAATGAGGTGCAGATGTTGATAAGTCAATGTTCACAAATCATATATTTTGAAATATACTGAAAAAATCTCTAGCAATAATTAGAAAATATCATTGTAATCTATTCCTGTGAAAACCTTAGAGGCCTAGTTCTATGTATCTGGTCAAAATCTCAATTGATTAATATGGGGGAGACTTTACATGCCACTGGCAATCCAATCTGTTGGAATGCATATGCTCTAAATTTTAGTGGGAGTATAGTACAATATCTTTGTGCAGTACATGTATAGTCCAATATTCAGATACAGCTGAATAAAATAAAATATTGCATTGATTTAGATCTTACACCATTCTTGCAATAAATCTGTTAACGCTTGTAGCAGAAATTCCATGTACCAATGTGTGATATTCTTCCTTAACAAAGTAGTGCCTTTACTCTTATGGTAATGAGCGTTGTTGGAATAGTTCACAACTTTGCATCTTTTTTCAAGTCAGGACCCTACTTGCACCATGCATATTGACAAGTTTGATTGTTCACCTCCATCTTTTCTGGAGTTGAATTCAATGAATTTTACTTCAAGTGGGAAAGAGTTCTTAATCAATTTCAATTACCACACATAATTTTATTCTTTTCTTAAAATTGTCTATAATTTGGTTTACAGATTTCACTAAAAGCTTGCCTATGGGTTGCATTAAGAATTTTGCAAGATGCTATTGTAATCTAATTTCTCTGTAAGTGTTAAATGCGTAAGGTGTGTTGAAAGTGACCTTTTTAAGTCGATGATTGGAACTATTGTTTTGTTAATGGCTATTGCCTGAAAACCCAATTTTAGATGAAGTAATTTTATCTTGCTATTAGCATTACCCTCATGTGCACAGTGTAGTGCTTGCCCCTAGTTCGCATTTTCGTTATTTTTGTCGAACTCTTTTAGGCTAATTTTATGTTTAATGATTAGTAGTTTTGTTTGGTGATTATCAGATATTGTCTTAGATTCAGTTGATTTTTATTCTATATTTCATATATGCATGATGATTATACACTATTTTCAGATATTGATGGTTTATTATCGCATGTGTTTTCTTACGGATACTTACCCCATACTTGCATGTGTATGGTGTGCATGTTTATTTTCTTTATGTATGGCGTTTCTGATGTGGTTAAGGAAGGGAGTCGTAGTCACCTGCTAGTCGGGATCTACACGATGCACCACTTCCTGCCATTGCCTGTTTAGCTTAGAATATTGTGTCTGTACATGCGTGGATTTTATGTAGGTTGCAAGTACCGGGTATCGACTTCCCTGAATTGCCAGGATGAGCGTACCCTATCGCATTATCTCAATGGTAAGAGAGGGGAGATAAATTCTTGAGTCCAAATCCTAAACCTTTAAGCCATTTGCCCTAATTGAAAACTAGGACAAGTATTTGAGTCAGTACCCTTCGAATGAGTCGAATGACGTTAACTCGTGATCATAACCCTTTAGTTTGATCTAGTATGTATTTTTCTATGATGGGTTTTCGTATGTTTCTTTATGAGTCCTTGGTGTATTTTCTATTAATTAAGTTTAATTTAAAAGATTAATTAATGATTTAATTTAATAGAAGGTTATTATGAAATTTTAATATTTAATTATTTTTAATTAAATTGAGAAATTAATTAAATGAAAGGAATTAAATTTGGAGATAAAAGCTTTAAGTCTAAATTTAGAACGTGATAATATTTAGTTAATTTAATAATAATATATTTAGAGTTCATTTTTAAATAAATGCTAAATATTATTATTATTTGAGTTAATAAATATTTTTATCAATTTAGTTTCTAAAATAATTTAAAAAGTGAAAATATAATTATTTAATAAAAGATTCTAGTTCGCATGACTTATGCATAAGATTAAATAAAAGAAATTTATTAAAAGATAAAATAAGTGAAAATAATAATGTTACTTTAATTTCATAAAGTGCGCATGGGATTAAAAGTAATAAAGATTAAAAATAGAAGTCAAGAGAAAAATTAAATAAAGTTATTTATTAATTCATTTAACATGCATTAAAAGATAAAAACAAAGATTAATAAAAAGATAATACGGAGTTAAGGGTTGTAAGCACAAAGTTCTCCTACGGTGAATGTAAGTTAGTTCCCCGATCCAAGGGGAGAGAACCCTTTATTATCAATGAAAGGTTCATTTTTGAGGAGAGAGAATTTCGAGAGAGGAATTTGGGGATAGATTTTGGAGACAAATTTTGAGAACGAATTTTGGAGAGACGAATTGGACTCAAATTTTGGAAGCGAATCTTCTCACAATTCTCAGTTGGTTTCATGTTAGCATCAGGTTCAGGTACGATCTTGTTTTTGTGATCACTAATTGAATTATGCGATTTGATATTCCTGTCTACTTCGTGATTATGAGAACTTATTTTCTCAAATGTGTGAATTCTTCATTCTGGATCTTTTGCTGTTCGATTTCATCTGTAAATCTAGATTGGAAAACCATTTAGAAAACCTCGTTCGTAGGTAAAAAGGGAATTTGGATCAAATTGGGATTTGTGTTTAATTAATAGACTTAAAGAATTTAAATTTGGCAGGAGTTTGAATCATTGAAAATGAAAATCTTATATTGAAAATTCGAATAATTGAAAGTGTTTCCTCTATTAGACTATATTTGCAATTATATTTTTAATTTTTAATTTTTTTTTAAAAAAATATTAATTAATAATAATAATATGCATTTTATTACTCTTGAAGGTGAATGATTTGAAAAGTCTTAAATTAAAAATTAAAATTAAAAAAAAACATATTAAAAAAAAAAAAGATTAAATATGATTTGGGAGGAGGTGGGTTCCACGCCCCCCCCCCATTTACCTTTTTCTTGACCCTGTATTCAGTGGCTCATAGGATTGCTATAAATCGCGTACTGTATTTGCGACTTTATTAAGTCATATTTGTTTGTTTAAAAAGCCGCATGGCTATAATTCAAAAAAAAATGGCAACTTTATAAATGTGTTAAGTTTCATTAAAAATTTTGGTTATTATATTTATTATAAACAATGTTTTTATTTTAAGTAAAGTTATTAATAAAACTTTATTAAAATTTATTTTAATAATAGTAAAGTAAGACACGGTTAAGTTTTTATTAATACTTTACATAAAGTAAGATATACTAAAGTTTTTTATAAACTTTTATATGTTTTTTTAATTAAAAAAAAAATTAAAGTAAGATACGTGTGAAGTTTTTTTATAAACTTTTAATAATATTTTAATTTAAGTAATTTGTTAATAGTTTTATATATATGTTAATTATTATTCTAATTTATAATGTTTATTAATAACATATATTAATAATTTATTAACATTAATTAATTAATTAATTAATACTTATTTATAAATTTAATAATTAATAAATATGATTAATTAATGATTAATTGATATTATTTATTAAAGAATTTTGTTAATGGTTATTGATATTAATTAATTATTAATTATTAAATAATTAATAATTAATAATTTAGAAAGGAAAATGGATATTGGAACTAATTGCAATTAATGATAAAATCATGAAAATTATATTAATTATTTAAAAATTTGATTATTAATGAAATTGAGATTATTTTTATTTAATAATCAATTATTATTATTATAATTTAATAAATAATTATTAATACTTTTAAGTCATGATGCAATTTCTTTTAGGAACGAGACAGGGTTTAATTGAACGGGTTAATTGAGGAACTCATAGTAACACTAGAAACTTAAACTTTATTGTTCTACTTAACTACGTGTTTTCAAATCCAAACTGTTAGACTATTATGTTTTCCATGTTCTATCTATGCTTTGGGAGTTTTGGGGTTGTTTAGTTGACCAGTCTTAGGTTGTTACCAGAGGCTCGGGGGTTATGTGAATGTGATGTTATGATGATTTGTTCTCGATCTTTTCAAACCAACCAAGGTAATGTGATAGTATGCTCTATGATGAGATGTATTTACTGTTGTTATTGCTTTCTAGTTTCCTTGCGTGAAGCTGAAGTGTATGTATTTGAGATACCTAACTTAACCATTTTGAGTCTCGATCAGTTATACTTGAGTTACTTCCAGTCGCTTTGAGAGGACTAAAGTGTATGATTTGTTCTTGATGATGTCATTGTGTGACATGTTTTGACTTGACCATTTTGGAGTCTTCGATCAGTATTGTGATTTATTTTGGGACACTTTCTGGTTGCTCATTAGAGAACCATTGGATATTGTGATTTATCATTGATGCCTTCAGTTGCTGATAGAGAACTGTTGTGATCATAAGATTATTATTTGATGCTTGTTAGTTGCTCATGAAGAATTGATGTAATTTTTGTGGCTTATCTTTTATGATGTTTTTCAGTCGCTTGTATAGGACTGAGGTGGTTTTATTATGATTCTTTGATTTGTGATTTCATGAGCCTAGGGTAGGTTATCTATGTGTAGTGTCGGGAAGTGGCTTGCAATGGGGATCGGGGCCCTAAGAGGCTGCCTGGAGTAACCCATTGTAAGTTGTTTTAATAAGTGAAAATATTTACACTAAATGGGGATTAAAATGAACCTAATAAGATAATTGTATGTTCTCTCCCATGCCTTGAGTGCTAGTACAGGCTAGGATGGGGTAGAGAGAATGCTTGGTTACGATCTTGCACTCCATAGTATGCCTCGTTAGTACGAGAGGATACTAGTGGCCGCAGGATCAGTAGGGACCCGGGATTCCTAAGGGATTGCTCGGGTAACTTCTACGTGATTTTTGCGATGACACTTTCCCGCTTGCATAGTAGATTCCTACATGTCTCTGTTGTGCCTCTGGGTCTAGATGTTGATCTATGTGTTGGAACCTTTGAGTTAGTATACTTTGAGGATTTCCTGGACTTAGAGAGTACTTGTGATTATGTGATTTGATATCCTGTTTGGGACTTGAGACTATCTCCTCAGCGCGGTGGGAGTGGACCATTTAGGTTCCACATGGTCGGGTGGTAGTGCTTTTCACTCTTACCATTTGAGATCCGTCTGTTGCTACCGTGGCTGGAGCTTCTTGGTATGATTGTTTATCATGTTGTAGATGATGTTGTTTACTATGTTTTATTCTAGTATGTAGATTTCTTTATGCATACGTTGTAGCATGTTTTAGGTGTGATATCCCTATTACTATAGTACCGAAGATCTTATCGGTGACTTGGGATGTTACGCGTGGGGGATGGCTAGGATCCATGATGGTCTAATGATGCTATTGACGGTTGGGAGGAACCACACACTTAGATTAGTTGTGTTTTATGATTGATGGATAGTTGTATTTCATGTTGGATGTTTATATCTTTATGGTGGATAGATGTATCATGTATGTTATTAGATTCATTTACCTTATTGTGCTTGTATCATGGATTCGATGAGGATGAAGTATCTTTATTATTTCTACATATGTATATTCTTTTAGCCTTTCATACCTTGTGACATGTACAGTGGATGATTGAGCATTCTGAATTAATTTGCCAAGAGGCATTCAGAACAAATGTATATTAAATGGACATTGGACTTTCTTATTATTCTTTCATGTGGATGTGGTAGTTGTTAGACTTAGAATTAATTAAATTTAAATGTGACTCGATGTCTTGGGATCCTTAAGGAATGTAACTTGTCATGTATGTTTGTTGATGATTACATGTTATTGCTTCCGCTACTATGTGTTTGATGTGTACGTTATACTTCTTGTTTTTTAAATAAATAAAAATATTTAGCAAACTTAGTAAAACTTTAGGTTAATTCTTTTGGATCCCTTGGCGGGGCGTTACACACAGTCCCCCTCCTCTCCAACCCACAAGATGGCGGTGATGAGATTCCTGACCATCTCATCAGTCCATTTCATGCGATGCCAAGGAGAGGTATCCTTCTCCTTTTTATCGCACTTGGAACCATCTGTCCCACCCTCTGTAAAACTCGGCTCGTCCTCCTCGCTCTGAGAGGGCTTACACCTACTAGAGCTTCTACCTAGACTCTTGACATCATGACCAAAATAGTGATGTTGTTGCTACTGCTGTTGCGGATGCATGTGACTAGTTTCCTGTCCACCTGCAGAGGCCATATGGGGAAGAAGCTACATAGGACTACCACCGAAAGGTCGGGGCTGATGAGAAAAATGCTGCAGTTGCAAGGGATCAGCCATTGAAGGACTTCCAGACAGGCTTTTCTCTTCATTCTCATTGTCCGTGCAAGGGTGGGACTTAGGCTTTTTGGTTCATAACTCAAACAATCATCAAGAGCCTCATGATCATGATGGTCATCTGTCAGTCAAGCTTTTACTGGTGGCCTTGAGATCTCCCTCATTTTGGCAAGAAAGAAGCCAAATACATTAGAGTAGTTGGCTCGTCTCTATAAAAGTTGTATTGTTTATTTTTCTAATTGGTTGTACTTGTATCTCATTTGTTGACTTATGGGTGTTCATTCCGTTGTATCATAGATTTTACACAATATTTTGAGGTGTATATCATTGAGAACATTGAAGCATGTGTACAAAACAAACTTGGCTGTCAATATTGAATGGCTGATAGCCAGTTTCGATCTCTACAGCAGACTTTAATTTTTGTATGAGTTGTTAGTTTCTTATTTGTTTTAAGCCTCTTATTTAAAGCTATTTTCCAAGAATCATTTCTAAGTGGTTCAGTCTAAGAGAGGTCTAGATCCAGGCTCTACTATTTCTGGTCTCTATTTGTATTTCAGTGTGTCATGGGTGTAGATTGTGCAGATTTTGGGTCACAGGGATGTTCATGGAAAATCTAGGTGACATGGTTCACAGCCACCACTTGTGTCCTCAATCATAGGCCTGAACAACTCATGCCCATCTCTCATTCTTGCAGCATGATGCATTATCATCATTCCAGAGTGTTGCAACCCACGATCAGACTCCAAAGGAATTCTATTCCCATTATGATACGCACACATCTCCCTATAAAAAAGATGCTTCGATCTCAAGCTTTTCCTCACATCATCCTTGGCCTTGTCAGAGAGATGCCCCATCTTATCAAGAAGGGAAGGGTTATTGTGGTTGTCTCCATATGGGAGTGTGTTCTTTGCTTTTTCCTCTCTGCATCTTCTATTAATCTCCTCCTCTTCCGCTGTAATAAACTAAGGTCCTCATCAATTACCTTAATCAAAAGCATGTTTGAAGCACCACCCACGGATTCTTCTGGTCAATACCACCAAAATTTAGCTTAACGCAGTTTATTGGTTGCATTGTTCTCTTTTTGTCTGCTTTGGAAATGGATATATCAAAAGATTTTGTAATCTCAAAGCAGTTTCTTAATATAACAGTGTATTAAGGGTTATTTTATTTAGATTTGATAAGCTTAACTGAGATATGCTTTCAGAGCAAGCCTCCTTGTCCTATATTTGGCCATGGTTCCTTTCTTTTCTGTTGAAACTTCTCATTCTATTGTTTTGTTTCAACCATACTTTCTAGACAATAAAACCTAAAACCATATTCAATAATTCCAGTAAGATAATAAGAACTACTAGACATTACTAGGCTTGAATAGAATTGTTGAAATAGAGCAAGAATGCCCATTTTAGATTAGAACTATTAAGAAATCTATTCCAATTGCTATCATGTGGCCATAGCGGAGAGCTCGGTGAGAGCTGAATTTATCATGACGTTAACCTTTTCTTTGAAGCTGTGAAGTTTTGGATTTCCCTATCCTGTTCCAGTTAAAGGTAGAGGGATTAGTGGTAAGGTGAAGCTTACTATACCCTACCATAACAAGTTAACATAATAGAGCCATGTCCATTTTAGATCCCACCCAAAGAGATCCTCTTCTTTGCTATAAAAAAGCTTGAAGCCTTGGAGGAGAGTGTCGACCTCCCAGACTTCCTTTCAAAGCATTCCATGGTTTGTTGAAGGCAATGATTTAAGAATGAAAATTCGAGTAAACCCAATTCTGTGTAGGAAATAAGAATTTAGGACGAAACATATATTGTTTCACACCATACTTAGGCTCTTTTAAGACTTTATTAAAGTTTACTGGTCTATGTTTTTAACATAAATCATTAGTAAGTTTATTTGCAGAAAGTGTGCAGTGTATACAACATTTGCCATAACAAAACTCTAGGTGGTACTAAAGATTAATATTTAATGTCCTTTGCAGACAGTTGAACACAGTGTTCGATGAAGTAAGCTTAGGGTATTCGTACAATTAAAAATTAAAGGAAACTAAAAATATATATCTTAGCTTATTTAATTGCAAAATATATGTCATTTCATTTTTTGATTTCAATTTAAATTTGGAGAAATATTTCTTATAATGTAAAGAAATATTAAGCTATTTGTAATTATAGCGTGTTGTGTTTACTGTAACTGAAAGGAATGTATATTAGCATTACGAAAATATATTAGAAAATAGTTGTTCTAAAATATTTTGAGAAAACACATATAATTGATGATTATAATTTGTGAAAATATTAAAAGACAATAAATTATAAATGACAACTTAAATTGTGACTTTTTGAAATAACATAACACATGGATTTATTTAGTAAATAACACATGGATTTATTTAGTATTTTCCAAAACTACTCGAGTTTGTAACGTGCATTTTATAATTTTGTTTGAATTTTAAAATTTTAGGTCAACCATGTGACTTCTCTTAAAAGTGTTTATTCATTTTGAATATGTGACAGATATTGTGTTATCAAAATGTCTGAACGAATTTATATTCCAAGTCTGGGTCCTCAGTGGGATTGTCCAATCATTGGTGTAATTTAGTCTACAACTTTGGAGCATGTATTTGTCATAGAATGCACAAATGTTGAGAAAGCATTACGCAATGTACTTGGTGCAGAATTCTTGGAAAATAAATCTGGGAGAACAACTTATGCAGATATTGTTTCTAAATTCCTCACCAATTGCATGGATCTTTTAGAAAATTCTAAAATTGTAAAGAAAATGGCAAATGCATATGTGAAGCCTTGTTTCAAACCTCTTGAAGACTATGATGCATACATTAATGCATATGTTATAGAGACGAGTACTAGCCTCATAGGTGGCTTGTTCTCTCTTGAATCTTTGAGCTCTTGTGATGTTACGACTTGTGTTTATTATTCCCTGAAAATTGCAATAAGTAGTAAGTACAAACCTCTAGTAGACCATGCATTACTTGCTCACCAAACTCATTTCTGTGAGCTTAGTGCATCAAGAATCTCAGATGTTTGCAATGCAATGATACTTCTGCAACTACATATTTCTCCTCCTGTAATTTCACCTTATGTAAGCACCATTTGTTCAACAAAACCTCTACCTGCTGGGGATGTTATATAACCTATTACACATTCATCCATACGGAATTGTAGTAGATGAGCATATTATCCATATATGTACATAGTAAAGAACATATGCAATGGATAAATGAAAATGTTTCATAACTTTTGCAACAAAAATACATATAATTATCTTGTTATGGATGCATCATATTTATTTTCATTTAGATTATCACAATGTATAAGTCATAAACCAAATTAATCGAATATTGAAAAAGTGATATGAGCCATATTTGTACTATATTTTTTTACAAGTTAATATTATTTAGTACATATTCCACTTCATTTTCAAATATTGTATAATGCATTCCATGATTGAAAATTTTATAGAAAGTTTGTTATTCTTTATATATTGTACAATTTTTGGTTTAGTAATCTTTATGAAAATAAATATAATACATTTGTAAGAAATGATTTTGTGAACTATGTAATTAATTGTTCTTCTCTATCTATTTCTCAAGTGCAAAGGTCGTGAAAGAGACATTGAAGGTTGTCAAACTAGAAGAACGTCTCAGAAACAATTGATAATTAACTGGTATGTTTCCATCCTTTTCTGCTCACAAAATAACACAAGTACTACAAGAAACATGTAATTTAGATTTAGTTTCAAAAATGAGAACTGAAGTAGTGAATAAATAAAAGGAGATTAGGATAAAAAAATTTATAAGTTGAAAATTGTACTATCACATGTCAGTGAATTAAAATGCATTTATAATTTGTGGTTTCTCAAATATTTGCAATGCATTTATATTCCTTGAATTAAACCAAAACTTGATCAATTTAATGTAGATTTCATCTTTTCTCTTATCATCTCTGTTCTTGCCCTCATCATTATTTTCCCCATATTTTCTCTTTTCCATCTTTTGTTGGTCACTATTTCTCTTTTTGTTCTCATAGTTCTTTTCTTTAGCATTATGTTTACCCTTCTTATCGTCTTCCTTTTTTTTGTCTTTCTCCTTATTCTTGTCTTCCTTTTGCTTGCTAATTGTTTTTCCCTTTTTAGCATCCTTGTCCTTTTCCTTTCGTCACTTATCCTTATCCACACTCTTATCCTTTTTAGCGTCCTTCTCCTTTTTCTCGTCTTGCTTTTCCTTATCCACAACCTAATTTTGTTTTTGATGCATTGCATTTATTTTTATTTAGATTATCACAATGTATAAGTCATAAACTAAATTAATTAAAAATTAAACCACAACTTGATCATTCTGAAAATTTCAAAATGAATATTGAACAAGTGATATAAGCCATATTTGTACTATTTTTTTTTTTTAAAGTGAATATTATTTAGTACACATTCCTCTTCATTTTGAAATATTCTATAATGCCATTCTATGATTCAAATATTTATATTTTATACAATTTTTTCGTTCAGTAATCTTTATCAAAATAAATATAATAGATTTGTAAGGAATGATTATGTGAATTATGTAATTAATTGTTCTCCTCTATTTGTTTTTCAAGTGCAAAGGTTGTAAAAGAGACACTAAAGGTTGTGAAAGTAGAACAACGTCTCAGAAACAATTGATAAGTAACTGGTATGTTTCCATCCTTTTTTGCTTACAAAATAACACAAGTATTACGAAAAACATATAATTTAGATTTAGTCTTAAAAATGAGAACTTAATTAGTCAATAAATAACAGGAGATGGGTAGAATTTATTTTACAAGTTGAAAATTGTACTATCATATGTCATTGAATTAAAATGCATTTATAATTTGTGGTTTCTCAAATATTTACAATGTATACGGTCCTCCTACATCATCTTACTCTTTATTGTACATATCTGAAAATTTTGTGCTATCTATGTATAGAAACCTACACATTAATTAGATGCATATGAATTTCCCACCAAGAATATCTCTAAAAAAATGGAAAACATTGAACTTAAGTTATATCTTAGAATTCAATTATTTGTAGAAAAAACTAAGAAATGTTGCTCATTTTCAACAGGTTTTCCTCTATCCACATTGCATCAGTATGAATACTATAAATGCATCTACTATAACATACCCTCGAACAGATGAATTCTCTGAAATTCCACAACTTTGTATCCTTGAAAGAATCCAACAACTTCCAAGTGAATTCCGAAGAAAAATATTGGAAAGCTATTTTTATGACAACCATGCTCCAATGTTTCGATATCGTGGATGGGGAAACATTGGGCCGATAGAAGAGACCAATGAAATTCATGTTTTGTCTCCATTCATGACAAATGGAGAATTAATTTACCTAAAATATCTGGTGCGAATATATAGGGAAGCTCAAATAATAATTCGTTGTCAAGATATTTTAATTCATTTCCCTCACAAAAATCATAGTGTTGAAGAATTGACTGCCATTTTCAATCCAACATCTAAAATGCTATTTTGTCAGCTATCACCATTTAGGGCAAGTAATGAAAGTGACACACTTATGTACATAATAAACCTTATCATCTCATATCGAACTCTTTCACTTGAATGGATTATAAGATATGATAATATAGAGCTTGTAGGACAGTGGTATGATGATGATAGAGGACATCTAGCAACTAAAACCATAAAGCATCATTACTCATACCATTATTTGTTTGAATTTTCAAATAGTGACATGTCACTTGGCATTCATCTTGTAGCAGATATTGGAAGATGGCACATCCCAAATGGATGAATTAAGTATTACATCATGACAATTGACAGAAGCAAATACTTATGATGTATAAGATTAGCCTCCATTTCTGAAAAGTTGAAAAAATATAGAGCAATATGTATCTGCTCATTGGCATGTCAATAATGTCTGCATATCTAAGTTTACCTAACTATGTCTTTTACTATTACAAACTTATAGCAATTTCATGAATTGCACTTAACGTGGAAGGATAATAATCTCTTCAGTTTGGAAGGTTGTCATCTTTTTAAAAAATATAAATTTCTTCATTAGAAATCCAATTGCAATTTTCTCATTCAATAGAGTTCCAACAATGTCTTGTTATAATTAAAGCAAAAGCATTCAAAGTTCCAATGTAGACATAGTCATCATTGAGCCATAATATGCTTTTCAATGGCCAGTTGAAGTGAATATATTCATGTGGAAGGATTGACACATTTGAGGGACACATCTATTTTCTATAAATTTCAATTTCACATCGAGAGCCATTGAAGTTGTTCAAAAGTCACTGTGTGAAACTCTCAGCAAACAATGGAACTTCTTGAAATAGTATTGGGAGTTGAATTTTTCTCTCTCTTGGTTCTATTTTTCACTGTGAATGAAACACCTACTTTCATTTATTTGTTGACTTTGAATGTAGTACTCTTCTATGTAATTCTCTATTTATTTGAGAAATATATGTAATGTCCATTGCGAAGAAGAATTTCATAGACAATAAAGTAAATATTATTACATTCAAATGTAGTTAATGTTGATGATGTCATGACATGACTACATCACCCAATCTAATGAATAAGTGTATCCTATAATTAAAGTAATTTAAAATTATCAAATATAATGATATATACATTGTCATTATTTGTTTATAATGTGTCTTTGATATTAAAGCATAATTATATTCATTCATGTCTTATATATGCTATTCATAAAGAATTCCCTTTTTAGTAACAAAGTAATCTTCTACTTGTTATAATATAGGGTGCTAACAATGTTTCAAAATAATGACTTCTCCCTGTTTCATCTGTTCAAATAATCATGTTTATGTAAATTGTTTATTCTCTTCATAGAAGCAATCAAAACCATGACTACTTTGATGCAAATACCAATTGTTGATTTAGATAATGAAGAAACATCAACTTTTGAAAAAATCAAGCAGACTTGTTGCAAAAGAAGGAAATGTTCCAAGCATAAAAAGTACAAGGGTGTGAGGAGACGACCTTGGGGTAGCTATGGTGCAGAAATAACAAATCCAAAGACTAAAGATCGAAAATGGCTTGGAACATTTCAAACTCCTGAGGAAGCTGCAAATGCATATAGAGAAGCAGCTCTCTCCACGAAAGGTGTAACAGATTGTATAGATTGTCATATACATTTTTTGGGAGCAAATAGTGAAGCAATTCACAGTGCTGATATAATGACAATGACAAAATCTCTTTCTCAAAGTAAGCATATCTCAAAAAACATGGAAAGTCATGTCTGTGGAGAGTTGACTGATATCTCTCAAGGAAAAAAATTCCACTCACCATGCCTTGATGATATTGCATTTGACAATATAGTGGCTTCTGATGCAGAATATTTACTAACATCTACATAAATGAATCACTGTCAATCTTGGAATTGTCAACATTTACAATGTCCAACAAAATTATCTAACTCATATGAACCCAACTGTTGCACACAATATAGTTATCCTCAACAACAACCATTATACACCATAGATACCCAGAATCCACAACAAATATAACAACAAGAAACCATATGCCAGCCATATAGTACTTCAACCATGCACAAAGTTGTTACCACAAAGCCAACATTAACATACAGTTCCAATGTTGGAGATACAAATTTTGACCAAGCAACTATCGGAATTGTCAAATCTGAAGACTTAGAATGGATGAAAGTACATGGTAGCATTGGTATGTCCTCAAACCTATTGCTATATTTTATATTAATAGATTAATTGATTAGCATTTGTAAATGTAAAAAAATAGTTACTACAATCAAAATATTGGCTCTGTACATATCCTCATTTCTGCTAGCTACTTTATCTAACTATATCGTTCCACAATCTAATGTAGGAAATGATACTATGGCAAGGCCTGCAAGACAAGCAAGACTACCATGGAACCCAACTAGCCCAATCATCCAGAAAAATACATACAATTATGACTTGAGTTCAATGAACATTGAACATAGTATGCACCATAGAAGCGGGTCTACCTATGCAGCAAACAAACAAAGAATTAGCTCAACATCTGGTGATTTGCATGCCTCAAAAAATCTTGACAATAAACACCTTGCATTGTATGACAAAATTAATTTGGAAATGAATGTCATAAAGTGCAAGGTATCAAAAATTGAGAGCATTGTAACTAATATTGAAAACTATCTATTTAATACTCTCAATCGAAGTAGCCAACCACTATGAAATGTCTTGAGACATTTATATGAAAGGTCTTGTTATTTAACAATTTAAAGCTTCAACAGAGATTATTTGGAGTTTACAAATCAATATTCATAAAAAGTATAAATGTTTGTGTAAAAGTGTGCAAAAAATACTATTCCGATGTCTTTGACATAAAATTTATTTAGAAATGTTATTACTTTGTTACTTAGATTATCAAATTTATTCAATTATTAGCCAATCTTATAACTAGTCACTATTTTCCAACATTTAAAGAAATATTTCTTGAAAAATAATTCAAAAATAGTGCCTTGTATTCTTAGATTATCAAAATTTGTAGAATATTACAATTACTAATAGTGTAATAGATCATGTGTAAATGAGTGAATTTGTAAAATACTATTGTCCATAATTCAAAACATTCTATATATCTAGTACTATTGGTTGAAATAGTATAATAGCAATGTTCAAATGATAGCAATTTTTGAGTAAACTAACAAAATTTTCTACAAAAAATATTCTATTTATAAAGTGACCCAATATAAATGAAACATTAATGTAAACATTGATTCCTAATAAATGCAGGATGCCAACCTATAGCATATGGTGTACAATCAAAATGTAGCACATAAGTATCAACATACTACATTTGAAACAAACAAAAAACTACAACTTGCAATTTAACAATTAAAAAAAATAAAAATCAAACTCATTAGTAAAAGACTTCATTATATGAACAAATTGAACAATCAAACATCTACAAATAATGCAGCGAGACCAAAACAAATGTAACTGTAATGTACATTCAACTCACATTGACAAAACTCTTCTAAAGCATGGCTTATATAGGCCTCACAACTTCAAATACAATATCGGTGATTGTTTATTTGATACATTTGAATATCTACTAAAATTTCAACATACATCAAATGAAATTCGTAATGGAACAATAGATTTCTCCATTGCTTGCCTCCAAAATGGAGATGAGGAAGCTATCAATTCCTATAACCATGAACTCCACCCTCAAAGCCTGAGAGAGCTTCACAATGTAGAAGACATTACAACTTATTTGCAAAGAATGCGTTTATCCGCAAAACCATCAAATAAGACAAAGCAAAATGGTTTGTGGGGGGATATATTTTGCATACATTGGATATCAAAGTGGCTCAATATTCGTATATGTTTTTGGTCTGCATCTTATGGAAAACGATATTTAGATTTTAACAACCAACTTGATTCTACTCCATTCAATATCCTGTTTCATGATGCAAATCCTTTGTCAGGGCACTTTGAACCATTGCTAACCAATGCAATCTTAGAACAAAAACAACATAATATCAAATTGCATAAATTAAAAAAAATGATAAGAAACAATGGCAAGACACCACTCAAAGAAAGAAAGCGAAAGAAAGAAACATTAAAGAATTATAATATGTCTACCAATGATAAGCATAATACTGCAAAAAATCAACACAATATAACATTGCGTGCAGTGAAAAGATTAATTAGAAATAAAGCTTGCAACATTAATCGACAAACAATTACAAACGAAAACAATAATATTTTCTCAACCAATAACCAAAATAATATAAAACCACAAACTCAATACAAAAGAACAATAAATAGTAAAAGGAAATCAACTAAGACAACTTTGACACCAATTGATAAATTTTTTTCCACAATAGAAGACACACCAAAACATCCTTGCACAATTTGTCAAATGCTCCATTTCAAGAAAGATATAAAACAATACAAAGAGGAACATAGAGTTGTATACCACAATTTGACAAAATCTTACATACCACTGCTTACCGAGTACATATGTAAAATATGCAACGATTCTCTCAATAAAAAAAAATACCTAAATATGCAGTTCCTCACAACATATGCAAAAATAAGCCATTACCAACTGTACAAAAAATGACACAACTAGAGGAACGTCTAGTTTCACTAAGAATTGAATTTGCACAAATTTGGGAATTAGGATATAAAAAGTCTCAACTTGGACTAAGTGGTTCCATCATAAATGTCCCTGTAAACATATACAATATTCAAAATGCTCTACCACTATCACTATCAAACACAACAACAATTGCAATGGCTCTTAACAGACAATTACAATATAAAAATGCATTTCAAAAAGGCATGGTACGACCATATATAATAATGCAAGCTCTATTCGATTTAAGCAAAACAACCCTTTACCAAATGCAAAATGTACAAATAAATGAAAAGTGGATAGAAACATTAGATATCAACAATGAAGACAATGGTTGTGAAAACAAAAGTTGTTTTGAAAGTGAAAGTGAAAGTGATCTTCAATATGACAATCCAACTGATTCTTTAATACATGGATACACAGACTCTACATGCATCCACAATATGGATGACAAAATCATTCAAATTGCACCTGCTAAGAATTGTTATCCTATTGGTATTTTCAAAGACAAGTATGCAGAAGAAATGAATTTTCCAACCCTCTTCTTTGGTGAGCCACGCAATAATGACATAATGGACAAATTTAGTTATCAAAAATTATCACAGTGGGAATTACTTCATTACGAGCAAGATTTTTCACTTCATACAACAAATCTTTTCTTCAAAGTCATAAAAATAATTATACATCAGGTCTTATCGACACTATGGATACGAATTAGAAAAGGACAATTAAAAGGACGCAAGTTACTCGCAAAAGATGTAAAGCAAAAACCAAATTTGGAAAAAGTTTTAAGATCAGACATTGGATATGTAGATTTCAAAAGAATTCGAATATCCCCAGACTATATGCATCAATTGAAAAAAAACATATTTGCTATGATTCGACAACTTGGTCCACCTAAATTTTTTTTCACTTTTACAAGTGCGGAAGAGAATTGGGAGCCCCTAATGTCGACTCTCCAATATTTACAAAAATTACGTCAACAAAAAATAAAAATAAACAACACATTTCAATGCAACGACACCGACAAAATAATACTTGTGAAAAAAGACCCAATAACATGTGCAAGGTACTATCGACATAGGATTAATGCTTTAAGAAAACTACTATTTCTAGAAAATTCACTATTTGGAAAAGTTGTAGACTATTTTTCGGTGACTGAATTTCAAAATAGGGGAAATGAACATGAGCACATGTTAATTTGGATCGAAAATGCACCTATCTATGGAAAGCAAACAAACGATGAAATAGTAGACTCTGTGAACATGCACATCACATGCAATACTGATAACTTAGAAGCACAATATGCTAATTTGCATAAACATCACCATACAAGACAATGCAAAAGAACTTTGTACAAAAAATGTAGATATAATTTCCCAATTCCACCTATGCCAAATACAATGATTTTGGACCCATTGTCTGATAAAGATGCTACTATTAATAGAACTGCCAATCAAATTTTTCAATCTTTGGAAAAAAGAGACTTCGATAGCTCCTTCACATTTCAAATGTTACTTGATGAATTGCAAATAATAGAGAGTGAGTACATCATTCTACTACGATCAACAATAGACAAGCCAACTATATTCCTTCAAAGAAATCCTTCCCAAATATGGAACAATAGTTTCTACAAACAAATGCCAAAACTATGGAGAGCTAACACAGATGCCCAATTTGTGTTAAACGCATATGCTGCTGCCATGTATTGTAGTTCATATATGGTAAAGGTTGACAAGTCTATGACACGTGCATTCAAAAGAATAAGAGATGATCACCAAAGTGAAAATATAGATGCGGTTAAAATGATAACAAATTAGGAAATGCTTTACTAAATTTGCAACAAATGTCAGCACAACAAGCTGCACATTTAGTTCTATCACTTCCCCTTAATAAGAGTTCACGAAAATGTGTTTTCATTGATACAAGATCAGACAATGAGCGAGTATTTGTACTCAAATCTGCCTCAGAATTAAACCAAGAAGCAGATAACTCAGAAAATGTAATAGCAAAATCATTAATAGACCATTATAAAAATTGCCATGATAGTGTACAAAACATATGCCTAGCTGAGTATATCTCTAACTATAATGTTAGAGGAAAAAATAAAAAACTAAAACAAAAAGAAAATATTATACGCTTTATTAGTTACAATAAACACAATTACTTAGAAAACTATTGCAGAGAACAACTACTTCTTTTCATACCATTTACAAATAAAGAATCTCAACTAAAAGAAAATTTCAAAACTTGGGAAAGTGCATATACTTTTCATGAAAATATAATAAGACAAAATAGTTCAAAATTCTACTACAAATTAAATCAAGCATGGGGTGACATTGATAAAGAAGCTATAGAAATCAATAATCGATTATTAGAAAACAATCACAATAATAAAACAAATAAAATAACTGTCATAGATGACATATATGACATTCATGACGATATTCAAATTGAAAAATATAACAAAATTACAAATACAAAATATGTAGGTTTCAAAATAGGAAAACACCCGGAAATAATTGATAATGATGAATACTTTAAAATTCGACAAATGCTAAATACAGAACAACAGGCAATAGTAAAAGACATTGTTTGCAAAAAGGTCACAAATAAAACACCACTTCACTTATTCCTTACTGGCGGAGCAGGCACTGGTAAGACCTTTACGGCAAAGATGATCTATCAAGCACTCTTGCGTATATATAACAACACAATTAACAACAACCCAGATAAACCAAAGGGAATAGTTGTAGCTTATACAGGAAAAGCAGCATACAACATCGGTGGATGACTATACACTCTGCATTTCATATTCCTTTCAATAAATCAGAATTTCTTCCACTAAATAGTGACACACTAGACAAAATGTCCAAACATTATGAACAACTCAAAGTTATATTGATTGACGAAATATCTTTAGTAGGTTCAACATTCCTACGCTATATAGACAAACGACTAAGAGAAATAATGCGCACACCAACCTCTTATTTTGGCAATTTGGACACAATTTTTTGTGGTGACCTATATCAAGCCCAACTAGTTCTTGACTCTTCAGTATTTGAAAATAGAACTACAAACAAAGACTTAATGCCTTACAACTTTTGGAATGATAACATCAAATGTTACACATTGCATAGCACAATGCGTCAAAAGGATCAAAATTTTATACATATACTTAATAGAATTCGATTGGCAAAACAAACAATAGATGATATAACATATCTAAACCAACAATGCCTACGGCCAATACCAAATGACCCAACACTTCCTTTCCTTTTCTATAGAAAAAATGACGTATATGTACACAACCAAAAAATGTTAGCAAATATGTCTGGAGAAGTTATTGTTCTAAGGGTCGTAGATGAATACAAGGACAACATAAATGGCATAAGACTCTACAACCATACGGCAACCCTCCCAAATGAAATACAACTAAAATGAAACATGTTGATAGAGTTATACTCAAAAAACTACAATACAACTGATGGATTAGTCAATGGTTCAGATGGAATATTCAAAGATTGCACAAACCACAACAATTTAGAAATTGTTTGGATCAAATTTAACGATTCTAATATTGGAAATCTCCAAAAAATAAAATATGCACAATACTACAACCAAAGTATTGAGAAAGCATGGATCCCTATTGTACAAATTGCAAGACCAATCCAAAAAATCTCAACAAGCAAAAAAATTACTATTAGAAAATAATTTCCAATACAATTAGCATCTGCACGCACAATTCATAGATCTCAAGGATTGACAATGGAAAGATTAGCTTTTGATCCAACAAGTATAAGACAACATGGAATAACATATACTACATTATCACATACAAAAACAATAGAAAACCTATATCTTGTGAAACCACTCACTCAAAAACATTTTCATGTAAAACCAAAAATAAACATGCAAATGGAACGCCTACAAACAAGTGCCTGTTGGAAACTTGAAAATGAGGCTTCATGCACAAATAATATTGAACATTTACTATTGTGCACATTAAACACACAAAGTCTACATGCTCATGAGAATAATTTATTCAATGATATTGAAATTATGTCTTCAGACATTATATGTTTACAAGAAATTCACATAAATTCAATAAAGCAAAATTTAGTTCTAAAAGACTTCACTATTCATGTCAACCATGGAATACATGGTATTATGACATTAGTAAGAAACAATATCAATGTAACAACATCATCAACTCACACATCAAAACATGTAGAAGCAATCACATTAACCATAACAAAATCTACCAATATATTGAATATTTGCAATATCTATTCAAGGCCAAATACTCCCTTCATAGATATTAAAAATGTGTTAGACACTCTAACTTCCAAAATGCATCCAACTGCACTCACTTATATTCTAGGAGATTTTAACATTGACATGTTAGCTAATACAAAAAATACAAAAGAGATAAATAATCATATGCAACAAATGAAATACACATTTCTGCTTCAACATAGACATAGCATGAATAAGCCACTCATAGATCACATTTGGTCAAATACAACATATCCATAAAACAGAGGCATATTGGTCAGATCATTTCTCTACATTTCTTAAAATACATTTACCTGACACAATGACTATAAAAAAATGACATTTTCGTCATTCTATCATAAAACTTTAAATACAAATTTACTCACAAGATTCATTTTCTACATTCAAAACAATTCCACATAACAAATTTTATTAACCACTATATGAACAATAAACTTTAAATTTCAATAATTGCATTCTACAAATTATGAAAAATGTCTATGGTAAGAAAAAATTTGATGCACTAAAGCAATTTCTCGTATCCACAATTTATGCACAGAAATCAATAGATGCAAACAAAAGAGTAGGAAAGGCTACACAAATGAGGCAAGAACAATCTACAAAAAGGTAACATCTACTTGCTTTCATGAATTTTATAATTCTATATGCACATGGAAAATGCACTAACATACATGTCAATGCAGGACAAAAGTGAAAACTATTGGCTCCATTACAATAGAAGAGTTGAATGCAAGAAAAGGAGGCAACATATTTAAAGGAGATGTTTTGGTTGTCTACAAATTCAACCTGGACAAAGTCAACAAAACACGAGAAGTGCTACGAGCAGATCTGATAGATCATAAAGCAGAAATGACAATAACAGTCAGTGTCAATCCAAACTTAGTACAACAATATGAAGACAAAATAATCCCAGGCATGGGTGTTTGTATTACCGGATTTGACATTCAACCAAAATCAGACTTTGATAGAGGTGATTGCGACTGCATTATTGTACTAAAGGAAACAAGCACAGTGGAAACAATCAATCGCATATGCAATGACTACAATTTCATCCCCAACACTACAATAAGGAGCCTACTGAATAGCACAAGCAACTACCCAATTGGAACAATAGGTGCATTGGTGTTTGCAACAAAAAAGCAAGGCGATCTCAACATTCTAGAAATAAAGGATGGTCAATCTGAGGAAGACAAAGCACAGGTAAGAATTAATGGCAATTATTTCTCAAACTGTACTTATTCTAATCAATAAAGCATTCAATATGCAAATAATCCACGTAATCATTTCAACTCCATATATGTATATTTTATGCAGCTAGAAATCCATCCAAATTTCCTTCAGCACTACACCTCAGTAGAAGAACATCTTGCTCAAAATGAAACACCAACATTGCTTTTTAGAAATATTGTAACAAAGACAGACAAAAAGCATACACTTCGTACAGGGCTCTCCACATTTATTTGCAAGCTAAATGACAAAATGACATTGCAAATGTTACATGACATAATGTAGAAAAATAGAGAGATGACGTATAAGCAATATGAAAATCTAACAATTGTCTCTATTAAATGTGACCAAGACTTACACCCTGCACTTTGCAACAGGAACATGGAAAATTGAAAATTGCAAATCCATTCTCTAATCCATTTGTTGCATTTTGTCCACACTGCCACCACAAATTTGAAGGATATGGAATCCTTGATGAAGAAACTACACACTGCATTGGATGCAAGAAAGATGTCAACTATCTGCACAAGTTACACTTGAAGACATTACTTCTTATTGAAAATAAACAACCAATCCAATGCTTCATTGACAACACATTAATTGAACAGTTAATCCCACGACTCCACAACATCAAGTATGAGGAATATATGCAACAGAAATCCAATGTCATCTTCATGCTTAGAGAGCTTTGCATTGAAGGCACTTTCACCTTGACCCAGGCCAATGCAATTATGCATGTCAACCTGAAGCAGAACACACAGGCAAGTCATAAAGTAAGTTAACAAATACATTTTAAGAAAATCACAAATAGGAATTAGTAGAAATATGTTTTATATGTCAACAACAACTATGTAAGATTATTTTGTGGGTGATATTGCAGGCTAAAGAAGAATGAATAAAGTACAGCCTACCATATGAAAAGAATCTCTGCTACAAAATGCTTGCAAGCCTCATAAACTACAATGTCAATGGTTACTCAAGTT
Source organism: Cupressus sempervirens (assembly GCA_028749045.1). Taxonomy (NCBI): domain Eukaryota; kingdom Viridiplantae; phylum Streptophyta; class Pinopsida; order Cupressales; family Cupressaceae; genus Cupressus; species Cupressus sempervirens. Next base: position 96,323,844 of record CM053784.1, read on the forward strand.
TAACTCCTTTGTAATTCTGTAAAACATAAAACCTGTAAAATAAATAATTTTATTCTCAGGCTAGATTGGAGGTTTTCTTTTCCGTTCTTTCCTACCAGTGCCCATTTGAACGAAGATAAGCTATTGTAACTTTCTAGTTAAGTTAAATAAAATTAATGAAGGCCTTGGCCATTTATTGATAAATTTTATTTTTTTTAATTAGTAATTTGATACAATATAAAGTAGATGAAAAAATTATGCAACTATCTTCTCAATCTAATGCTCTAATACAAATAGTGACAAATCAAATAGCCCATTCAAGAACTTGCAAAAGAATTTGTATTGAATGCTTTTGACAATAACTACACTACCTAACACATCTTCAGCAAAAGGTCAAAGATGAAAATAACTAACGATAAAACAAAACATACAATTTACTTCACAAATACAACCAAAAACTCAAACAAAACATAGAGCTAAAATAGATAGCATTTTTGTTAGTACGAAAAGTTAGTAGGAAAAGTTATTTTATTCATGATAACGACATTTTGTTCATTAAAAAATATAAATACACATTTATTAACAAAGATTAGCTGTTATATGAGAAAGAGAAAATTAGAAATATGAAAATAAATACTGGTACATACAAATACAAAAAATAATAACAAGCTTCTAGTACATGTCATTGGGTATTACTACACTTTATCAGCTAGCAAAACAACTGTTACCATTATTTACAACTTCTTACAATGCAATAATGTAAACAATTATGAAGCATTGTAAGCCGAAATTTCCAATTTAAAGTTAATTTCCTCCCAACATAACCTAACTAAAAAATTGAAAAAAAAACATGCTTATTTATTAATTCAACTAAACAAATACAAACAAATCAAATATGTGGCCAATTGAAAAAGATATTTTATTTCAACACTATAAACTTCCAATCACAACACAACAAGGCAGGAACTAGACACTTTGCGTCCTTGTTTATTATGGAATTTCGTAATAATATACCTGCCATTATTTTTAGAAAAAAGATGATCATTTGTGTTCATTATTCACTTCAATATTTATTCTATTATTCTATTGTAATTAATATTAAATTATTAATAAGATATGATCATTGTATATATTTTTTAATGTTTTCTTAGTGTCAAATATTTTTTTCTTATGAATAATAAAAATAATGTTATCATTTAGAGATACATAGATATCCAAATGACAATGATATGCATTTATTATTTTTACCTAAAATAAAATAATATAATATATTATTATTTAATATGTTTATCCCTTTGTTCAAAAAGATCAAATCTTGTTATTAAGGTTAAGAAGAAGCGTCTATTGATAAGTAGGAGATAATTTCCACAGCAAGTCAAATTGTGATATCACTATCAGGATTTAACTGTGTGATTTTGAGTCAAACTCATTGACCCATATTTCATGAGTACTGATTCAACATGAATCCATCTCTCATGAGAATAAATGGAACACTTAACACTTATTAGATCTAGGTGATGCTCACAAGGGTGAAGCATCGAGGCTTCTTGGGAGGTCACCCATCCTAGGACTACTCCAACCTAAACGCACTTAACTAAGGAGTTTTCTCCATGGTTAAACCCAAAGTTTGCAACCCCTTTTGCAAAACTTTCACCAAGTGTTGTGCCTTATGAACCGCTTGTGTGCTAGAAAATATAACCTGTTAGGAGCATGGGTTAACAAACAAACATTAGCTAAAAACATTGAAATTACATCAAAGATTCATTAAAATGAAAAGAACAAACACTAACTAATGCTTGCTTAGGTTTTGCAACCCTAAGCAGCTAACAAACCCAATCTTCCAACCACCTCTACAACTCAACAAAGGCACCCATAAGAGGCCTTGTTGGTGTGTTAAGATGGGGGTATGTTTGGTGTGCTCTCCCAAACACAACAAAAGTATGAATCTCTTGAATGATTATGCAAATGTGAGTGCAAATGCAATATGAACCTAGACTAAATGAGATGAGGAATACCTCAAGAAATGGCTATGGAGAAAGCCATACTTGAGAGCATTCAAGGATAAAACTATGGAATGCAACTAAGAAACTAATGAGATGTGCAAGCTAAAATAAGATGGAGATGCCAATTCATGAAGAAACTAGATTAAAAATGCATGAAGCAAACTAAATCAGCTACCAAATTGATTAGTATGATCCTAGGAATCTCCATGAAAATCAAACTATAATGCAAACTCTTAGCATGAGAACTCAAAACTCAAAATGGCATGGTAACAATGCAAAAATGGGAGATGCCAATGCTTGAGACAAGCCCTCTATTTATAGGCTTGAGGGAGGGCTTGGTGAGGTGGCATCCATGTAGATGCCACATAAGGTGACATGCAAGCCATGCAAATGGTCAAGAATTCAAAGTTTGCTCACACATGTGTGAGAAAACTTGAGAATAAGAGTGGGAGACAAGAGTGTGTAGGCATTCCATCTCACACATGTGTGAGCACACTCTTAGGCTAATGAGGGGGATTAGGGAGATGATTAGGAATGATTAAGTGGGATTAGAGAAGAAGTAGGCTTAAAAGGATGAAAATGATAGGCTAGGCTCTAGGTTAGGCTTAAGATTAAATTAAATGAAATTTAATTTAATCATGGGTTTAGAGGAATTAATAGGATGTGAGGATTTAAATAAATAAAATTTATTTAAAAAGGGGAAAAGATGGAGGATCGTGTGTTAAATTAATTTAACACATTAAGGCTAGAAGTATTTAAATTAGATTTAAATACTTAAGAGAATGAACTCATTTAATTAATTAGTTTAATTAAATAAGTAGAGAAATGTGAGCAATATAATTAATTAATTAATAACTAATTACAATGTCACGAGCAAAATTAAAATTAATTAATATAGTGTTTAGGGATGATTTTAAGTGTCTACATTTTGCCCCTCTTTGATGTGATGTCAGAACAACATCATATCAAAGAAAAGAAAATATAGGTTGCCCCAGAGAAGGATAGGAGTCCTAGGAGTTGTGCTGAAGCGACAACAAGGGAGGAGGGTGCCCCCTCAAGGAAATGGGGTGAAAATGAATATATTTTGCCTCATTTTCTCGAAAATAGACACGGGAAGGAAAAGGGAAAGAGAAAAGGCTTAAAAGATGACCTTGCATGACTTGTTGGTAAGCTTGACATGAAGCAGGGTGAAGTGGATAATGATTAATGTAAATGCAACTTAACTACATGAATGCATGAGATTCAATTGTGTTCATATGGGAGAGCACACCTTATTTTGATATTGCAAAAGGAGTTATGCATCAAATGCTATAGTAGCATAGATGACAATATTCCTTTGCGTGGACTAGACTCTCAACACAATAGATATAGGTTTCAAAGTCATGATGGAACAAATGACATATACACACTAGAGAGGTCTGGGTGCACCCAAAGTCTTGTTAGGGATCTTGGTGGAAAGTGTGCTAACCTGTTGCCCCTAGTGAGCAATGCATAACCATAACTTGAAATTGACATAGATGTGCTAAAGAAGCATGAAAATAGATCATATCGCAAAATGACACGTGTAATCAAGTTAAGCCATTCAAATGATACCAAGATATTGAAGATCGAGGCACACACGGGGAGGCTATTACTAACACACAAAGATAAAATCAACAAAAACACCTTATAACTAAGTAGTCGTTCAATTCCCAATTCTTGCCATGAACTTGATTCTGATACTGAAATTTGCTAAGCCTGTGTAGGAAGGATTCATCCTGTAAGGCAAAAATTGATTGTTTGATTGAATTGTATTGAAATGTATGTGATTGTTCATTGGCAATAGTGTGAAAGGAACAATGTTCTTAAATCATGTAGTCTTAGTGTGAATTTGTGTAAGTTTGTTTGCAATCACTATTTCATAAGCTCAGTTTGATGGGTTAAAGCTCAATGTCATGAGAGAAATAGAAGAATGTGGATAAGATATGATAAGATAATGAATGAATTGAATTGGAATGGAAGGGAGATGCAAGAGAGAAAATGATAAAGTTCTCTAGAGGAAAATGTGTTGAATGGAAGACTAGAAATTTGATCAAGGTATATGCAAATAGATGGAAAAATGAAAGATTTGATTATGGAAATGATTTGAATGAAATGATTAGAAGGGAATATGATTAGATTAGAGGAGCAATGAATTGATTGAATGGATTGGAAGAGGTAAAAATTGATAGAAGGTGGAATGGATTAGAACCAATGACAAGGGATAATTAAGGGATGGTAAATGGGGGAAAAGCAACGTGAGTTGGTGGATGAAAGGAATGGTGACACGATATGAGGGAAGCCAAGAACCATGTTTCAAAGGAGCTCAAATGCCCCATACCCAGGATAGGAAAATGGAAGAAAATAGGGTGGGAAAGGATGCATGAAAATGGAAAGATGGTGTAAAGGCTAGCATGTGGAGGACGGGAAGGCATGTCTTCTTCCAGAGCATGTATAGACCTTTTGTCATTGTGCCTCTAATAGTGATCGTGCGCGTGGGTATGAAAGGGGAATGAATAAGGGATATGGGAGGGAGGGTATAAAAAAAAGGCTAATGATATGAAGGGTATGGATGAAATGTGGGATGTGAAGTGAATGGGATGGAAGGGATGACCAAGATCAAGGACATATGAAAAAAGGATGGAAGTATGTAGGAGTATGGATGGAAAATGGATGAAACGAACATGATGGGGAGTATGGAATGCAAGAGATGGATAGTATGTCAAGATCAAATGTATGGAAGGTTTATGGAAGTATATAGGATAATGTATGGACATGGAAAGTGCATATGGATGGATGAAAGGAAAGTGAAAGTCAAGATCAAAGATGGAAGAGGATGATGAACAGGAGATGGAAGCATGGAAGATATGTATGTAAGTGGTTTGGACAGAGCTTGCCCCCAGTATAGAGTGCAAGTGGAAGAAGGAAAAGTGAATGGATGGATAAGTGGAATTGGAAGGCAATGAATGCATGATAGGAAAACGAAGGGAGGACTCAAGCATCTATTTTTCATGGATGGTATCCCTTGATTTTTTATTTTTTATTTTCAAGGAATTTTTACTAGTTTCTCATAGATGTTGGTAGGGGAGTGAAAAGAAGGATGAACTAGATTGGGGAATGGAGGACAATGACTTATGAAAACGTTTGGATTAAGGGGGTGGAGTTGGTGGGAGGAAGACATGGTTGATGGATGCTAGGTTGGAAGACTTGTGAAGGAAGCAAAAAGATCGTCATTAGCACACACCTTGAAGGGTGGTGGAAAGGAGGAAATTGTGGAGGATATGTAGGAGAGAGTTTAAATTTTGGGATATAGGGACCCAAAATGGATGAAGGAGACAATGGATTTGAGATGGTGGGTTCAGGTATATAAGGACTCAAAATGGATTTGGAAAATGGAAGCTCAGACGGTTTAGGAATGAGGGAAGCCTTTGGATTAGCAAAATTGGATGTCATTTTGAATCTTTGTTTGAGATTCATTGCTACATTAAGTAGCTTTGGAATCCACATAATTTTTGCATTTTTGAATTTCAGCCTTTGTGGCCTTTTGATTTTGCTTTGGATCAGATGTTTCTTTTCTTGGACATATCGTTTAGAGGGTACATGTTGATCCTTGGGCTTTTGTGGATTTTTGGCTTTATTTGCTTTTTCTTTTGCATTCAATTTGCTGCCATTGGCCATGTTATGGGTGCATGAAGGTAAATGGGGTGGAAAACATGGATATGGTGGATGGATGTACGTAAGGACCCAAAATGGATGGAAGGGATGAAGGATTTTGCGGGGGAACATAAGGACCTAGAATGGACAGAAGTGAGGAAGGAATGGGAATATGGATATAAGGTCCTAAAATGGATGGTAGTGAGGAAGGAATAAATTTGGATTTGGAAGGAGTGGAAGGCATACCAACATCTTGAGACATTATTTCTTCAATGGGATACTTATCATTTTCGACACAAGATGCGAGTCTAGGCATATGGGGTTCATGAGGGGATTGGATAGGTGTGATAGGATCATGTGGAGGATTAGGATCACAAGGGGGATCATGAGGGATAAAAGGATCTTGTGATGGAGTCAGATCATGAAAGGCAAGTGAAAGGGTGCTTTGATCTTGACTTAGAAGAGGATCATGGAGTGGAATGCATGGATCATGAGATGGAGTGATTTGATCTTGACATGGAGGGGAGCTAGTGGATGGAATGACATTGCCATTTTCATCCTGTTTGGGCATGTACATAACATGATAGGAGAATGGACTGTTGCTAGGCCTGCAGTCCGATATCAATAGTCTTCGGTCTAATTATCAGAGTTTTCGCACCTCCAGTGAAGCGTGGTGGGAAGATAGCACAAATCGTCTATCATCTTTGTCTGCAACATCACATAGCATAGCTACTACAGCACAAAGCATCACCACAACTACACAGACTATTGCCAAGAAATTATCAGTTATAGAACAGACAACAACGCAAGTATGCTCTCAACAACTTGCAGATGCACAAGGCATCCATTCTAGTATACAGTCTGTTAAGGATATTGTAACTGATAAGTTAAATGCTTTACCACAGCCTCCACCTGCCAAACCGCCAAGCAGTTTTCCCAGCTCTCAGGCAGATCACCAAAGGCTTAAAGCTCTACACTCTGGTAAAGCCCTAGTCATCCATGTTCCTCAACTAAAGCCTCAGGAATTTGATCCCAAATCAGGAACTTGGAAACAAGTTAATATGGTCTCTCAAGACCCCTATGATCAGCTGTACACCTTCAATGAAAATGTACCACCGTACATTAATCTAGACAGCTATGACCCTGTTAAGAACAAAGCAACATTAGATGCATTGCGTACCTGGATGGACAACGCAATATATGCTGCCAACATGACACCAGATCAGGCAATCAGAAAAGGGTTAAATGCCCTTACAGGCATCGCAAGAAGTGCTTGGGACAGTCTCCCAACAGATTATAAAGATGATCTTATCAATGCCGGTGTCACTACTGTTAGTAGTGCTTTGTATAGAATGTTTGTGGGTCAACATGATAATGAGCAGCGAGTAGCGCTGAAAAAGTTCACAGAAAACAGGATCTGTGACATGAGCAAATTGGATAAGTACTGCAGTGATCAGTACACCAATTTTTATAGATCTGGCCAAACAAATAATAATGTTTGGATGTACAATACCTTTCTCAATGGTTTTCCTCTACAGCTGCAATCTTTCTATAGGGAAAAGATTTTGTATAGCATAATGAATACTCCTGATATGAGTATTAATGATGTTACTTTCCCGCAGCTATGTTAGTTTATTAAAGAGATCAATAGTGATCTTTGCAGTGAAAAGCAGAATCGAAAAAAGAAAAAAGAGGCACTTCCTTATCTCAAAGCTGGACTTTGTCATTGCCAGTCCACTTCATATGGCTGTGATAAACATAGATCTAAAGCCAAATCTTTTAGAAAATATAAAGCTCATAGGTCTTATGAAGAAAAGCCAAGGTTCAGAAAGAAAAGAAAAGTGTTCTTAAGAAGAAAAGGAAAAATCAAAAGGAAGGATTTTAAGCCTACCTGCTACATTTGCAAGGGCGAACACTTTGCAAATAAATGTCCAGATCGTGACAAAAAGGGGAAGCGCGTCCGAACGCTTCAATCTGCTAATCTGTTTAATGAACCTGTGTCAATTGTTTCAGATGCCAGTGATTCTGAAGATTTCTGCATAGAAGAAAGTTCATCAGACAGTGATGAAGAAATTATGCAAGTTCGACATTTGCATATAGCCTCAGAATCCACAGAAGAAGAATGCGAGCAATTCTTCTCGCCTGATGAAGACGATCAGTCTGAAGTATCCTTCTACTGCAATATGTACCATTGTGCTGATCGCATACCAAATCGACATCGATCACTTAGTCAGATCAACCCTCAATGGTTGAAGTTGACTTTGCAACAGGAGCTGGATAGAATCCAAGCTCGCAGTAATCAGTTGTTGAAACGAAGAGAGGAGTTCATGACTCCCTATCAGTTTGAACAAATCAAGAAAGAGTTAACAGCTTTAGAAGAACAAAGAAACAAGCTCTTACTACAAGAAGATGAAGCCGTTCTACCTCAGTATGATCCAGATGCTCCAGGACAAAGTTCGTCTCCTACATCTCATGGTTATGTTCACAATCAACAAGGTCAGTAGGCTTTTGCCAAAGCCTCTCGGAAAGAATGGCTATCTCAGCGACTAGCCTTTCTCTACCAAGCCAAAGCGGATATTTTTTGAGAAATTCATCAAGTTCAGAATGAACTCCGTGAGTATGAAGCCAGCAGTAGCTCCATGACAACCTTTGAGAAATTATTTCTTGAAAAGGAACAAGTTCAGGAACCACTTCCTGAAGAAAAAGAATCTGCAGATCAAACTATTTCTCATCTGCAGCCTCAAGATGATGAGCCCAAGCAGGCATACAGATATCAGAAAGGTATGAGCAATCCATGCCCTGCATTTTTGTTAACCGTCAAGTTATCTGGTTTAAAACCTTACCAGCTATGTGCTTTATTAGACTCAGGCGTAGACTGTAATCTCGCCCGTAAGGAAGCTTTTCCATTAGATTGTTGGGTACCTACTTCCACCAGTATTCACTCAGTGACTCACACCAACAACCTTATTCGCTTCCAAGCACATATCCCTATCCAGTTTGCCTCGCAAACTTGTGTTGTCACATTTTTACAGTTTTCAGTCGACCAATATGATTGCATCATTGGTAGTCAAACATTACAGCAATGGTCCCCTTATACCGTTGGTCACCAGGGTACCTTTATTGACTTCCAATTTGGTCGCGTCTCTCAGATTAATGAGTTTCGAGCATATTCTCCTAAGTTGTCTTTTCCTTCCATGACGAAACCCATTCCTCCTCAGTCGCGTGTCTGGTTAGCCACGCAGTCTCTTGCCGCCCGGGGGGAATTAGCCAATATACAGTCTGACTTTTGCGCCACTGTGTTAACTAAGGATCTCAAGAAATATTCGCGCAATATGACTTGTACACTCCCTCTCAAGGTGAATGAGAATAATCAACCAATGCTTCCAGTCAGTAAAGCTAATTACTTTATCTTATCTCCAGAAGAGCAAGCATTGTGTGATAAAGATATCAAAGAACTTCTGTCCAAAGATATCATCAGGCCTAGCAACATTCCATTCTCCTGTCATGTTATGTACGTGCCCAAACAGGATGAAAATGGCAATGTCATTCCAGAGAAAAGGTTAGTAGTCAACTACAAGCCCTTGAATGTCTGTTTACAGAATAACCAACATCCTCTTCCAAGCAAGGATTACATTTGGCAAAGGATTCAAGGTTGCAACATCTTTAGTAAGTTCGATCTAACTAAAGGATTCTGGCAAATCAGTTTGCAAGAACAAGATCGATACAAGACTGCCTTCTCTGTGCCTCAAGGTCTATATGAATGGAACGTGCTACCATTCGGAATCAAGACTGCACCGTCTATCTTCCAGAGCCACATGGACCGTATCTTCAGTCCATATGCTAAGTTCATACAACCATACATTGATGACATTCTAATCTTCAGTCAGGATTACCAAAGTCACATAACCCATCTAAAGCAGTTTCTGACAATATGTCAAAGCAATGGTTTATGTCTGAACCCTTCCAAGCTGCAGTGGTGTACTGAAAGTCTCATATTCATTGGAACTAGAATTGAACCCAATGGCCGACTATATCCACAGAACCATCTCCTTACTGCCATCTCCAAGGTAGAAGTACGAGACAAGAAATCCCTTCAACGGTTTCTTGGAATGGTCAATTACATTGCTGGATATTATCACAGAATAGCTGAAGCCAGAAAGGAGTTAAACAAGCTTCTACGTAAGAATGCACCACCATGGACTCAACAGCATGATCAGATCATCCAATCCATCAAGGATCAATGTCAGCAGCTTCCTCCCCTGAAGATTCCAAGACCAGGAAAGAAGATTGTCCAGACTGATGCTTCCAATGAAGCATGGGGAGCCGTTCTTCTCGAAGAAGTTCAACATGAAGGTAAAATACGAGAAGAGGTTGTCAGGTATGAATCTGGCTCATTTAAAGGTGCTGAATTAAACTATCATAGCACGCATAAGGAATTGCTTGATGTTATAAATGCTTTCACCAAATTCCAGTTGTTTATAGGCGACAAGCCATTTGTGTTGAGAAGTGATTTGAAACATCTAGCAAGCTTCTTCAAAAAAGAATCCAAACATAAGGTTGCTCGTGGTCGCTTGTTGCGATGGGCGCAATTTCTGGATACATTTAATTTCGAAACTGAGTATGTAGAAGGCATCAAAAATGTTTTAGCAGACTTTCTCAGTAGAGAAGGTTATCAAGTAAATGCCTTAAATGAAGAGCAGGAATATCAAGAATATATCCGTCCTCGAGCAAACTCAGTTGCTCAAACCCTGCCCGATATTGTTTGTAATTTATATAATAGTTCTTATTTTGCTCCTGATTTAACAGATCAACAAATTTATGAAGATCAAGTTCGTATGAGCTATGAAGAAGAACGAGGAAGGCTTGCAGAAGATCACAGAGATCAGACTCTGCAACCACTGCAGCAACCAGACAGATATATCGCAGTCCCTTTAGCTCCACCTGTTGCTCCAGCTCCAGAACCTGCACAACAACCCAATAATCAGCAACATGTTCACATGATTATGGAAAGAAGGTCCATCTACCCAATGGTGTGTAATACAAGATGGATCCCGGATACTAGGATGCTGACAAAACACATATATGATGAACTTCGCTCAGTTCATTTTGCAGCTAGAAGACAGCTTCTCACTGATGCACTCATCATCAAATATCCCTGTCAAGAAGTCGATCCAGAGATCTCTGCTGCCATAGGCATTATTCCCACTTACACATCCTGCTATGAATGGCCAATTGCGTTTTCCACCAATACGCATATTCCAAATCAACATCAAAGCCAATACCACTATCGATCAAGGCTTGATGATTTCTTCCTTGGCCTCTACCCACATGCTCACCTACAAGTTCCATTAACCATTAATTTTGGGTATCTGTTTCGCTTGCAGTTTCTCTCAGCAACACCTACGCCAATCTCTCTTGGTGTATTCTCAGATTATGGTCCAACACCAGCACAAGAAGATACTATTGAATTGTGCACCCTATCTTCCTTTGTAACACAGAGAAAACCACTGTGGTTGTTCACACAGTATGAAACAATACCTGAAGATCGCACTCCTGACATCATCAATTCAACAGCGTTCATTCGGGTTACCCGACGTATCTTCTGGAAGGAAGAATCTATTGAAGACCGCCTTGCAAGACTTGATGCTGAATCCAGACCCATGTCTGAAGACGAAGACAAGATGAACTGGGAAGTCAGTTCTCCACGTTCACATCAGTACTGACACTCATCAAGTGGGGTTGTCACTTGACACAGGCATCTTACCCTGTGTTAGCAAAAATAAGACAAGGATGTCAACCTTGGTAAAAGTGACATCAGCCGAGTTACCCTTTTCGTTCAAAAAGATGCCGTTGTAATAAAGTGTGTCGGTGTATCCCTGTTCACCGCCTTTTGTTAGTGGAGTTCCTGTAGCAGATTCCTTCTGTCTCCAAAAGACCTTTACGCGTGTCCGAATCCTATGGTCAGACTTGAATGAATTGTAAAATGAAGTATATCACTTCCATCTATATAAGGAAGGTCGATCTTCATTCTTAGACAGAGGATTTAGGGAGTAAATCTTAGAGAGTCTAAATTTTTTAGGAAATCACAAAGCAAGAAGGTCTTGTGTCTAGTTTGTAAAAGTCTGTAAGTCTCAATCTTTGAAGTTTCTTATACTCATATTCTGATATAGAGAGTATGCTCTTATCTCTTCTGAGATAATTAGAAATCAGACTATCAGCGCGTGATGTATATGTAAAAAAATGTATTAGATCCGCTGCATATCAATGAAATATCATATTCTAAGTTTACATTCACAGCTGTGGAAAGTTGGTATCAGACTTTCAGTACACCACTGCAACTTGGAAGGGTTCAGACATAAACCATTGCTTTGACATATTGTCAGAAACTGCTTTAGATGGGTTATGTGACTTTGGTAATCCTGACTGAAGATTAGAATGTCATCAATGTATGGTTGTATGAACTTAGCATATGGACTGAAGATACGGTCCATGTGGCTCTGGAAGATAGACGGTGCAGTCTTGATTCCAAATGGTAGCACATTCCATTCATATAGACCTTGAGGCACAGAGAAGGCAGTCTTGTATCGATCTTGTTCTTGCAAACTGATTTTCCAGAATCCTTTAGTTAGATCGAACTTACTAAAGATGTTGCAACCTTGAATCCTTTGCCAAATGTAATCCTTGCTTGGAAGAGGATGTTGGTTATTCTGTAAACAGACATTCAAGGGCTTGTAGTTGACTACTAACCTTTTCTCTGGAATGACATTGCCATTTTCATCCTATTTGGGCACGTACATAACATGACAGGAGAATGGACTGTTGCTAGGCCTGATGATATCTTTGGAAATAAATCTCTTCATGAAGTGGAGGATCTATGGAGGCTAACTCTTGAGATGGAATGGAATTGGTAATGTGCGTGGTACATGGAATATCTTGATCTTGGTTAGGAAGGGGATCCTGAGATGGACTAGGGGGGATAAACGGATCTTGAGGGATAGGGGAAAGATGGGATGGAGAAATACTCAGATCTAGAGGAGAAGAGGAATCTATAGTGACATGCTTTGGAGGAAGAACTTTGGGCGATTAGCTCTCGTCATTTTGTATTATACATTTAGCCAAGAATTTACGTGAGAAAAACCCATTATGAGGTGGGGATGATGTGGATTTTGGAGGATTAGGATTATGTGAAGGTTGAACTATGGGTAGGGATTGCATGGAGGGTTGAGGTTGGATGGGACATGAGGACTAGGATCTTCAAAACATGGGGGAAGAGGACACATGGCATGGAAGGCAGCCTCTTTTTGCTGACTTGCTAAGAGATAATTCTTTAGTTGCTCCATATTCATGGCAAGGGTATTTGTGTCTGAGGAAGTGTGTGGGCTAGGAATGGAATCGTATATAGTGGAAGGGCAATGAGGTGGATTTCCCTTGTCAAAGGTAGAAGAATAATGCACAACAGATGGAGTAGAGTTGGATATGAAGTGTTGAGGATGAATTTGATATGTAGGTTGAATGTGAGGTATAACTCCATATTGTCTTTGAAGATTGTCAACCATTTGATTAAGCAAATTCAAATCCATGGGTGTTAGATGAAGAAATGAAAGATTTGATGATGGAATATGAACTTAGGACTAGGAGCAATTTTGGACTTTGTGTTGATTTGATTTGGATTGAATTGGACTTGATATTGATTGGATTTGATTTGATTTGATATGATATGATATGATATTGATTGGATGAGGGTTTGATTTGATTTGATAAAAAACCTATGAGATTGCAAATGAGTTAATGTGAAATTTGAATGAAAGTCCAAGGGTGATGACAATGCTCCTATGTCCAAAGTACAAGATTTGATGAAAAATTGAATTGGAAGAAGACTTGAATGGATGAAATTAGAAAGATTGATTACAGAGGAAGATGTAAATGGATTGAATTAAGAATTGATTAGAAAAGAATGAATTTGATAAGGGATTGGATTAAGAATCACGAGGATGAATCATTGAATGAGGGAATTGGATGTTGATGTAGATTATGAACCATGACTAGGATGAAGATTATGGATGAGATTAAATGATTAAGAAAACGAGGAAATGATTTGGATGAATAAAGATGATTAAGGTTTTGAAGAAAGATTTGAATGATTAAGAATGTGATTAAGACAAGGGATGCATAACGATGATGAGATGGATGGATAGAAGAAGTGATGGAGAAAATGAGAGCTTCTTTTTGTTGTTTTTGAACTTATTTTATTTATTTATTTTTGGATTTTTGAACTTTTTTTTTTTTTTGGATTTTTATGTTTTATGATGTTTTTGGATTTTTCAAATTTGAAATGCAAAATCAAATAAGGAAATATATACAAGACAAGTTTAGATGGTGTTTGTCCCCTTCGAATGGGGAGGTTTTTGAACATTCAAGCACGTAGAACACACCAAAAAACCTATAAGGTTGCAACTAGGATATACAAGGATCAACTAGAGGCCGTCCTCGATATACGCAAGGTACATGAGGCCCAAAATTGTAGATGAAATAAAATACTGCCACACAGTCGGGGGGAGACGGTAACCCAAATCTCCTCCTTCACTTCCCAAAGGTATAAAGTTCTTTGGGGCTTAGCCAAGAGTGACAATATTATGCTTCCAAGAGAGGTGTCTTTTGATTCACCTCCCAATTTGTATACTCCGCCAGGATGCTGGAGTTGAGGTCGTCCCAAGGGGTGATGAAATCCCCAAGCAGGCCTCCTAAAAAAGAAAAATAAGACCACTTATTTCTTGTGCACCCAAGATCACCCGAAGGCGCGAGGGGAGAGAATACGCAAGTGGCCTCAAGGTTTAAAAAGACATGCATTCTTTCCCAATGAAGCTTTAGGTTTTTTATCTACTTGAAGATACTCGTGATTACAACATGCATGGTTCTTTCCAACTTGAAATAGCGCCAACATAAATGAAAATGTGGGTTCGTCAACAAGAAAGTAAAGCAAGTGTGCATAAATGAAATGTTGAAAATGAAAGATGCTAAAAATAAAATCAATTTACTTTAGGGCATTCAAGAGTGTGTAACTTCATTTTATACACCAATTCCAAATATTTGCTAGCCTAAGCATACATGTCAATTGTCCCTTAATGCATTCAAGATAGTGTGAGTTCTTTTTATGCACCAAATCCAAATGTTTGCTACCCTAATTATGCATTCCAACAAAAGTGTGAGCATTCACAAAAATTTTCCTTTAGGCATTCAAGAGTGTGTTTAGAGTTTACTTGTTAACTTGCATCATACATTCAAATGAAAGTGATTAAACATACAAGTTCATTAACCCCTAAGTTTAAAGTGATACGAATCACTACAAACTTCCTTAGTGATAAAAATCACTATTGTTTTTGTTTTAAGTCTTTCAAACTTAATTCTCAAGAGCAATAAACATTAAGAAAAACCTTCAAGAAAATATGCTTAAGTGTTTAAAGTGCTCCCATCTGCAATGCTGCAACAAACAAGTTAATTAGCTTCAACAAAATTTCAAAAATGAATGCTAACTATGGAAAAATTTTATTTTAACTTTTTTTGTAATTTTTTCTATACATGAATAGGCTTAGAATGACCTCAATTCCATGGAACTACCAAAAGTCAAAATTTGATTTATACTTAAAATAAAATAAAATAAATAAATAAATAAATAAATAAATAAACAATAATAATAAAAAATTGTAGAGGATAGAATGTAGGTAGAGACGACAAAATGCGTAGATGACAAAACATGCAGATGACAGAATAACGCAGACGACAGAATAGAAGGTTGTCGAAAAATTGCAGACGATAGAATAGGTCACTGAAAAATCGCAGACGACAAAGTAGATCACCAAAAAGTGCAGACGATAGTTGTAGATGCCGTAGAAGTGAAGATGACAAAATAAAAGATCGTCAAAAAAGTGTAGACGACAAAATAGAATCGCAAACGACAATTTAGTGCACCCACAACGAAGACGACAATCTTCGAAGCGGAGATGATAAAACAAAATTTGGAGAGGACAGAATATAATTTTTTTTTTAAAATAGAGAAAATGTGAAGACGAAAAAATGGTTTAAGCAAAAATGTCAGTATGATTTTGAACTACTGCACAGACAGTAAAGAGCGGAGACGCTATCTGAGCAGACGACAATCTCAGACGATGCTGTGACCTGCAGAGATGACAATGTGATGTTTTACGACTGAACTAGGGTTATTTATGAATTTTTGAAATGAAACCAGGGACATGGGTCCCACCAGGCGTGCCAAAATGTGTGCTAGAAAATATGACCTATTAGGAGCATGGGTTAACAAACAAATATTAGTTAAAAATCTTGAAATTGCATCAAAGATTCATCAAAATGAAAGGAACAAACACTAACTAATGCTTGTTTGGGTTTTGCAACCCTAAGCAGCTAACAAACCCAATCTTCCAGCCACCTCTACAGCTCAACAAAGGCACCCATAAAAGGCCTTGTTGGTGTGTTAAGATGGGGTATGTTTAGTGTGCTCTCCCAAACACAACAAAAGTATGAATCTCTTGAATGATTATGCAAATGTGAGTGCAAATGCAATATGAACCTAGACTAAATGAGATGAAGAATACCTCAAGCAATGACTATGGAGAAAGCCATACTTGAGAGCATTCAAGGATGAAACTATGGAATGCAACTAAGAAACTAATGAGATGTGCAAGCTAAAATAAGATGGAGATGCTAATGCATGAAGAAACTAGATTAAAAATGCATGAAGCAAACTAAATCAGCTACCAAATTGATTAGTATGATCCTAGGAATCTCCATGAAAATCAAACTATAATGCAAACTCTTAGCATGAGAACTCAAAACTCAAAATGGCATGGTAACAATGCAAAAATGGGAGATGCCAATGCTTGAGACAAGCCCTCTATTTATAAGCTTGAGGGAGGGCTTGGTGAGGTGGCATCCATGTAGATTCCACATAAGGTGACATGCAAGCCATGCAAATGGTCAAGAATTCAAAGTTTGCTCACACATGTGTGAGAAAATTTGAGAAGAGTGGGAGACAAAAGTGTGTAGGCATGCCATCTCACACATGTGTGAGCACACTCTTAGGCTAATGAGGGGGATTAGGGAGATGATTAGGAATGATTAATTGGGATTAGAGAAGAAGTAGGCTTAAGAGGATGAAAATAATAGTTATAGGCTAGGCTCTAGGTTAGGCTTAAGATTAAATTAAATGAAATTTAATTTAATCATGGGTTTAGAGGAATTAATAGGATGTGAGGATTTAAATAAATAAAATTTATTTAAAAAGGGGAAAAGATGGAGGATCATGTGTTAAATTAATTTAACACATTAAGGCTAGAAGTATTTAAATTAGATTTAAATACTTAAGAGAATGAACTCATTTAATTAATTAGTTTAATTAAATAAGTAGAGGAATGTGAGCAATATAATTAATTAATTAATAATTAATTACAATGTCACGGGCAATATTAAAATTAATTAATATAGTGTTCAGGGACCATTTTAAGTGTCTACACCGCTCATTAGAAAGCCCCTTAAGCTCATCAATTGATAAGTATGAGATAATTTCCACAGCAAGTCAAATTGTGATATTGCTATCAGGATTTAACTATGTGATTTTGAGTCAAAATCATTGACCCATATTTCATGGGTAGTGATTCAACATGAATCCATCTCTCATGAGAATAAATGGAACACTTAGCACTCATTGGATCTAGGTGATGCTCACAGGGGTGAAGCACCGGGACTTCCTGGGAGGTCACCCATCCCAGTATTACTCCAGTCTAAACACGCTTAACTACAGAGTTTCCTCCATGGTTAAACCCAAAGCTTGCAACCCCATTTGCAAAACCTTCACCAAGTGTTGTGCCTTATAAACCATTCATTAGAAAGCCCCTTAAGCTCATCAATTGATAAGTAGGAGATAATTTCCACAGCAAGTCAAATTGTGATATTGCTACCAGGATTTAACTATGTGATTTTGAGTCAAACTCATTGAGCATCACCTAGATCCAATGAGTGCTAAGTGTTTTGTCTATTCTCATGAGAGATGAATTCGTGTTGAATCACTACTCATGAAATATGGGTCAATGAGTTTGACTTGAAATGTCACAGTTAAATCCTAATAGCAATATCATAATTTGACTTGCTGTGGAAATTATCTCCTACTTGTCAATTGATGAGCTTAAGGGGCTTTCTAATGAATGGTTCATAAGGCACAACACTTGGTGAAGGTTTTGCAAATGGGGTTGCAAGATTTGGGTTTAACCATGGAGGAAACTCCATAGTTAAACATGTTCAAGCTGGAGTAGTATTGGGATGGGTGACCTCCTGGGAAGTCCTAGCGCTTCACCCCTGTGAGGATCGCCTAGATCCAATGAGTGCTAAGTGTTCCATTTATTCTCATGAGAGATGGATTCATGTTGAATCACTACTCATGAAATATGAGTCAATGAGTTTGACTCAAAATTACATAGTTAAATCCTGATAACAATATCACAAATTGACTTGTTATGGAGATTATCTCCTACTTATCAATTGATGAGCTTAAGGGGCTTTCTAATGAATGTTTCATAAGGCACAACACTTGGCGAAGGTTTTGCAAATGGGGTTGCAAGCTTTTGGTTTAACCATGGAGGAAACTTCGTAGTTAAGCATGTTCAAGCTGGAGTAGTACTCGAATGGGTGACCTCCTGGGAAGTCCCGGTGCTTCACCCCTATGAGCATCACCTAGATCTAATGAGTGCTAAGTGTTCCATTTATTCTCATGAGAGATGGATTCATGTTGAATCACTACTCATGAAAAATGGGTCAATAAGTTTGACTCAAAATCACACAGTTAAATCCTGATAGCAATATCACAAGAAGCGTCTAGCTTTGCCCCACTCTTTGAAAATATTACCCTTAGATTTTTCACTTCACACTCATCATTCCTCTACTCCTTTCTCATGCCCCTTTCTTTCACTTGGACTATGAAAGCAAACTTTGAACAATCACATATATAAGAAACCAATGTTGTGTTCAACAAATCTCTAGGAAATGGATATTTAAATATAAATGCTAAGGGGTAAGATAAACAAAGTAGTAGATAGTTCTCCAGATTATGAACTAAAGGCCACTTGCAATGGTTTATTCCACTTTTCTTAGAGAGCAAATATATATTTTTTAAATTTATGCACATATATTGTGATTTTCCTTAGTCAGTGGTTACACCTAAAGAGTTATTGAATATATTTTGTAATTCAACAAATGAGATGCAAAATGTATTGTGTAGGTTTCAATTGCATAACTTGTTGTGTCATAGTATGCAAACTTGAACCCCTTGTTACATTTTGTGATGTGCACATTAGATCTTTTTGTTATTACATGAGGAATATAGAGAATGTTGGTATTCAAATAACATACTATAGGGAGATGGAGAAATCAGCTCTTTTGGGCCTTCAAGTAGAGTTAAAGGACTCAAATTCTGTTCTAGATAATTGGGTTTTGTTAAGGGCCCGTTTGGCTGCAGGAATAGGAATACGTATTTCGAAATACGTATTCTGGAATACGTATTCCAGAATAGAAAATGGGGCTACGTATTCTTGTTCTTCGTTTGGTTCAACCAATATTTGATGGGAATTTGTAGACCCCAAAATTTATGTTTTCTAAAATAAAAAAAAAGATGGAATAGGAATACGTATTTGTTAGAAGTAGTAATCTTTCCTTGGTTGCATTTATTTATTAAATGGGATAAAACAAGGTATCCCTTATGTATTTTATCCTTTAGTACACATGTGAAGGACATATTATTTTCTTGTCTTCTAGTCCATATGTGAGGATAACGCTTTTTTCTAATTCCTTTATTAAGGAAAGTAGTTTATTCCTCCTTAAGAGGATATTGACACTTTGCACACACTTATTATGAATGGTGGCATTCATAGAAATGGGAGTTACACATGCAACTCCTTTCTCATCTCTATAAAAGAGATGCCTCTCTCATTCTACAACTACTTCTTCTTTACATCTTCTTGATGTTATTGTAATGAGCTAATTTGCTCCACAATCCTTCTTCCTCCTCTCTCCTTCCTTAGGCTTCTTTGCCACATTCTTAATATTACACAAGGGGTTTTCTTTGCTTTCCCCTTTCAAAATCTCTTGTCTCCATTCTTGTTGATTCATTGGGAAACTCATTTGGTTTATGGTAATATTCTTCACATTAAGCTCTCTTGGATTGTTTTATTAGTTTTTATTTTTACTCGATTTCTTACAGTATTCCAATAACACCTATTTTTGTGGAATTGCAAAACCCCATTTTTGGGCCAAAAATGGAATACGTATTCCATTTTTACTTCATATTCCAATTTTGTTTTGGTGCATCCAAACTAGGAATTCAATTTTTTTGAAATTTACATATGCCTATTCTGCTTGTATTCCGCTCGCCAAATGGGCCCTAATGGAATAGGCCTCAAATTCATGCCAAGTTATTTGTAATAAGAATAATAGTTATGTGGTGTTTGATCGATTAGCAAGTGTTGGAATCCATTACACATAGATCTTAAGGACTTACAAATGACTTGAAAAGGAAAGAGCCTCACTCAATTTATATTTACAATATAATAATCTGATGGACCAAGACTTATATGTTGATAGCCAACTGAGAGGAATTTAGCTAGCCACTATTTCTTTTTTTCACCCCTTGTGTTGCTATAGCCCATGCTACACTGGAGATAATTTGACTACAGTGCAAACATGGAGGATACAAGATGGAGATACACAAGAAGATCTAAATGACTATTGAAATCTACTTAAACCACATATATAGATCATAATGAGTGTTAATTTTATGAAACTAGTCTTTCTTGAGAACAAACTAGTTGACCCTCCTTAGGTATAAGTAGGAAACTAAAATGAGAGAATGATGGGTGTAGTATTTTTTTCCTTTTATATAATTCTCATAAACTTTAGTTAAGACTTCTATAAGCTTATTATTGTTAGAATAAAGAAATTACTTAATTGGTAAGTTGTCTTAACTTGATCATTAAGTTGCCTTTACTTGCCTCTTAAGATTTCACTTCATGCATTAGTGACATTAATAATTATGTTAATTATTCAACTTTGTTTTAGAGTTTCTTGTTTTATGTTACTCAAACTCCTATATAAGGATTGATCATTGTATCTTTTATTGATTCATTTGATTTGATAATAGAATATTTCATATTTTTTGAGCCCAAACCCTTGCTATGTTATTCCATTCTTCTTGGTGACATGTCATCTTTACATCCAGATGATCTTGGCTTCGTGAAGTCACATTGACAACTTCTATAATTATGCCATAAATCTTGACTATTTCTTGGTGTACTAAAGATACACATGACACATTTTGTTATTTGTTAATAAATAATGGTAATGAAAATATAATTAGATGGAAAGATACCATGAGAATGAATGAAAATGTGTTGAATGTGGCAATTTGGACACTGACACTTTTTGAAGCACTTCAACACTAGTCGACTAAGTTACTTCATACAACCAAAGATTATCGTAATACTTGTCATCATGTGTAGAACAATAGACTAATCAAATGGGAAAACACTACCTTAGTAATTAGTCAAGGGGCCTAGAATACTTGAAGACCTATTGGAGGAGATAGCTTGTTATCTATAATGAACTATTTACAAATGTTGTCATCTCTCAAAAAATGGATAGTTATGCTTCTGATTAAAGTAATGGAGTCATCATAAGATTCATATGTGATTGCTAGTTCTCTTTATGTTCAAAAAATATCCTCTTAGACTTGAGGAGGTAGCCATAGCTTGTTGTATGATATACTTGCTAGACAATGATATATAAAATTCTAGTATACTTAGAATGTTTAACACTATTGTTATGTGGAGCCTAATTAGTCTCATAGATTAATTTTTCCTACTTCTTTTGGTGTAGTTTTCCCCCAAATTTATTCTATGGGAGTTTGGGGGAAGTTCCCCCATGATACAGGTCAAGGGGCAATGACCTCGAGGCCAAAAATGAGTTTGATATTATAAAAGGCATTAGGAGTTGTATTTTTATATTGGACGATATATTCTAGCCTTAATTTTGTAACCACCATAAGACTTGTATAAAATGGTTTAGGGTTGGAGATTTTATGATGTATGAACATTTAGTAGCTTCTAGTGGCGGTATTGAGTTGCAAGGGAATGCAGATTGTAATCACTAAATAATAATATTGGATTGGTTGTTTAGTGGATGTAGCCCAAGGATTAGGTGAACCACATTAAATATTTGTGTCTTATGTTTATTTATGTGTACTTTATTCCATCATGACATTGGTTATATTTGCATGTAATTGTTACTTATGTCTCACTAATACTAACAAGTGGTATCAAAGCGAGGTTGTTTTAGTTATCTTGTGCGGGAAAGTCTTACAATTGAGTGGGAGTCTCAATTTGGTTGAATAGAAAAAATGGAAGATGAGGGTAAGTTGAAGGTTTAGAAGTTTAATGGGCAGAAATTTTAGTTATGGAAAGTGCAAATGGAGGATTGTCTTTATCAAAAGGATTTGTGGTAGTCGTTGGGAGGAAAATCCAAGAAAGAAGCAAATATATTAGAAGAGGACTAGGATAGTTTGGACATAAGGCACTTGGAAGTACTTGTTTATGTCTAGCATAATCCATGGCATTTAATATTACAAAAGAAAATATGACTAAAGAGTTAATGGAAACCCTTGCAAAGTTATATGGAAAGCCTTCCCCTTTGAACAAGGTATTTCTCATGAAGTGTTTATTTAGCATTAAGAAAGTAGAAGGTGGGTTTTTTGTTGATCATTTAAATGAGTTTAATATGGTTACCATTTAGTCATCTTCTATAAATGTCAATTTTGATGAGGAAATTAGGGATCTCTTGATTATGTTTTCTTTGCCTAAAAGTTAGAATGGTTTGGTAATGGTTGTGAATAACTTTGTTGTTGGTTCTAATACCCTAAAATTTGATGATGTTATTGGTGTTATTCTAAGTGGGAAACTCATAGGAAAAGCTCAGGTGGACCTAAATTAGGAAGTGTTTTGAATGTACAAAGTAGAGGCCAAATGAATGAGAGATGAAACAATTTTGGGAATCATGGAAATCAAAGGGAAAAAGGTCTCAATCCAGAGGGCCAAGAGATTGTTGGTACTATGGGAAACCAAGTTGTTAAAAAAAAGATTACTAGTCTCGGAAGAATAATGAAGGAGATAAACAAGAAGAAAATAAGGAGGCAAATGTAATGAGTAATAAATCTGAAGAGGATGCTTCGCTTCTTTACTTGGAAAATGTTGATGATTTCATAGGGTTTAGATTTAGGGGCTTCATTTCATGTTACACCCCATAGAAGTTATTTTGTTGATTATGTCCAAGGGGGTTTTAGGCTAGTTTATTTAAGAGATAATGAACTTTGTCAGAATTTTGGAAGGTGAAGAATTAATATTATGTTATAGAATGGTAATCATTGGCTACTAAAAGAGGCAAGACATTTTCTAAGGCTAATTATAAATGTTATTTCAACAAAGCAACTATGCAATGAAGGTTACTCAATTACTTTTGAGGATACAGTTTTGAAGATTTCAAAAGGTTACTTAGTAGTAGCAAAAGGTGTGAAAGTAGGCATCTTATATCTATGTACAGGTCATGTTATTCCTATTAGTTTAATTGTTATAAAGAAAAATCAATGTTCAGGAACAATTGTCGTAGTTGAGTAGGAAGAACATTGTTGTAGATTCTAAAACAACACTATGGTGCAATAGACTTGTGCACATGAGTGAAAAAGGTATGAAATTTCTTCATTCAGATAAAGTTTGACTAGGTCCAAAATGTGACAATATGGATTTATGTGAAAGTAGTGTGTATGGAAAAGAAAAGTGATTTTTGTGAAGAGTGGGAAGGAAAATAAAAATGAAACATTAGAGCTTGTGCATGCAGTATGGGGACCATCTCAGGTATCCTCCCTTGGCATCTATTTGTACTATGTTACTTTTAATGATGATGCAAATAGAAAAGTATGGATTTATTTCTTGAGACACATATCTAATGTATTTGAAACTTTTGAGAAATTAAAATGCTTGGTTGAGAATGAGACTAGTAAATGACTTAAATGTCTCAAATCTGATAACAGTGAAGCGTATTACAGCATAGAGTTTGAATTATATTGTTCATTTAATAGTATTTGTAGGTAGAAAACTTTTTTAAGGACTCCACAAGAAAATTGAGTGGTTGAACGCAAGATTAGTGTAACACTCCACCAGGGAACCCAAAAGAAATTAACCCAAAGTGTCACTAAGTTTGCCAAACATTTTTTTTTTAAATATTAAAACAACAAGAGATAACATAGTGAAAGAAATAACTCTCATACATACAAACAATCCATAAGCAGATTACATCTCTTAAGGGTTTCATGACATTAAATCACATACATAAGTTTTATTAATACAAAATCCAATACATAACAAAATCCACATCATAGAATAACCATAAGTATGAATCTAATAAAATAATATACAATTACATAAGATGCCACATGACATAACTAGAATGCATAATCATTTGTTGTACAAGTCATGAGGTATGAAAAGCTCAAAGAATATACATTATGAATAAATATAACATCTCATAAGATCTCTAGATAATCAAGTATAATACATCAGATTATACCCATCGAACATGAACATAAGATCAGAATGAAAGGAACAACTGCTCAAGTACATCCAACAATGACATCTAGCTATCAGATCTTAATGGTACAAGAAACACTACCACCCGACCTCGTGGAATGTAAATGGCCCACTCCCACTATGCTAAGTAGATAATCTCAAGTCCCAAATAGATAATAAATCTAATAGTCATAACCAACATCTAGATCAAGGAAATCTTGATAGCAATCTATCTCAAAGGCACGAAGATACAAGTAACATCTAATCCTAGAGGCAACAAAGACACATGGGAAATCTACTATGTAAATGAGAAAGCGTCATTGCATGAGTCAACTCTAAGGTTACCCCAGTAGCCTCTTTGGACTCCAGCCCCCTAGTGACTCTATGTGGCATCAATATCCTTTTGTACAAACAAGGCATAGTAACAAGGCAATGTCGCAACCAAGCATCCTATATACTCCCATCTAGTCTGTACTAGCACTCAAGGAATGGGTGAGGTAAAACACTAACTCTTATTGATTCATTTTAAACCCATTTAATGAAATGTTATCAATTATTAATACTACTTAGAATGGGATACCCAAGCATCCTCTTTAGGGCTCTGACCTCCATTGCAAGCCATTTCCCAACATACATGTAGATAACCTACCCTAAGCTCATAAAATGTATAACTCACAGAATCACAAAATTCACCTCAGTCCTATTCAAGAAATTGAAAAGCACCAAAAGACAACTAATCGAAACTCATAGGTTACACTAAGAAAATCATAACATTCACCTCAATCCTATACAAGCAACTAGAAAGCACCAACAAATAATTGATCACAACTCATCATAGAATTATGTGAATGCATCACAATGGTTGAAAATAAAAGATCGTGACCAAAATATTATACATAACATCGTCATAGAACAAGACTCCCCGAGCCTTTGGTAAACATACCTAACTAGTCAAAACTAGGTTTAACCCAAACCCCAACATGAAATAAAACATACTTCTCATCAAGTATTTAAATAACTAGTGAAATTTTATAGTTCAATTGGTTTGAAAACATAAAGATTTGACTTACAATTGGCTTCAAGTTTTTATTTTCGAAAGTCTCCTAGTTGAATGAGGATTCCAAAATTCCATTTAGAAAGTGTCCCTTAAACCAAGAAAAATAAAATATGCAAAGCACATATTAAATACTATTTAATTTTCCAATATAATTATATTTAAAAATTAACTATATTTAGTTACCCAAAAAAAAATAGCAATTAAAATCCAATTCAAATTAAACTACCATAAAAATAATATACTAATACTTTATTTAAAACTAAATTAATTAAAGTAATAATTCATTTAATAACTAAAACTTTAATGAAATATAAATTATCTTAATAATATAATTTAAAAACAATATAAACTTATTAATTTATTATAATTATATATATATATATATATATCAAGAAAAAAAATTTAAAAAATATTAAACATTAATAAACCCTTAATTAAGGGGTCGTCGTCATGCGGCCCAACTGCTTTGGCAACCTCGGTTATCGTGGTAATGAAGGACTTAATGACAACCTTGGCTGCCATCATAGCCATAACTACGATGAGGAGAATGGCGTTGGTGGCCCAAGCCCACCATACTTTTTAAAATATATATTTTTTAAATGATTTTTTAAATAAAAATTCTTATTCAAAAACACAATGATTCCCAAAATAAACAAAATAGTAGTGTGTGTGTGTGTGTGTGTGTGTAGTCCAACATAGATTTGATAGGAAAACAATTATAATCAATCAAATTTATTAAATTATATTTTGGTTTTCTTTTCCAAACCCTGTCCCGATTCATAATTTTCTAATCAATACAAATTTTCCAAAAAGAGTATACAATAACGAATAACAAAAATTTTCAAACAAGGGTTTTAAATTTGAATTCCGTTCACAAATGTTTCAACAACAAAGAACAATAAATTTATCAACCAGGGTTTCAACCATACGTATTTCTAAAAACATACCCATAAACAAACATTAAGAAGACATAGAAGAATTCGAAGGGAAATTATTGTGATAATCTCAACAAAGATCCTACCTCGATTTGATGTTAACTAGACGAATGCTTGGAAGTTGCAAGAATTTCTGTCTTCTCGAAATAAAAACTTTTTTTCTCAAAATTTGCTACTCCAAACCTGTGTGTAGAGAAATGAGTTCTTATTTCATAATAAAGAGCTTTCTCCTTTAGGGTTTCAGTTTTACAAACACACAAACCCTTTTTCTTTATTATTTTAATTTCTTGTGCAAACTTTTTACATTTTAATTAAAATAAATTTTATTTATTTTATTCTCTCTCTCTCTCTCTGTTATTAAATCACAAGACATATTTAATAGTATATTTATTAATTTAATTAATAATAATATATAGAGTTCATTTTAAAAATGAATCTCCTATAAATTATTATTAAATTAAATTAATATAATTAACACCAAAATAGAACTTTAATTAATTCTTTTATTTAATTAATTTCTTAATTAATTAAATATAATTACAATTTTAATTTTTTCTCTTTATAATTTTTTTGCTAAATTAAATCATTTAATATTTGCTTAATTTGATTTAATTATAACTGAAAATCACAACAGACCCACAAATCTAAATAAGAAAACTCATTTAAAAGATAAAGTACTAAACTAAGCTCAAGGGTCAAAATCTCAAATTCACATCACTCGACGAATTCAAAAGGGTAAATAACTCAGATACATGTCCTATTTTCTAGGACAATTGGCTTAGGGTTAGGATTTGGACTCAAGAACTATCTCCCCTCTTTACCATTGAGATACTGCGATAGGGCGTGCTCATCCTAGCAATTCAGGGAAGTCGATGCCTAATACTTGCACTATGCATAAAAGTCGAGCATGTACATATGCATATATATCTAAACTAAATAGGCAATGGCAAAGAGTGGTGCATCACGTGGATCCCAACTAGCAAATGACTACAAATCCCTCCCTCAACCACATCAGAGACGTCAAACATACATGTACACCATACACATTTAATTATGGGGTAAGTAACCATAGAAAATTGTATATAAATCATCCATCTAACTGTCATCATGAAACAAATAAGATCACCATATGAACATGTGAAGCATCATCATTGAAAAAATAATCATGAACACATGAAATATCTGAGTATCAAGTAGCTCATCAAATATATAAACAGAGTATGAAATAACATCCTATCAAATTAGGTAACCGAGTCCACTAAATTACAAAATATAACCATAAAGCTAGGCTAAAAGAATTCAGCAATATAACATGAAAAGTAAACTAGGGATAGGCACTACAATCAAGACGGTAATGGAGTGTACAAGGAGTATGAGGTTACATGTTTGGCAATCCTTAGACATGTGAGAAAAGGTTGTTAATACTATTGTATATTTAATGTGTTCGGTTATGGTATTGCAAAGGAAGCATGAAAAGCTAAGAAGGTGAGCTATTATTTGCTCAACATCTTCGGTTGTGAAGCATTTGCACATATAGATTTTGAAAATAGAATCAAAATAGAAACAAAATTAAAGAAACATGTAATTGTTGGATATTGCTTTGATGAATCTGGCCATATACTTTGTTTTAGAATATATAGTCCATTGATATCACTAAGAGGGTTGGGGGGCGGGGGTGAATCAATTATCTAACTATTATCACTTTTATCAACCTTAATAATCTTTAACCATGTGATCAACATAAACATAAACCATACCAATAAACTCATATACAATAACACTAGATATGTTAACTAGGGAAACTCTTGATCAGAGGGAAAACCCCAGTGGGGATGGTATCCACAAGATGATGTACTAGTATAAATATTCCTTGTTAGAGGATGGACCCTGTTAGGAGACTATGAATCCCTGTTAGGAGATTCCAACCCTATTAAGAGTTGTGCCAACCCTGTTAGGAGTTGCGAAAGACAGTTGGACCCACTGCCCAAACAACTTCAAGGTTAAGACCAATGAACCCACTATCCAAACGATCTCTATATTATTCCTTGTAGAATAATAGAACTGAATTGTACTTCCTTCCTCTATCTTTGTCCTGTCAACCAGACTTCTGCTCCTTCTAATCTTGTAACTAGATCATGAACTGTGCATCCAATAATCCCTTGGATTGCTCAGACACATTCAATCAACACTTTGCTCCTTTTTGTGCTTCACAAATACAATGCACAATAGGTACTTGATATGCTTTACAATCAAGGAAAACATCTCTCCTTTATATCTAATCTTCATAATAATTCCTTGAGTTGGTCTTAAGGTTTTCCCAATTAATCAAAATAAGATATATAATTAATTACAATTACAATAGCATTGTCGGCTAACAATCTATTACAAAACTTCACACTTGTGACTCCAAGTCTTGTGCACTCACTGACATCACCACCTAACTATCCTTTGTCATTGGTTAACTGTGCATCACCTCATTATATCTTGGCCAAAAGATATAATGAAAACATTAGTAACTGCCATACAAATGCCTTGTTTCTGTGCTACTCACAGTAAATCAAACACAATTGTCATACATCTTTGACTCAAACCTTGTCCTCTTAACCACGTCATTAGGACGCTCTTAGGAACATTTCCTTAACTGTGCATTGCTTAACCCTTACTTAGTTACTACACAACATAAGATCTCTGACTGCTATTCTTCCAATCTTTAAGGAAACCATAATATGTTGCCATCAATGACAAACACAGTCATGAATGTAACATGTCAATGTTCTCTAATACTCAGGATACTCCCCCAAAGTAGTATCATCAAAATTCATGCTAACAATCTCCCCCTTTGGCATTGATGGCAACATAGATGAAAAGCATCTAATTTCCAAGAATACCAAACCAAACTATGTTGTTGCTACTGCTCCTCTTCTTCTCTAGAATCAGCAATAGTTGTTCATAATAAACAACTTACAATACTCTCTAGTTGCATATCTCCCCTATAAAGATATCTTACTATGTACTCACACTTCCTTCTATGCATTTGCATTTATGTTTGCACACATACATGAATCTTTCTAAATCTCCCTAAAGAGATAACTCTCCTCCATTGCCATCTCAACATGTGCTTCTCTCCCCATTTCCATTTCCTAGGATATGTTTTTCATGTATATTCTCTCCCACATTAGCATCAATGTCAAAGGTGTCAATACAAGTACAAAATACCAATTGCTATAATATACTACTTCCAACTCTTCAATCAGCTCAAGTGTCTAGAGACATTGTTCAAATATCAAATCCCAAATACCAAATACCATGAGTCCTCAATGACTCAGCACGTCACAAATACTCCCCCATATAGGGAGCATCAACATTCAGTCCAATCTAACAATAATGCTTCATACCATTGGACTGATGCACTCTTTGCATCATCTACTCTAAAGTAGGTCAGGGCACAACCCCTAACATACCTCTTAGGTACTCAAAAGTATATTTAGGCAAAGTCTTTGTAAAGATATCTACAATCTGATCTTCAATACTCACATACTCTAATCTGATCTCCTTTTTTTTGCTACCTTTTCTCTCAATACATGATACTTAATAGATATATTCTTGGCCTTAGAATGTAATACAAGATTCTTAGACATACTAATTGTACTTGTGTTATCACAGTAAATGATAACAGGTTCCTTCATCTCAATCTCGATATCCTTCAACATTTGCTTCATCTACATAACTTGGTTACAATTATTTGTTGTTGCAACATAATATGCCACAGTTGTACTCCAAGATATACAATCTTGCTTCTTGCTCAACCAAGAAACCAATCTTCCTCTAAGAAAGAATGATCCACCACTGGTTCTCTTTATGTCATCCATACTACCTGCCCAATATGCATCAGTATATGTGCACAAAGTAAAATCACTTGATTTGTCATACCAAATTCCATAGTTAGATGTTCCTTTCAAATATCTAAATACTCTCTTTATTGATGCATAATGATACTCCTTAGGACCAACTTGAAATCTAGCTACAATTCCAACTACATTTTCTATATCTGGTCTAGTGTGCGTCAGATACTACAATCCTCCAATCATGGATTTGTATTTCTTCTGCTCAAATGTAGGTGTCTCATCTTTACTGGATAACTTGTGACCAGTTATCATAGGTGTACCAACAGGCTTACAATTCTCTAATCCAAACCTCTTCAATAAATATTTCAAGTACTTAACTTGTGAAATGAAAATACCATCACTGTTCTATACAATTTGCAATCCTAGGAAAAACTTCATCTCTCCTATCATGCTCATTTCAAACTCATTTTTCATCTCATCGACAAATTTATCACTAGCTTCATCATTTCCTCCAAAAATGATGTCATCAAAAAATATTACTATGATCAACAAACCATTCTCTATTTCTTTCAAATACAAATTACTATCTATTGTACTTTTAACAAATCCAAGTTTTTCCAAATGCTTGTCCAACCTTGCATACCAGGTTCTAGGTGCTTGCTTCAAACCATATAGGGCTTTCTTTAATTTGCGTATCATATCCTTTTCTTCTATCAAAGGAAATCCTTTAGGTTGCTCTATGTATACTTCTTCCGATTCTCCATTCAGGAAGGATGACTTAACATCCATTTGATATACCTTGAACTTCTTATTTGCTGCATACACCAAGAAAAATCCTTACTGCTTCCATTCTTGCTACAAGTACACATGTCTCCTCGTAATCTATTCCTTCTTGTTGTGAATACCTTTTGCAAATAAGTCTGGCCTTATTTCTCACAGCTTCTCCTTGCTCATTCATCTTATTTCTGAATACCCATTTGGTTCCTATCACATTCTTGTCTATAGGTCTAGGAACTAATTCCCAAGTATCATTTTTCACAATATGATCCAATTCTTCTTTCATTGCTTGAATCTAATGATCATCCTTACATGCTTCATCTGTGCTCTTAGGCTTAACTTGAGAAATTAGACATAATTCCTAATTTACTCTGTTCCTTGTCATCACACCTTTGTCTTTGCTTCCAATGATTTGTTCTAGTGGATGATTCTTTGTCATGTTCTTGTTTTATATAGGAGTTGCTATCTCAACTCTTATGTCTTCTCTTGGACATGAACTATGTTATCCTCTTTGCTCAACAATTTGTGCATCATCCTGCAAATTATTGTCAGTCTCAAATAGAATTTCAACATTCTGTCTAACAATTCCAGAATTATCCTCTTCATCATATGAATTATAATCTACCATCTTTTATTTAGTTCCAAACTTTTCATCAATCCTTATATTTGCGCACTCAACTACAGTCTTGGTTCTATAATTGAAACATCTATATGTTTTACTTTTCAATGAATAACAAAGAAAAATGTGTTCATCACTTCTAGGATCAAACTTACCAATATCATCATCTCTCTTTATGTAACACTTACTTCCAAATATTTAGAAATACTTGATTGATGGTGAATGACCAAACCATAGTTCATAAGGTGTCTTGCTCATACGTTTTATAATTTGTACTCTATTCAAAGTATACATTGCAGTGTTAACTGCTTCTCTCCAAAATGTCTTGAAAACATCATTCTTAAACAATGTCTCTCTTGTTGCTTCTGCTACTGACTTATTCCTTCTCTTAGCAATCCCATCATGATCAGGTGTTCTAGGTGAAGACAACTTCTTTTGATTCCATTCTCTTCATAGAACATGTTAAACTCTCTAGAGGTGAATTCTCCTCCTCTATCCGATCTCAAACACTTTATCTTTACACTAGATTCATTCTCAACTCTATTATTAAATATCTTAAACTTCTCAAAAGCTTTAGACTTCTCTTTAAGAAATGCTACCCACATCATTCTAGTGAAATCATAAAAAAAAATCATGAAATACCTTTCACCATAGAATCCTTTGGTTCTTGCAAGACCATTAGATCTATGTGAATAATCTCCAATTTCTCTATAGTAGAGAACTTCTTGCTAGGAAAAGACACTTTCCCCTGCTTTGCCAAAATACATTCCTTGCATACAACATTAGTAGGCTTAACAATCTTAGGCAAATCTCTCATTGCAAATGCACTACTACCTTCACAATATTATCAAAATTTATATGACAAAATCTTCTATGCCACAACCAACTATTATCAACTTTTGCTACCAAACATGTCATTTTAGTAGGATTCAACTGAAATACATTACCTCTGGATTTGGTTCTAGTTCTAATCATCTCAACATCTTTGTCTTTGATGATGCAAGTCTTCCATGTGAATTGCAATAGATATCCCTTGTTTACCAACTATCCAACACTCAAAAAATTATGCTTCAAACCATCAACAAAATAAACATCATCAGTGTTAGTTTTACCATCAAGAGTAATTGATCCAATCCCTATAATATGACAAGCTGCATTGTTACCAACTCTAACAATACCTCTATCATGATTTCTAAACTTTAAAAACTTATTCATATCACTAGTCATGTGATGTGAACATCCACTATCAATTATCCAATCAGACTTCTTCTCAACTTGGGTAACTTGAGCTCTTTCTTCTCTAATATCTTTGTTAAGATCATCTTCCTTGATAGCCACAAATCTTAATTCATCATCACTGTCACTTTGACCTTTCTCATCAGATTCATTTTCTTCATTAGCATAAAACCAATCTCTGTCTCTTCTATGCTTGAAATTTACCTTATAATTTTTCTCTCTTTTAAGACATTTAGATGCATAATGACCAAATTCATTACAAGTCCAACATTTAAAGATTTTCTTACCATCTTTTTCTCTCCTCACAAGAAGAGGTACTCATTCTTCAATCTTTCTATCCTCATCAAATCTACTGCTACTAGAAAAATCTCCTCTTGTGCTTGCACTCCTTGATAGGTTAGGTCAAACATTCAGTGCACTAAAGGTTGTCTCAACTTTGGCTAGATCTCCAAACTGTCTCAAGTCAACTTCTACAAACTCTAATCTTCCAAGCAAAGTTTCCTTTGTGAAATTTGCAGTGCAGAGCATCACAAGCTAAATCATCTAAACAACTTGCTTGGATGGTGGTGTCAAACTTTTCAAGATCTTCCACATAACTTCATCATCTTGCTTAGTTTCACCAAGTGATTGAATACCTAGAACAATTTATGATATTCTACCAATATAACTTTTTACATATTCATCTTTCATCATCTTAGCATCTTGAAATGCACATATCCAATTCTATAATTTCATTCTCTTTGTATGTTTATCACCTTCATACGTATCTTCTAATGCTTTCCAAATTTTATGAGATGTTTGAAAAATCTTTACCTAACTATACTCATTATCAGGAAGAGCTGACAATAGTGCTTCTCTGACTCTCATGTTGCACATGAACAAGTCTTTCTCTTCTTTACTACACTCCTCAAGCTTCTCTTCTTCCACAATTGTCTTCTTAGATTTTGTCAAAAACCAATACCCCAGACTCGTGCACATTAGATGATTCTTCATCTTTTCCTTCCAACTTTCATAGTTGGCTCCATCAAATCTAGGACTATCCATTCTGAAAAGATTTTCCATCGATCTCCCAAAGTTGTTAAGCTTTTCCTTCGAGGACCTAAGTCTCTGATACCACTTGTTAGAATATATAGTCCACTGGTACAACTAAGAGGGGGGGGGGGGGGGGGGGGGTGTGAATCATTTATCCAACTATTATCACTTTTATCAACCTTAATAATCCTTAACCATGTGATCAACATAAACATAAACTGATGCAGTACAAGGCAAGAGAATCCCCAAAGGAGATGTCCTAGCCCCCAACAAATAACCACACAAGGGAAATACAACACAAGATACACAATCTGATACCCAATGCAACTCTTTATTCATAAAATAATTGTTTACATGCAATGTGTCAAGTTTTAAGGCCTTCCTAGTTATGGCCAAATATAATAGCAATTATAATAACAATTCTACAAGATCCCTCAAGATCCAACTCAAATACTAGCTAGTCCAGATCCACACTCTGGTAGAAACCTCCAAGGAAAATCTAAACTTGTGCTCGCAAGCCATGAAGCAACCTCCTTGTTTCTAAATTGCAACCACTAGCTCTTCTCACAAACTCGCAACTCCACCACAATCCTGCTATAAACTGCCTTTGACGCTCTGTCCACAAACTCAAGAAAAATCGCTAATATGATTCCTCCTTCTCTCCAAGCTTCTACTAAGAAGAGATCACACATTGAAGCTTGATTAGAAATACTCATATGCCTTGCTTAAATAGGCACCTACCACCCAAGATGTTACGAACACAACCAATGTGGGATAAAAGGTAAATGGAACTACCTTCAACAAATATTTAATTCCCACCCAAATATAACTAAGCACCACCATGTGGCCCAACAAATATTCAATGCATAATTTAAGGAAATATCCACAAACTTCTAGAATTCCACCTACACACCTTGATAAATGGAATGACAACCATTTTATTTATTTTTCTATGTATGCCACCTATGCACCTTGAAAATAGAAATTCATCTTTTCTCCTTTTTTCTATTTATTTTTATTTTTCCTCGAATTTTCATCACTTTCTCTCTCCTCTATTTTTTTTCTTGATACAAGCTACTCTTGCAGCATAAAACATAGTAATAAACTCATATACAATAACACCAGATATGTTAACTAGGGAAACTCTTGATCAGAGGGAAAACCCCGATGTAGATGGTACCCATAAGATGATGTACTAATATAAATATTCCTCGTTAGAGGATGGACCTTATTAAGAGTCTATTACAACATTCAGTACATATGAATCCCTATTAGGAGATTCCAACCCTGTTAGGTGTAGTGCCTGCCCCTAAGTTACATTTTGCTATCATTGTCGAACTCTTTTAGGCCAGTTTTATGTTTGATGATTAGTAGCATTATCTTGAGATTATTAGATATTGTTTTACTTTCAGTTGATTAAATGATGAGATTAATTGGTACTCTATATTTCATGTATGCATGATGATTATTACAGTGCTTTCAATTATTAATGATTATTAGTTAGATGGTTTATTGTCATATGTGTTTTCTTATGGATACTTACCTCATACTGCATGTGTATGGTGTGCGTGTTTGTTTTCTTTATGTATGGCGTTTCTGATGTGGTTAAGGAAGGGAGTCGTAGTCACCTGCTAATCAAGATCTACACAAAGCACCACTTCCTGCCATTGCCTATTTAGCTTAGTATATATTGTGTTTGTACATGCGTGGATTTTATGTAGGTTGCAAGTACTGGGTATCGACTTCCCTGAATTGCCAGGATGAGCGTACCCTATCACATTATCTCAATGGTAAGAGAGGGGAGATAAATTCTTAAGTCCAAATCCTAAACCTTTAAGCCA
Organism: Cupressus sempervirens; assembly: GCA_028749045.1. Taxonomy (NCBI): domain Eukaryota; kingdom Viridiplantae; phylum Streptophyta; class Pinopsida; order Cupressales; family Cupressaceae; genus Cupressus; species Cupressus sempervirens. The sequence continues at coordinate 96,359,508 of CM053784.1, forward strand.
TTTGTCCTAATTTAAAATTAGGACAAATATCTGAGTCGTGTACCCTTTGAATGTGTTAGATGATGTTAATTCATGATTATAATGCTTTAGTTTGATTTTGTATGTGTTTTTCTATGATTGGTTTTCGTGTTTTATTTTTATGAGTCTTTGGTGAATTTTCTATTAATTAAGTCTAATTAAAAGATTAAAATTAATGATTTAATTAAATAAAAAATTAGTATGATATTTAATTAATTTGGAAATTAATTAACTAAAAGAATTAAATTTGGAGATAAAAGTTATAAGTATAAATTTGGAACATGATAATATTTATTTAATTTAATAATAATATATTTGGAGTTCATTTTTAAATAAATGTTAAATATTATTATTATTTAAGTTAATAAATATTTTATCAATTAAGTTTCAAAAATAAATTTAAAGGTGAAAATATATTAATGTATTAAAGTTTTAAGTTTGCATGATGCGTGCATGAGATTAAAATATAAGAAATTAATTAAAAAGATAAAACATGTATATTTAATAAAGATATTCTAATTGCATAAAGTGTGCATGAGATTAGATTTAATAAATTAATTAAAAATGAAGTCAAGTGAAAATTAAAATAAAGTTATTTTAATAATTCATGAATGTGCATGGAAAAGATAAAAGAAAGATAAATAAAAGTTAATAATGAGTTAAGGGTTGTGAGTAAGGAGTTCTCCCCTGTGAACGCTCAATTAGTGCCTTGATTTAAGGAGAGAACTCTTTATCACAATTGAAGGGTTCATTTTCGAGGGAGAACAATTTGGACGCGAATTTGGAGAGTGAATTCTAGCAGGGAAACTTTGGAAAAAAATTAGAGAGAAGATCTTTGATAGGAGCGAATTCTCTCGCATATCTTTTGGGTGGCTACAATCTTAGCATTAGAACCAGGTAGGTTCTTGAATTTAATGCACCTAGTTAAAATTATGTTATTTAGATAATTTTGTCTTCTTTGTGACTGTTGAAATCAATTCTCTGGATTTCGCTGTATGAAACTACGGCTCTCTTGTTCTGAATCTATAATATTTATCTCATTCGTATAATAATATTGAAAGAAATTAGTATTAAATCAGGATTTGTGTTTGAATTAAAATGGAATTGAGAAAATTAATTGGGGAGGGTTTTGAAATTTAAAAAGGAAATTTAAAGAGGAAATTTGATTGGTTGCTTGAATTTTCTCTATCGGATTAATGTTGAAAAAAAAAAACTAAAAATTAAAAAAAATAAATTTATAATATATATATATATATATATATATATATATATATATCTTTAGAAAGAGGTTTTTATATATTTATAAATCTTTTAAAATAAATTAATTAATTAAAAAATGTTATTTAAAATATTTTTAAAAATATATATATTTACATTCTAAAATTACAAATCAAGGGAGGTTTATTTCATTTCTAAAAAAATGAGTTTTATTAAAAAATTAAAAATAAAAAATAAAATAAAATTGGGGAGGGGGTTTTACCCACCCTCGCCTTCCTACCTCTTACCGGGGATTGACCGTTGTACGCAGTCGTAGGGCCGACTGCGATAGTAGCCGTCAGCGCACAACCTTTATTATAAGCCGACGACTGTATTAACAACGCCCATATTAAATGAGATGCCAGTATTATTTAAAATGCAGGGTGTGAGTTATTTTTAATTGATTTTTTAAATTTAGATTATATAAAATTTATTCATTAATATATATGTTAATTAATGTTAGTTTTATTATATGTCATTTAATGTATATTAAATGTTAATTAATATATATTAAATATTTTTTAAAAATGTTTTAAATTTATAAAATGTCAATAAATAATTTTAGAAATTATATTAAACTAATAAGTTGTTTAGTAATAATTTAAAATTATATATTTAAATAAACAATTATTATTAATGATTTAATTAAGTAATGTAAAATTTAATAATATTTAATTAAGTTTTAATTAATTTATTATTAAAATTATTTGGGAACTTAGATTACAAATTATATATTTTATTAATTAATTTAATTAAATAAGATTAATTAATATGGGAAGTTGTTTAATTTAAGTCTTAAATTTATTAAATTATTATAATATTGATTTGATGAATTCATAGATTATTCTCTTGAAAAATCAACAAGCATTATTTTTAATAATTAATTTACTCGTGGAATATTTTAGAAAATGGACTTAAATCAAATGAGTAATTGGACTTTATAATTGAGTATGAGAATGGGGTAAATTGTGGGGGTAAACGATGAATCTTATCTACTTGAAATGCAAAATTGAAACTTAAGCTTTATTGATCTACTCAACTCTGTACTTTCAAATCAAACCAATTGTGAGACTATGATGTGTTCTATATACTGTTTATGTTATGGGGTGTTGGGGTTGACCTAGCTTTGACCAATTCTAGGATGTTTACCAGAGACTTGGGAGTTATGCGATTGTGATGATATGATGTTTTGATCTTGATCTTGATTATTTTTACCCAACCATGGTATGTGATGGTATGCTCTATTTTGAGTGTGTTTACATTGTTTATTATTGTTTTCAGTGTCTTTTTGGGATAGCGAGACTTATGCTATGAGATATTTGACTTAACCATTTTTGAGTCCTCGATTAGTTATACTTGAGTTCATTTTCAGTCACCTTGATGGGACTAAAGTGTTTGCTTGTTCTTGATGATGTCATTTTGTGACATGTTTGACTTGACCATTTTGGAGTCTTTGATCAGTATTATTGAGATACTTTTTGGTTTCTCGTTGAGAATCGATGGATATTGTGATTTATCATTTGATGCTTTTTAGTTGCTCGTAGAGAACTGATGTGATTATTGTGGATTATCTTTTGATGCTTTTTAGTCGCTTGTGTAGGACTGAGGTGATATTTATATGATTCTTGATTTGTGATGTTATGAGCCTAGGGTAGGTTATCTACTTGTAGTTTCAGGAGGTGGCTTGCAATGGGGGCTGGGGCCCTAAGTGGCTGCCAGGGTAACTCATTGTAAGTTGTTTTAATAAGTGAAAACATTACACTAGATGGGGATTAAAATGAACCTAATAAGATAATTATATGTTCTTGCCCATGCCTCGAGTGCTAGTACAGATTAGGATGGGAGCAGAGAGAATGCTTGGTTGCGACCTTGCATTTCGTAGTATGCCTTGTCAGTACGAGAGGATACTAGTGGCCGCATGGGGATCACTAGGGACCCTAGAGTCCTAAGCAAACTGCCAGGGTAACTTCTACGTGATTCATGTGATGACACTTGCCCACTTACATAGTAGGTTTCCTACGTGTCTTGTGTGCCTCTGGGAATTAGATGTTGGTCTATCTTAGAACCTTTGAGCTAGTATACTTATAGGATTTCTTGTACTTAGAGAGTACTTGTGTTATGTGTTTTGATATCCTATTTAGGACTTAAGACTATCTCCTCAGCGCGGTGGGAGTGGGCCATTTAGGTTCCATGCGGTCAGGTGGTAGTGCTTTATCACTCTTACCATTGAGATCTGTCCATAGTCACCGTGGCTAGAAATTCTTGGGATGCTTGTTATCATGTTTAGGTGATGTTATTTATTGACGCATTTCCTTATATTGATGATTAGCATATGTTATCTACCTTGTAGGATCATCTTATGCTTTATTTCAGTATGTTAGATTTCCTTATGCTTATGTTTTAGTATGTTTAGTTGTGACGTCCCTATTACTATAGTACCAACGATCTTATCAATGGATTGGGATGTTATGCACAGGGGATGGCTAGGGCCCATGATGGTCTAGTGATGCTATTAACGGTTGGGAGGAACCGCACACTTAGTTAATTGTGTTTTATGATGGATAGTTGTATTTCATGTTGGATGTTTATATCTTTTATGATGGATGGATGTATCACGTATGGTGGATGGTTTGATTTATTTTACTATACTTTGTATCATGGATTCATGTAGGATGATGTATCTTTATTGCTACATATGTATATTCTTTTAGCCTTTCATACCCTGTGACATGTACAGTGGATGATTGAACATTCTGGATTAATTTGCCAAGAGGCATTTAAAATAAATGTATATTAAATGGACATTGGACTTTATAATTATTCTTTCATATGGATGTGGTAGTTGATAGACTTAGTATTAGTTTAAATTTAAATGTAATTCAACGTCATGGGATCCTTAAGAAATGTAGCCTGTTATGTATGTGTTAGATGATTGTATGTTATTGCTTCTACTACTATGTGTTTGATGTGTATGTTACTCTTTCTTGTTCCAAAAAAAAAAATTGTTGGCAAACTTAGTAAAATTTTAGGTCATTTCTTTTGGGTCCACTAGCAGGGCATTACATTAGGAGTTGTGGAAGACAAATAGACCCATTGCCCAAATAACTTCAAGGTTAAGACCAATGAACCCACTATCCAAATGATCTTTGTATTATTCCTTGCAGAATAATAGAACTAAATTGTACTTCCTTCCTATGTCTTTTGTCCTGTCAACTAGACTTCTACTCCTTCTAATCTCATAACTAGATCATGAACTATGCATCCAATAATCCCTTGGATCACTTACACACATTCAATCAACATTATGCTCCTTTTCGCACTTCGCAAATGTAATGCACAATAGATACTTGATACACTTTACAATCAAGGAAAACATCTTTCCTTTATATCATATCTTCACAATAATTCCTTGAGTCGGCCTTAGGGCTTTAATAATTAATTAAAATAAGATATATAATTAATTACAATTACAATAGCAATGTCGGCTAATAGTCTATTACAAAACTTCACATGTGCAACTCCAAGTCTTGCACACTTGCTGATGTTACCACTTGACTATCCTCTATTACTGGTTGATTGTGCATCACCTCATTATATCTTGGCTAAAAGATATAATGCAAACATCAAAAACTGCCAAACAAATACCTTTTTTTTTGTGTTTCTCATAGTAAATCAAACATAACTATCATACATCTTCGACTCAAACTTTGTCCTTTTAACCACATCATCAGGACACTCTTAGGAACATGTCCTTAACTACGCATCACTTAACCCTTACTTAGTTACTGCGCAACATAAGATCTCTAACTAGTATTCTTCCAGTCTCTATAGAAAATTACTATGTTGTCATCAATGACAAACACAATCATGAATGCAAAATGTCAATAGTCTCCAATGCTCAACACACTTCCCCAAAATAGTATCATCAACATTCATGCTAACACTTTGAGATTTTGAAAATCATAAAAATTTAAGAAGCAGGGATGTCATATTTAAGGAGAAAGTGTTATACAAAGATATGTTGCAACAACATGAGAATAAATAAAATGATTATGTAGTGTTGGATGATGCTCCAAAAGACAATATTCCAATAGTCTCTCATGCTTCACAACAACAAAAGCAACAAAATACCAAAAACCCTAGTGAATGTTAGACAACCAACAAGGTTAAGTAGACCTCTAGAAAGATTTTCTCCCTTTTTCTTCTCTATTTTATTAACAGATGTTGGTGAAATAAAAGGATGTGGTGAAGTTGTGTAGGTGGATAGAATGATTTAGTGGGAGTCTGCAATGACAAAAAAAATGGATTCTTTATTGAAAGAAGCAGACTTGGGATTTATGTAAGTTACTTGCAAGTAAGAGGGATTTACAAAATAAATCGGTTTACAGGTTGAAAGAAGACAATTGAGGTGATTTAAATTCAGGTTAGTTGTAAAAGGACTTGTACAAAAAAAGGGCATTGATTTTAATGAGATCTTTTCACCAATTGTTAAAATAACTTCTATTTGCATTGTTCTAAATATTGTGGCTACTGAAGATTTGCATTTGGAACAACTTGATGTTAAAACAACTTTTCTTCATGGTGATTTGGATGAAGAAATACATATTGAACAACCATAGGGGTTTGAGGTCAATGATAAGGATAATTTAGTGTACAATTTGAAGAAAATAACATGGCTTGAAGCAAGCACCTCAACAATTGTATCTTAATTTTGACAAATTTGTGAATGATAGTGGATACACTCGATGTCATTCAATCCATTGTGTTTATTTTAAAAGGAAGGATGATAACAACTACATTATTTTATGTTTATATGTTGATAGTATGCATGTAATTGGGTCTAACATAGATCACATCAAGAGATTGAAGCAACAATTAATAGATAAGTTTTCTATGAAGGATTTGGGGGCAAAAACAAATCTTGGGTATGAAGATTTGTAGAGATTAGAAGAATAAAAATTTGACATTATCTCAAGATGATTATTTTGCAAAGGTGTTGCAACATATTCCTATCGAGAATGCCAAATCTATCAGCACACCATTGCCTAGTCATTTAAAATTGACAGAGGAGGTCTATCCAAAGACACATGAAGAGGAGGATAAAGTTTCCAAGGCACCTTATGCTTCTGTTATGTAATGTCCCCTTTTTAGCATTCATAGCATGATGTTGTCATTAGCTTATTTCCCCACGGTCCCATAGGCTAACCAGGACATTAAAAGGGCTTAGAGGCCATTCAACCTAGATAGTTTCGGTTGTAGGTCTTTTTGAGGGGTTTTGAGGCAACTTTGAGCATACTTACTATTTATAGTAAGTCATCTTGCGCATGGGTGGACATCCAATGGCAACGGTATGTCGATGGTAATTGTTTAAAATTGACAAGAAGACTTGTTTATCATTGACAATATTTGTTATGCATTGATAAAGCTATTTTATAAAGTTAAATCTAAATATTTAACTTTATTAATGCATAGACTATAGTTTGTGGAAAATATTTAAATTAAAAGTCCCCTTTATTTTATAACACATTGGAGACATAAGTTACATAAAGGGAGTTATGTTTTATCCCACATTGAGAAAACAAAGGATGGAGCTCTTGTGAGAACACTATAAAAGAAATGGAAGAGCTTCTTTTATGCATGGTTGGAAATATCAAAGAAATTGGAGAATTTTCTGGAGTTTATGTCTCAATAGTTTGAAGGACGAAATCCTTTCAAGCTAAAAATATTGACGCCATTGAAAGATATGGTCTTGAGATTCAACAGGGTAGCAATCTAAAAAAGTAGAAACGAAAAAGCAGTCCAAAAAAGCAAAACCGAAAAAGCAGGCAGAAAAAGTGAAATCGAAAAAGCAAGCGGAAAAAGCAAGCGAAAAAAGCGAAATCAAAAAAGCAAGTGGAAAAAGTGAAACTGAAAAAGCAGGCCGAAAAAGTAGTTCGAAAAAGTAAAGCAGAAGGGGCAGCATTGAAGGAAAATTACTAAAGCCATCTACAACCAGGTTCCCTTGTTAGTATTGTTTTTTTTTAGGGTATTATAAGTTTTAGCTGTAAGTGTGCATTATACCAGCATTGTCATTTTGGTAATCCATGTAAATGCCAAAGTCTTGGCCATATTTCATGAGCATTGTATTAGAAATTTGATTGCACTCAAAAAGATAATAGTTGTTGGTGTCATTTAAGCAATTCGATCTCATTATTTATCAGCTAGATAGTTTGCATACCAACTATTTGCAAAAATGCCAGTTGGCTGTAGGTGTTCTTTTCTCATGCTTAGATCATAATATATGCACTGAATATTGTCAAAATTAGGAGCACACTCATGTTAGGTCATTGTGTAGTTCATTGTAATCTTCTATCACTAGATTCTCATTGATGCAGATTGGAAAAGAGTCATTTAAAGCCAGCTGAAATACTATATTAGTCATACGTCCCTTGCATGTGAATTGTTTGATGAAATTCCTTGAGCTTTCATCAACATTTTTTTGAGGGCAGATTTGAGGTGGGCTATTACAGTGGTATTAGAGCTTGCTTGCAAAGTGTTTGACAAAATGTCAAACAACTGAAGTATAAAGATTTTTTGGTGTTTGAATAAGTTATAACTTGTTGGGGTCATTACAATGGTATCAGAGCTATAAGTCCTGCCATCCTGTGGAGGTCTTATAGGGAATTTGGAATAGCTAGATAAAGAGAAAAATGTTTGACAAAATGAATGCCGGTCCATATTAGGGAAAGGAAAGATTCTTGCAATTATTAGACACCTTAGCATAGGGACAACGATCAGCAGAGCAAAGAGCATAGGAACAGAGTCAGAGATTTGAGCTTATGATGCAGATGATGGCTTGTCAAATGGGGTTGAATGCTACTGTGGGTGGAGGAAATAATCAGAATGGTAATAATCAGGATGGGGCGCATAATGGAGGCGAACAAGTTGGGAACAATTTCGGTCATGCACCCCAGCAAACTAGGACAGTGAGTTCGCGGCCCATGATTCCCATATTTCCTCCTAGAGCTCCAGAGCAGCCTGTACCAGAGCCCCAGATCACTAATATACAGGACCAGCTGAGGAGAGATTAAGAAGCCGGAGGTCCAGATTTTATTGCTGCAATTACCTTTAGGGAGTATATAGATGTGCGGATGAAGCATATGCCACGTGGACATGACAGGAACTAGAACTATGAGCTACAAAAGAAAGTAGGAAAACTTCAGTTACCATATTATGATGGCTCGGGGAAGTCTACAGCAAGAGCTTGGGTTCAAAAGCTTGACACATACTTTCAAATGAACCCTATGCCTAAGAAAGAAGTTCTTAAGTATGCAACAATTCATCTAGATGGGTTAGCACACAAGTGGTGGCATCATGGTATGGTCACTATGGGTCATGCACACATTACCTCATATGTGGATTTTTCGGAGAGACTGATTGAACGCTTTGATAGGCCTAAGGATCATACCTTCCCTATGACAGACATAAACTTGTATGAGGAGTTTAACAGACATGCATATTCGATACAAGGAGACTTCAACACATCTTCAGGTAATGATTTATCTGCATCATCTTCACAGGCAGAAGGGCTTTCAGATGTTGTGCAGGTTGAGCCAGTTGCATCAGAAGGTGATATCATAGGCACACCGGATTGCATGATTGACACAAATAGTGATTCCAGTATAGTTGGGCTAGATGAAGTTACAACAATTGAGGATATTGTCATGTTTGAGGATAGTACAGTTGATCAAAAAGTGAGCATTCAGGACTTTGCAGAAAATGAGTATCAAGCATAGTTGGATGCTTCTTCACATGAGATAGAGGCTAGTAGCTCTTCACTTGGTTTGGCAAGCCAACTGAAGACAAGGGGCAAGGATGTTGTCATGGCTTTATCTCATCATGAAAGGATGTATGGATTGATTGAGAATCACATTTGGATGATTCAACTGCAGGAGAGACAGAAAGGAGTCACAACAGGTTCTTGTGACGACTTACAACATATCAAGGAAGGCATGGAGGCAATGAAGGTAAGTTACATACACCGACTTTTAGATCGTGATCATCTCCTTAATCTTGCAGGGATCTATTTAGATGCATTGAAGAAGGAGGAGGAGGAGGTTGACTAGCTTTCTCATGAGCTAGAGGATACTCGGAATTCCTTGGTGTGTATTCAGTTGGCTCTCCAGGATTCTGAGAGACATGTGGACAAGCTTTGTCTTGACGTGAGCTCAGTTCGGGAGTTAGCGCTTATAGCAGGGACTCAATTTTCTTTTACAGTCAGGTCACATGTTGATGATTTCTCAAAGATGACAGAGTTTACAGGAGAGTCCCAGGATCTAATTATTACAAACGACACCCAGGGGGATGTTGTGGATAGTTTTGAGGACTTAGTTTCCTTAGCAGTTTCTTATGGTACAGAGGGGTTGGACAGCGATGCTACAGTTTTTGATACTACGTATGTTGATATGAGCTTTGGAGTTGATTTGTAGGATATGGATGGTAATAGTCTAGAGACCAGTAACTTTGAGGATGCTCCTTTAGACAGTGCGTTAGAGGAGGTTTGTAGGAGACAGTCTAGCCAGTGCCATCACGTGTCTAGTCAGTTGAGAGTTAGTGAGCGAGACATTTCTATCGCTTGCCAGCATTTTGACGCTGCTTGTCAGTTGTTAGCAGTTTATGGATGGGGTTGTCCTACTAGTGATGAGAAGGGAGGTAGTTATCTTTCCTTGACAAAGATCCACTCTTTATGGGAGGCTATTCGGATTTTGAGACAAGATTATATACAGTTGGTAGTCGACAAAGATTATCTTATGGAGTGGGGGAGTACAACATACGATGCATTATTGGCCAAGGAAGATGAGGTGAGTGAGCTTACTCAGCAGCTCGAGGTGACTTCTGAGATTCTTGAGAGTACACAATTGGCTTTCGAGGAGTCACAGTTTCATTTGGCTAAGGTGACCATGGAGTTAGAGCGACTGCAGTCTTTACCATATTCTGTACAACCACAAGCTGTAGTGTCTAGTGATCCAAGGATGTCCATGGTCGAGATTGTCAGAGATAGTGGAGATGGGGATGCATCCACCCTTGATACTAACATTGACATATCGGTTCCATTCCTACTAGAGTTAGGTTCAGTTGAGTTGGGTGCTATAGCAGATTGTTGTGGTATGCCTGACATGGTGGTGGCCTCTAGTAATAATGGCTCAGAGACTAGAGATGTTGTATCAAAGATCATGTGTGATGTTTGTGAGCCAATAGGTTGCATGGTTCCTGCTAGTGATACTACTCCCTTGGCGATGTCTTCGGAGGTAGTAGTTAGTTCCAGCTTGGTTAGTGATCGATTGCAGTTAGTTTCATCTGGGTTGCTGTCTGAGCCACCGACTAAGATTGGCGCATTCTATCGGCTTTACACTATGAGGTATGCTCATCAATTTACCTTTGATGACCATGTTGATGAGATGATGATATGGAGATATACTTTGATTCCTAGTGCTTGTCATCAGTTATGGGATGGTTTGAGGCCACAAGATGAGAGTTGTGATGGGCATGACATGGCAATAGGTTTTGCGGTTGATAGCTTGATAATACATGACTTAGAGCAGGAGTTTGGGAGTGATGCTTTAGTGGTTGTTGTTATTGATTCTACTCCTTTGGCTATGAAATCTCCTAACTTAGCTAGTGATCAGTCATAGTGGGTTGTATCACTTGTTCATGGTGAGCTGTTGACTGGGGTTGGTTCTTTTTATCAGCATTATACTGCAGGGTATGTACATCAGTTAGCATTCGATCCTTGTGTTGAGGAGTTGGTGGCAGGCAGATTTGGTTTGGGTTCCATTTCTTGCTGTTTATCTTGTGATGTCTTTTCACCATCAGCAGTGCATGGGAGTTATGGTTATGAGACAGTGGCTCGTAATCTACAGAGTTGTGTTAACTGCAGTAGATGTATAGTGTGTGGATTCTTTGTATTTGGTGCAGTTTCATGTGGGAGTGATCACCATTGTTGCAGAGTTGGATTGTACATTCCATATAGACCAGTGGGATGCGTTGATGGTATTTACTGTGTTGGCAGTTTGGGTTATGTACTCTACTTGGGTTCTGATATTTCGAGAGCTTGTTTCTCATGGGTTCTTGACTTTGGAGTTTGGGTGAGTTGTATTCGCCAATTTGATTATGGATTCCTCTTGGTTAATTTTCAGAGGTTTTTGCAGGAGCCTATGTTGACTGACAACAGTATAGTTCATGACTACATTTGGGATCCAGATGGATTGATTGGGTTGTTGTTTGGCCATTGCTTGGGGACAAGCAATTTTGGGAAGGGCAGACTGTAATGTCCCCTTTTTAGCATTCATAGCATGATGTTGTCGTTAGCCTATTTCCCCACGGTCCCATAGGCTAACCAGGACATTAAAAGGGCTTAGAGGCCATTTGGCCTAGATAGTTTCGGTTGCAGGTCTTTCTGAGGGGTTTTGAGGCAACTTTGAGCATACTTACTATTTATAGTAAGTCATCTTACACATGGGTGGACATCCAGTGGCAACGGTATGTTGATGGTAATTGTTTAAAATCGACAAGAAGACTTTTTTATCATTGACAAGATTTGTTATGCATTGATAAAGCTATTTTATAAAGTTAAATCTAAATATTTAACTTTATTAATGCATAGACTATAGTTTGTGGGAAATATTTAAATTAAAAGTCCCCTTTATTTTATAACACATTGGAGACATAAGTTACATAAAGGGAGTTATGTTTTATCCCACATTGAGAAAACAAAGGATGGAGCTCTTGTGAGAACACTATAAAAGAAATGGAAGAGCTTCTTTTATGCATGGTTGGAAATATCAAAGAAATTGGAGAGTTTTCTGGAGGTTATGTCTCAATAGTTTGAAGGACGAAATCCCTTCAAGTTGAAAACCTTGACGCCATTGAAAGATATGGTCTTGAGATTCAACAGGGTAGCAATTCGAAAAAGCAGAAACAAAAAAGTAGTCCGAAAAAGTGGAACCGAAAAAGCAGGCAAAAAAAGCGGAATCGAAAAAGCAAGCAGAAAAAGCGGAACTAAAAAAGCAGGTGGAAAAAGTGGAATCGAAAAAGAAAGCGAAAAAATGAAATCGAAAAAGCAAGCGGAAAAAGCGGAACCGAAAAAGCAGGCCGAAAAAGCAGGCTGAAAAAGCAGTTCGAAAAAGTAAAGCAGAAGGGGCAGCATTGAAGGAAAATTATTATAGCCATCTACAACCAGGTTCCCTTGTTAGTATTGTTTTTTTTTAGGGTATTATAAGTTTCAGCTGTAAGTGTGCATTATACCAGCATTTCCATTTTGGTAATCCATGTAAATGCCAAAGTCTTAGCCATATTTCATGAGCATTGTATTAGAAATTTGATTGCAATCAAAAAGATAATAGTTGCTGGTGTCATTTAAACAATTCAATCTCATTATTTATCAGCTAGATAGTTTGCATACCAACTGTTTGCAAAAATGCCAGTTGGCCGTAGGTGTTCTTTTCTCATGCTTAGATCATAATATATGCACTGAATATTGTCAAAATTAGGAGCACACTCATGTTAGGTCATTGTGTAGTTCATTGTAATCTTCTATCACTAGATTCTCATTGATGCAAATTGGAAAAGAGTCATTTAAAGCCAACTGAAATACTATATCAGTCATACGTCCCTTGCATGTGAATTGTTTGATGAAATTCCTTGAGTTTTCATCAGCATTTTTTTGAGGGCAGATTTGAGGTGGGCTATTACAGTGGTATCAGAGCTTGCTTGCAAAGTGTTTGACGAAATGTCAAACAACTGAAGTATAAAGATTTTTTGGTGTTTGAAGAAGTTATAACCTGTTGGGGTCATTACATGTTGTAGGTAGTTTAATGCATGTCATGGTGTGTACGAAACCAAATATTGCACATATTATAGGAGTTATTAGAAGGTATATGAGTCATCCTTGGATTGAGCATTAGAATGCAACCAAATGGATTCTTAGTTATTTGAGAGGTACATCTAGTAAATGTTTATAGTTTGGGGACTCTGCTACTTTTTTACAAGGCTATGTTGGCTCAAATTTGGTAGGGGGTCTAGACACCAAGCATAGTACTATAGGATATGTATTACTATTGGTGGGACAACAGTGAGATGGAATTCCTAGTTACATAAGGTGAATTCTTTATCCACTACAAGGGTAGTGTATGTTGCTGCTATAGAGGTAGACATGAAGAAGATATGGCTTCATTTTTTAATAGAAGGGTTGGGACATCCACAAAAATAAAACTACCTATATATAGATAGACAAAGTGTCATTCATCTTGCCAAGAATTTTGTTTTACATTCCAAGAAAAAACACATATAGCTATGGTACCATTTCATTTGATCAGTTTTGGATGATGGAGAGTTCAAGCTTGAAAATATACATAGAGGTGGAAATCTAGCAGATATTTTTATAAAGGTAGTAGCAAGGGAAAATTTGAACTCCACTTCAACTTCAGTTGGTCTTCTAGGTTGAAAGCGATAAAATAGAACAATAGAGTCCATGGTGGTTTTACACTCCAAAAGGAGCTACAAGTTTACCAATTAAATGATTAGTCCCCAAGTGAGAGTTAATTATTGTGGAGTCTAATCAGTCTCCAAGTGGGTCAAGGGCCTTGTAGGGTCCAAGGATAATGCCCAAGGCTCAAGGGGCAACACCCTTGAGGCCAAAAATAAGTTTATTATTGTAAAAGACATCGGGAGTTATTTTTTCTAATAGATGACATATTATAGCCCTAGTTTTGTAACCACCATAAGTCTTGTATGAAATGGATTAGGGTTAGGAATTTTATGTTGTATGATCATTTAGTAGATTCTTGCAATGGTATTGAGTTGCAAGGGATTGTAGATTGTAATCAAGTTGAAATCATTGGATAATAATATTGGACTAGTTGTTTGGTGGATGTAGCCCAAGGATTGGGTGAACCATGTTAACTCTTTGTGTTTTTTGTCTATTTATGTGTGCTTTATTCCTTTGTGATATTGGTTATATTTGCATGTAATTGTTATTTTTGTGTCACTAATCTTCACAAATACTATTTTGATATGTTTTACTTCTAACTAAATATTATAATAAGAAAATTGTCCAACATGAACATATGAATATGCAAAATTCTAATTTAGTTCCTTTATCTTGTTTAACATAATTAGATTGTTCCCTGATGGGGCCTACTTTATGTACATATCCAAATTCTTTATTATTATGTTATTAGATGAGATTACTAGATTTCTAATCAGGGTTTAGTTTTAGTGAAATATTATTGTGGTTACTCTGTAAAGTTCTTGTTGCTTAGATTTTTTTAATAGTTTGCTTCTCGTATGTTTTTATGTTACTTTAAAAATAGGCAATGTTGTATCTTTAGCTTATTATTGCTTGTTATGCTTGATTAATTTTAGTTAATTTATTATTTTTTATTACTTATAGTTCTATTTAGTTGATTTTTAAAGCTTTTTTGGCAACTGTTCTTCATTTGAATAAGATAAAAAATTGAATAAGGGCATCACACATAACATGATGATCCATTACAAGTTTGTGTCCCTATTTCTATGGTTAAATGTCTCTTATAATCCATAAAATGATTGTTCATTTAGATAACATGTCTCTAAGTTTATGAACTTAATAGCTAGGAGCACAAGTGGGTATAAGAAGCTCTACATAAAGACCAAAAAAATTATATATACTCTAAAAATTATATATACTTAAGTGTACATTGATGCGTTTGTACATAATCACATTAACTATATATTGTAGAGACCTAAATATGATTACGTAAAATCATAATTAAATTTAGTTATCTTCTAAGGCAATATTATTTAAATATTTATCATTTAATTATTTTATGTTATCCTCTAGATAATTAACCTAATTAGTTGACTATAGTCTAATTAATAAATCAACATTACAACCAATAGTCTAATTATTAATCAAATCTCCCTTCTTGTATTAAATTAAATAACTACATAAAACCTAATTATTTTGATTTCCCAAAATCTCATTTTGATTAAATAATCCCCTTTAATCAATCCTAACCTCTAGGTTTAGACTCAACCCAACTCATTAACCCATAAAAGCACACTCAATTAACTAATTAATCCTAGTTAATTGAGTGACGTAGGAGCACCCATTGCACAAGAACAATTAGGATGTCAAAGGCCACAAAATAGTTAATTTGATCGTATTCAGTCATTTGTGATGTTTTTGAATAAATCAAGTCCATGTTATGTAAAGGCTTCACAAGTCATTTGTAAAACATGTTATAGTTTGAAATGTCAAAATTGGTTAACTAGACTATATATTCATCGTTTTGTAAGGTCAAATATGGGAACCTTGTGAGATAGCAAAAAAAATCTATTTCTTAAGGCTCCTGAATTACAACCTACGAAACTACAAAATTTTGTTATTTTGTAAGTATTAAAACTACAACCAACAAAACTGCAAAATTTCATTATTTTTTATGTACCAAAACTATAATCTACAAAATTGTGAAGTGTCGCTATTTTGTAGGTACCAAAAATTGCAAGTTGCAAATCAGCAAATAGTTCCAAAATGAGAATATGTTTGGTTAGGGAAGTTGATATAGTTTATAACTCTTGTAGGATTCAAATGCTCAGTTTGGTTGTAACTATCATGGGAAGATGAATGTGCATTTGTTGAATTGTCATAAGGTGTTGAAGAGTATTTAAATAACATTGTTGGGTCAAGTTTAGAAAGTGGTGAATAGTTAGAGGTTAAAAGTTACAAATTTGTGGCATTTGTCTATCACTCATGGTCTATAGACAAGGTGCCAAGAAAATAAAGAACATGCTAGAGTAATTGGATATTTTATAATTAAGTCTATTTTGTTTAAGCTAAACTTTAGGTATATAATAGTTAATTCTTTTATTAATTATTATCATGCAACATAGGTTAGTTACCTTTTAGGGTTTCGATCTTATTTTATAAGGATTTATCTCTTTTTGTAACATTCATTCATTAAATACAATTTGAAATTCTTTTTAGTACATCAAGAATGTCTCATCTTTTATTGATCTTTGAATTTGAGCCTTGGTAGCTTTTTTCCTCTCTTTTTGTGATAGGTGTTTGTATGTGGTGATTCTTGGGAGCCATGGGGTTGAGCTTTCATCAACTTCAACATAGTATTAGAGCTTCAAACTTTCATGCCCCTATTCTCTTTGTGAAAGTTCTCGCTTTAGTTTTCATATCTATTATATTTTAGAGGTTTTTTGTATTGGATCTAGGGGTCACTTTTTTTTGGTGCACTTTGAGCCCAAATGGACCCCACTATTGGATTTGTATCACCCAAAAATCTCTATTTCCATATAAAGTTTGTCCAATTTGGACATAGTTGTAATCTCAGGCAAAATAAATTGCCCTAGGTATGACATGCTTCTTGAGGTGATGATCAAAATTTAAAAATTATTTTAGAAAAAAAGGGGCGTTGCTTTAAAAATTTGAAAAAAAGTATTTCAAATTAAGAAAAAATCATGTGATTCTTGCATCGTCAAAGTACACCTATGTCAACCAAGTATTGATGCATGTCAGTGTAGGTATGATGCATGTGCAAAGCATGATGTCGTCATCCTCTAGCCAAAATTTGATGGCCTTTAAAATGTCACCTTTTTGAGTTTTATTTCATAAAAATATTTGGTGGTGTTTTAATTGTATCTTGGACATACAAAGGTTTTTTTGGCAAATATTATATCGTCAGAAAGCTCTTTTTGAGCCTATCATGATGGTTTAGGTTATTTTAGTTTTTGGTGCAATTTGGTTTCTTGTTTATATAATCAAAGCTAGGAGTTCTATTTTGCACTATGGGAGACATATCTTGAGTATCTAGTCTCTGATTTGGGAAATTTTTTATATCATTAGAAAGGTCTTTCTATACTTTTTCTAGTGATGATGGTTATTTTTTCATATTCTACTTCAAGTGCATTCTATTCATTTTTTTGCATTTTTGCATTTTTGCATTTTGGTAGATATCTTGGTTGTTTCTGTAATACCCCTAAATTGGCACATTCGTATTCCAAACCAATTTTGATTTATCAATATTACTTAAGTCCTATTGTACTACACATTTTTTATTTTGATAATCTTTACTCGACCTAAGTGCCAAATGTAGAAAATCATTAATCTATTAATCACTTACTTTGCTTAATTCCTAAATATTAATTGAATTTGCTAAATGAAAACCTCTTAATTTAATTAATTTAACTATAATTCTTAACTACTTAAATTAAATTAAATCCACCCCTTTAGCTAATACACATAAAGAAGGAATTAAAATGCTTTGGTTTAATTAAATATGTCATGACTATTAAAATCAACTATTTAATTAATTAGAATATCTAATTATGACTACATGTTTGAATGGATCAATATCCTTTCCTATTTCATCTCACATGAAAAAGGAATTAATAATATTGATTAATTCAAATATGTCCTCATAATTTTTGAAACTAATTATTTAATTAATTAGAAAATTTAATTATGAGCACATATTTGAATGGATCATTATTATCTCTTATTTCCTCTCATTCAACTCCATAAAAAATGGACTCAATCTTATCTTCAATCAGGACCGTACATGTGGTTTGATCTTGACTGCTGATCAAATTTTAGGATTCTATAAAAGAAACCTTCAATCTCTCATTTTGAGGAATGCACATGAAAAGTATCAAATTAATGCTAATTTGATTTCTCAAGTGTCTTTTATTCAAATTTTCTCTTGCTTTCATATGCTCATCATTTAGACTAAAATGCATTTATCTAATTATTATTTTTCATTGTTCTTAGAATAGTTTCGATATCATTTAGATAAATCTAATATCTTTGCATTTGAAAAATATAAAAAATATAGATTATATTGCATTTGCATGCTTTCAAATCCTTCATACTAGTTTGTTCTGGTTGTTGATGTCTCAATACTGCGAGTGAATAGCAAAACTCCATCTAGTTAGAAGGAAATAGATCACTTTGTTCAATCATATTGAATGGACAATCCCATGTTCATTTCAGGATGTTTCTAACATGTAAAGATCATGTTTAAGTGTGTGTGGATTTTCCTCCCCATAGACCAAGACGAGGTAGAGGTAGAGGTCAAAATCGTGGTCAAGGTCATTCTCAACCGTACATATAGTCTAAGTACAATGAAGAGTCTTCAAGATCTCCTTCACCTATTACTTCATGTGGTCCTGAAAGAATATTTTCCATCAACTTGCAACAAGTTAGGAACTCGTTATATCAAGAATATCTCGATCTTCACAAGATACCTACGTCTTTCAATAGAACAACTTAACATTTGTTTGAAACACCTATACAATATAAACAAACTGAAACCTACAATATTCCTAGAATGGCAAATGAAGATCACAATATAGGTGAACATAGTAGGAGAAGAAATGAAGAGGAATTCCAATTAAACAAAAGGATGAAGGACCCTTACAACTATACCAACGAATATGAGGAAACTAAAGAGATACCCCAAGAAGACATAGATAAATTTTGTAAATATAAAAAAATTTAGAAAATCATGGAGATCCTACTCCATGATGAGAAGGAGAAATATTTCCTCAAACTCAATCAAGAAGGAGCAAAATTACCTCAAAATTTCAACGTTGAAACAACTGTCACATAAGAAGAAGAAATTGAAACTTCCAAGTTACAAAAACAACTCCAGGCAATGCAAGAGCAATTGGCCCAAATGTTGCATGACAAGGATAAACTAACTAAAATATACATGATAGACACCATTTGTTGATTTCCTTTCGATAAGGACTTGTACATGTCTCCTTTTCCTCGAGGAGTGGAGTTTCCCAAATACAACAAATACTTAGGAACATCTAATCCCCAAGATCACTTGTGGGAGTTCGGTGCTTTTCCTATGGAATTCATACACAACCAAACATATCTTATGTGGTTATTCCCACAGGGTCTAGGTGTTCAAGCAATGGAATGACTTTCAAGACTACCTCCTAGTGTTAAAACATTTTACAAGATTGCCAATATGTTTATTCAACAATACTCACACAATAAACAATATCTAGTCAACATACGTGATTTGTGTAACCTTAAACAAAAAGTTGGATAACATTTCCTAATGTTTCTCCAAAGATGGCGACAATTGTATACCAAATACTCACGAAAAATCCCTAAAACAAAAAAAGCTTGATATCTTCATGGATAATCTTTTGCCTGATTTTGGGTATAAGATATAACTTCAAGGTCCATACAACTTTGAAGATATGATTAAACAAGCTATCTAAATAGAGGAATTCAATGTCAAAAATGGTAAAATAACCCTTCAAAAAGATATCAAACAAGGATCCACCTCCAGCAAAGATAAATCCAAGTACATTAAAAAGAACCATGAAGTAGTACATGATGGAGTAGTAGATAACATCACTCATGAACCTGCTAAAGTGGCTTTCAATCTCATGGATAACATCAATGCATCTAAAACTACAGACAAATCTAATATGGATAACAAAACCTTTGGAAACAAAACAAAGAACACATCTTGGGTTACTTGACAAAAACATGAATACATGCCTTCGGGTGAACCTTTAGACATGGTCTATTAAACATCACTCCAAAATCAAATCATTACTCCATTGGATAATTCTCATCCTTATGATCCACAACTACAACCTACATGGTAAAATGAGAATGCATATTGTGAATACCATTAGAATAAGGGTCACAAAACAAACAACTGTATCAACCTACATCACAAGGTTTAGGACCTAATTGATAATGGTGAAATAGTTGTTGGTGGACATAACAAGCATTTAGATCACAAAGCTTTTAAAGAACCATTTCCCCCTTATGACAAGGGAGAAAGTTCTAAACATAAAAACAATAATATGGTCAACTATAAATACACCAATGATGATAATGTTATCAACATGGTTGAACCTTTGGATTTTGAATCTTGTGATGTTATCACAATTAAAGGAAGAAATGACAACACCAAACCTAAGACTCCATTTGTCTTAAGAGGTGCTACATCTTTTATATCTAACCACAAACAATCCCAATCTCATGCCAATGTTGTTACACTCATGCCAAGATAGTACTCAAAGGCCCTATGCCTTCTACTCCTAAGGTAGATCAACATAAAGACAAACCTATTGTTGGTTCATCCAGAAAGAATTCAAAAACTATGACATCCTCCACAATTATGAACTATAGTATCCTCAAACAATTGCAATGGATGAATGCTTAGATAACAATCTTTGAATTACTCAAAATCTTGCCTGATCATAGGTAGATTCTAGACAAATTCCTCAACAAGGCAAGCGTACCTCAAGATCTTGATCTTGATAGGTTTCAATTTATGGTAGGTCACTTGACCTCATCTCATTATTTGTCCTTTTTTGAAGAGAACAATAATTCATTGAGTCATCCTCATAGTCAACCATTGCACATTGAAGTCATGATACATCAAAAATGCGTTCATCGTGTGCTCATAGATAATGGAGCTAGTCTGAAAATCTATTTTGTTACTTTGCTCAAATAATTGGGTTATTCTGAAGAGTCTATTGGTCCTCATCACAAAATAACCATCAAGGCATATGATGAAGTCAAACATAAATCCCTAGGTCTTGTTGTGTTTCCACTTCGAGTTGGTCCAATAGAAAGGGATGTTACTTGTCCAGTCCTTGAAATTCCATTAGCATTCAATATATTGTTAGGGTGACCATGCATACATGAAATGCAAGCTATGCCTTCAATGTACCATCAATGTGTCAAGTTTCCATTCCAAGGCTCTAAAGTTACTATACCTGCTAATGCTAGTTGCACTTGTAACATGCTAAAAGATGTTGAAAGTTTTATACCTACTAATAGAGAATCTACATATCATCATGTCAATAAGCTAAAAGAAATGGAGAAATCACTCAAGTTGACAAAAAATGGGATGGGTGAGTATCACATGGAACTTGTTCTATCTCTGACATCTCTTCCTGAGTCTCCCCATCATTATGGGAGACCATTTGAAGCAAAGAAACCTTTTGTGCTATCACCTTAGACTAAGTTCAACGGTGCCTTTGTCAAATCTACTATACCTCCTAGAAGAGCAAGATGAAAACAGAGCCATCACTGCATGGTTATATAAAGAGGAAATTCCAACTAATCTCATAAATCAGTCTTGTAGGATCACTTTTGAAAAAGTATGGTCCAAGTCTTAAGCTAATGAAACACTTTGGTTACAAAAGCAATGGTCCAATTGGATCAAGAGGCAATTAAATAAGCCACGTCTTGCAAACAATGCCAACTTTATGGAAATTTGATTCATGCTCCAGCTAGGGAGCCAATTCCATTTATCACACTTTAGCCATTTCAACAATGGGCCTTTAATCTAGTGGGTTAGATTCATTTGTCTTCTTCAAATGGACACAATTTCATCATCACAGCTACAAACTACTTCACCAAATGGGTGGAAGTAGTCCCTCTTTCTGAGGCTAATGGTAAAACTATAGCTCTATTCATTCTTAATTAAATCATATGCAGGTATGTTGCACCATCTTCCATCATTACTAACAATGGGGGATAGTTTAAACATAAGGATCTCAAAGAATTGTGCTCAAAGTTTAGAATCAAGTAGCATTGGTCTTCTATTTATTACCCCCAGGGTAATGGACAAGCAAAAGCATCTAAAAAAGCTATCCTTAAGATCTTACATCGCACAATCAACAAATATGGAAGGGATTGGGACCTTCAGATTAATCCATCTTTATGGGCATATAGAACTAGCATCAGAACTCCAACGAGAACAACACCCTTTGCTTCAGTATATGGAGCAAATGTTGTGCTTCCTATTGAAGTCAAGATTCCTACTTTGAGAATCTCTCAAAAAGGCCTCATTAATGATGATGATTACAAAATGTCTCAGCTTCAAGAGCTAGAATTGCTAGATGAATATCGACAAGTGGCGTCTGATCATTTATGAGCTTATCAAAAGTGAACATCTAAAAGCTACAACAAGAAAGTCAAACCATGTGAACTCCAAGTGGGTGACCTCATCCTAAGGGAAAACCCTAATAATCAACAAAAATGGATACAGAAAGGGAAGTTTGAACCTAATAGGCTTGGTCCATACATTGTTATTGCAATATTTGGGTCTGGTGCTTATCAACTCTCAACAACTGAAGGAGAATCATTGAAAGAGCTGATCAATACTCTTCATCTGAAAAGGTTCTACAGCTAACATGCTTTTGCAATTTTTTCTACATACTTAAAAGTCCTAAAAAAATCTATTATCTTGGTGAAAACCTAGCAATAGGCACCCTGGCAATACAAAAAAATAGAAAAATACAAAAATACAAAAACACAAAAAAAACGAAAAAGAAGAAAAGTGTCATTACTAAAAACTTGGCAAAAAAGCATCAGGGTAGCAAAAATAGTTTTTCTTCCAAAAGGTGAAAACCTAATAAAGAAGTGCCTCTTGTTTCAAATGCTACATCTTACAGCACATCTTCTGGCTCTTGTACAATTGCTTTCCTGCTTTAGTTTGTTGCTTTTGCTCATGCATCCATGGATTGAATCTAGTAATGGTCTCAAGGAAACACCTTATAGTTTCATAGAAGATATCTTAATCTTTAATCACTAGTTGTTCTAACTATGTTTGTCTACTGTCACTTACTTTACTATAGAGATTCCTCTCAAAGAAGATCTCTTAAGCTTTAGTCACCAGTTGTTCTAACTGCATCTGCCTACTATCACTTATTTCACTAATGAGATTCCTCTCAAAGAAGAGCTCTTCCATATTAGTTACCAACTATTCCAACTGGATCTATCTATTGTTGCTTACTTTACTATAGAGATTCATCTTGAAGAAGATCTCTTTCATGTCAGCCACTAGTTGTTCTAACTATGTTTATTTATTATTGCTTACTTCACTAATGAGATTCCTCTTAAAGAAGATCTCTTTCACGTCACTCACCGATTATTCTAACTGCATCTGTCTACTATCACTTAGTTCCTACTAAAATTCTTCTCAATAAAGGTTTCTCTTTGACATCAGTCAAAATTTTTTCTAAGTAAGTTTGTCTAGCCTTGTCCTCCTACTGAGGATATTTCTTACACATATGTTTTAAGCATCAACACTTGACATCAATCCTATAACACTGACACTAAAATGGAAATATTGGCACTGTTTGAGTTATGTTGGGATTTTCTTTGTTTGTTATGCTTTTGCTTTATCATTTTCCTTTGAGCAACTCAAGGATGTCTCTTTTGACTAGATAAGTGAGGACTAGGGGCATGATCTTTTCTTTGATTTCTGCTTGTTGGTTTGGTTCCAATGATATAAAGCATACATATAAAAGGGATGTCCACTATAAGAGCCTCTATCTAGTATTGGATGGTCGTGTGTACCTCAACTCATTTTATATGGATATTTTAGTGAGGTTGATTCTTCTCCTTGACTATCTGAGTGAATTCTCTATGCTATAATATAATATTGATACTCATCCTGCTATGTGAATGTATGGGTCACTGCAAGCATACTTCACACATTTCTATGTTAGGTTAGGAATGCAAGAGTCATTGCAAACATAATCTTTATTGAATACTTAGCATAAGAAGGATCTCTCTTCTGTCTGGTGTGTTTTCATGCAAGAAACATTTCGATCATCCTAGTACTTATGCCCTGATGCTTATGTTCTCTTGTTTCATTAAAAGGGACAAATGTTCTGGTCATTCTCACTTCTTGTGCCTTAATTCTTACATTTAATCCCAACAAAACTAAGACACATGTCATATTCATATTCTCATGATTGCAATGTCAATGTGAATTGTATGACATTTGTAGGTCTAACTAAACAATCAATGACGATAATTTTATGAGCTTAGTAACTAGACCTAGGGATATGTCTAGCATGGGGTTGCATTTCATACTTCACTTGCATAAGAGTACATTTCGATTACTACTTTATTTGCATCTTTTAAAATGAGAGTTTGTTAGTTTCTTCAAAGTATCATGTTTATTCTCAACTGCACAAGTGTCCAACACCTTCGTGTGTCCTTTTGACTTTTGTGGGATACCTAGAAGAGGAAGATGAAAACAGAGCCATCACTACATGGTTATATAAAGAGGAAATTCTAACTAATCTCACAAATCAGTTTTATGAGATCACTTCTAAAAAGTATGGTCCAAGTCTTAAGCTAATGAAATGTTTTGGTTACAAAGGCAATGGTCCAATTGGAGCAAGAGGTAATTAAATATGCCATGTCCTAAAAATAGTGCCAACTTTATGGAAATTTGATGCATGCTCCAACCAGGGAGCTAATTCCATTTATCATGCTTTAGCCATTTCAAAAATGGGCCTTTGATCTAGTGGGTCAGATTCATTTGTCTTCTTCAAATGGACACAAGTTCATTATCACAACTACAGACTACTTCACCAAATGGGTGGAAATAGTCCCTCTTTTTGAGGCTAATGGTAAAACTACAGCTCTATTCATTCTTAATTACATCATATGTAGATATGGTGCACCATCCTCCATCATTACTAACAATGGGGGATAGTTTAAAAACAAGGATCTCAAAGAGTTGTGCTTAAAGTTTAGAATCAAGTAGCATTGGTCTTCTATTTATTACCCCCAAGGTAATGGACAAGTGGAAGCATCTAAAAAAGCTATCCTTAAGATCTCACATCACATAGTCAACAAATTTGGAAGGGACTGGGACCTTCATACTAATTTATCTTTATGGGTTTACAAAACTAGCATCATAACTCCAACGAGAACAACACCCTTTGCTTTGGTATATGGAGCGGATCGTGTGCTTCCTATTGAAATCAAGATTCCTACTTTGAGAATCTCTTTGAAAGGCCTCATTAATGATGATGATTATAGAATGTCTCAGCTTCAAGAGCTAGAATTTTTAGATGAATGTTGACAAGTGTTGTATGATCATCTATGAGCCTATTGAAAGCGAATGTCTAAAAGCTACAACAAGAAAGTCAAACCATGTGACTTCTAAGTGGATGACCTTGTCCTAAGGGAAAACCCTAAGAATAAAAAGCAATGGATATAGAAAGGGAAGTTTGAACCTAATAGGCTCAGTCCATACATCGTTATTGCAATATTCAGATTTGGTGCTTATCAAATCTCAACAACTAAAGGAGAATCGTTAAAAGAGCTAATCAATACTCTTCATCTGAAAAGGTTCTATAGCTAACATGCTTTTGCAGCTCTTTATACATACTTAAAGTCCTAAAAAAATATACTATCTTGGTGAAAACCTAGCAACAGGTGCCTTGGTAATAAAAAAAAGTTAAAAATTTAAAAATACAAAAAAATTGAAAAAGAAGAAAAGTGTCATTGATGAAAACTTGGCAAAGAAGCATCATGGTAGGAAAAATAGATTTTCTGCCAAGAAGGTGAAAACTTGGTAAACAAGCACCTCTTATTTCAAATGCTACATCTTGCAGCACATCTTTTGGCTCTTGTACTATTTCTTTCTTGCTTTAGTTTGTTGCTTTTGCTCATGCATCCATGGATTGAATCTAGTCATAGTCTCGGGGCAACACCTTATAGTGTCATAGAAGATATCTTAAGCTCCAATCACCAATCGTTCTAACTATGTTTGTCTACTATTGCTTACATTACTATAGAGATTCCTCTCAAAGAAGATCTCTTAAGCTTCAGTCACGAGTTGTTCTAACTGTGTTTGTCTACTATTGCTTACTTCACTAATGAGATTCCTCTCAAAGAAGATCTCTTTTGCATTAGTTACCAATTGTTCTAACTACATCCATCTATTGTTGCTTACTTTACTATAGAGATTCCTCTTGAAGAAGATCTCTTTCATGTCAGTCACTAGTTGTTCTAAATGCGTCTATCTATTATTGCTTACTTCACTAATGAGATTCCTCTCAAAGAAGATCTCTTTTTGTAATGTCCCCTTTCTAGAATTCATAGCATGATGTTGTCGTTAGCCTATTTCCCCACAGTTCCGTAGGCTAACTAGGACATTAAAGGGGCTTAGAGGCCATTTGGCCTAGACAGTTTTAGTTGCAGGTCTTTCTGAGGGGTTCTAGGGCAACTTTGGGCATACTTACTATTTATAGTATGTCATCTTGGATATGGCCGGACATTCAGTCACAGTGGTATGTCGATGGTAATTGTTTAAAATCGATAGGAAAACTTATTTATCATTGATAAGATTTGTTATGCATTGGTAAAGCCATTTTATAAAGTTAAATTTAAATATTTAACTTTATTAATGCATAGACTATAGTTTGTGGGAAATATTTAAATTAAAAGAGTTCCCTTTATTTTTATAACACATTGGAGACATAAGGTACATATAGGGAGTTATGTTTTATCCCACATTGAGAAAACAAAGGATTGAGCTCTTGTGAGAACACTATAAAAGAAATGGACGAGCTTTTTTTTGTATGCTTGGATGAAGATTAATGTTATGTTGCTGGATATCTGATTATCGGGCTTGGAGGATGGAATCCCTCTTTGCTAGCATTCTCTTCACTGTTGGAAGACACAGTCAGGAGGATCAAGGGTGTTTTCACTTCAGGAAACACACTGGGTTTCATTTGGGGCGTTCGCATAAAGAAATTTACAAGGGTTTGAGGTGCAGATCTGAAGTTAGTTATTGCTATAGTGCCGCATGACCAATATTTTGCTACAGTACAATGTGAACAGTGTTGGTATCAAGTTTACTTATTTTTTCGGCTGATTAGAAGTTTGGAGGGCTGCCGACTACATCTGCAAAATACTACGGCAACTAATTCCAGGTTTCTTCTATCAAATTTTGATACTTTGCATAATAATTGTTGAATACAAGTCTGAATAGTTGTTGCAGCCTTTAAGGCAGCTGTAAGTGCACATCTACATTTAAAAATCACCCTTTTATCAGCAGATTGAAAGAGTTTCCAGATTTTTCATATACTGTTGAATGTGTGCCAAGTGTTTGTGAAAATGTTATGATGTGTATTATGCATTTTAATGTCACTTCATAGTTGTTCGTAAATCTACTCATTGGAAAGCAATTTATTGAAGAAATCAACTTTATGAGTTTGCATACAAAGTGTTTGACAATATTCCTTAAGTTAAATTTCTACAAGTCAAAGTTCAAATCAGGGGAGGATATTACAGTGGTATCAGAGCTATAAGTCCTACCATCCTGTGGAGGTCTTATAGGAAATTTGGAACTGGCTGATAGAGGGGAAAGTGTTTGATGAAATGTCAAAACACTAAAATCAGAGCATTTATGTTTGAGCATGCGACAAGGGCCTTATAATTTCCCCAATACCAGAGCAAGAGAAAGTAGGAGTTCAGACCTGCAAAGCAAACAGTCTAGTTCATCCATACAGGGGGGTATAGAATCCAGTCATACAGACACAGTGGAGGTATTCTTTGATCAAGATAGCAATATGGGTGACCGAGATGATAGGAATACAAGATTAGGTGGAGGCGAGAATGCTAGTCCAGAGCCTGGAGAGAAAAGATTCTTACAGTTATTAGAGACCTTGGTACAGGGTCAGCGAGTAGCAGAACAAAGGGCACAGGAACAAAATTAGAGATTGGATCTTATGATGCAAATGATGGCTCGTCAAATGGGGTTGAATGCTAACATGGGTGGAGGAAATAATCAGAATGGTAACAATCAGAATGGAAATGATCAGGATGGGACACATAATGGAGATGAACAAGTTGGGAACAATTTTGGTCATGCACCCTAGCGAGCTAGGACAGTGAGTTCAAGGCCCATGATTCCTACATTTCCTCCTAGAGCTCCAAAGTAGCTCGTACCAGAGCCCCATATTACTGATATACAGGACTAGTTGAGGAGAGATTGGGAAGCCGGAGGGCCAAATTTTACTGCTGCAATTACCTTTAGAGAGTATATGGATGTGCGGATGAAACATATGCCACGTGGACATGATAGGAACCAGAGCTATGAGCTACGAAAGAAAGTAGGGAGACTTGAGTTACCATATTATGATGGCTCAGGAAAGTCTACAGAAAAAGCTTGGGTTCAAAAGCCTGACACATACTTTCAGTTGAACCCTATGCCCGAGGAAGAAGCTATTAAGTACACAACAATTCATCTGGATGGGTTAGCACATGAGTGGTGGCATCATGGTATGGTCACTATGGGACATGCACACATTACCTCATATGTGGAGTTTATAGAGAGGCTGATTGAACATTTTGATAGGAAGGATCCAAAACTCCATTTCAAGGAGTTAGCTCAGCTTAAACAATGGGGATCATTGGAAACATACATTTCAGAGTTTCAGAAACTTGCAGTGTTAGTAACAGATGTATCTAAATGGAGGATACTAGTTCTATTTATGGATGGGTTAGCTAATCCGTTGAGAGGGTGGATTAAAGCTCTCAACCCTCCCACTTTGCAGGAAGCCATTAAGAAAGCTCGTGACATGGATTCCTCTTCATCTTCAAAAAATAAATTCCAGGCAAAGAGTTTCCCTTCAAGGAAAGATAAGGACATGAAACCTTTTCATAAAGAGGTTCAGCCAACTAAGGAGGAAAGTAAGAGGTTGGACAATGAGACACTTAATGATCTCAGGAAGAAGAAGCTTTGTTTTCATTGTAGGGAGCCTTGGTATTTGTCACATAAGTGTCCATTGAAAGCAAAAGCTAAGCAAATGGAGTACTTTTCAGCCGAAGAGTCAGTAGATGGAGATTCAGAGCAGTCATCTGAATCAGATGGAGATGATGATAGTTCTTCACAGGAGGAAGCACACGGTGATAGCACGATAGCTCAGTTGTCAAGTATACAGGAGGCCATCACTTTCAGAGTTAGGGGAACCTTGGATGGACAGAGAGTTGTGGCACTCATTGATACAGGGGCGACACATAACTTCATTGATGAGAAGTTTGTGACACACAGAGGGCTACATACAGAGGAGCATAGGGGATTTAAGGTGATGGTTGCCGATGGCTTCAAAATTGAATGTACCAAGAAAATCTCCAACTTGCAACTTTGTTTGGGAGATTATGACATGACAGGAGATTTCTTTGTGGTCAACATTGGTGATCAAGATATGGTGTTTGGGATGAACTAGATGAAGTCTCTGGTAGTGTTTACATTTAACCTTGAGAAAATGGAAATGAGGTTTAAGGCAAATGGTAAGAAGATAGTGCTCAGAGGTTTGTCAGATGGGAGACTTCGAGTGGTGTCACTCAAGCGGATGCAGAGTTTCTTTAGACATGATCAGGTGCAGTGGGCAGCAGAGTTTAGAGTAATGCCTGAGATGACAGAGCAGCAGAAACAAGAGTATCCACCTAATGTACAAAAAATAATAACCAAACATACTAAGGTGTTTGGTGAGATACCTCCAGGGAGACCCCCAGATAGGGGAATCAAGCATGTTATTGAATTAGAGGAAGGGGCTAAGCCAGTTATCATCACACCTTACCGCCATCCGAAGAGATCTAAGGATGAAATAGAAAAGGCAATTAAGGAGTTGATTGACATGGGGCACATACGGCCAAGCAAAATTCCTTTCGCTTCTTCAGTAGTATTGGTGAAGAAGAAGGATGGTACAATGAGGATGTGCATTGATTATAGGGAGCTAAACAAGAAGACAATCAAGAACCAATACCCTATCCCGTGCATCGATGAGCTTATTGATGAATTGCATGGTGCATGCTACTTCTCCAAGATTGATTTGAGATGCGGTTACCATTAGATACGGGTTAGAGAGGTGGATGTGGAGAAGACAACTTTTAGATGCCACTATGGACATTTTGTGTTCTTAGTCATGCCCTTTGGGTTGACAAATGCCCCTGCCACTTTCTAGTCCTGTATGAATAGAGTGTTCAGAGATCAGTTGAGGAAGTTTGTGTTGATATTTTTTGATGATATACTGATATACAGCCGTACTTGGGAGGAACATTTGAAGCATATTGATACAGTGCTCAGTATTCTAGAGAGGGAGTCATTATATGCCAAGATGAGTAAATGTGAGTTTGGGATGACAGAGTTGCTCTATCTAGGGCATATTATTAGTGTAGGAAGTGTTCGGGTTGACCCAGACAAGATCAGGGCCATTCTGGATTGGCCACCACCGAGGAACACTTCACAACTCAAGGAATTTCTCGGGCTTTGTGGGTTCTACCGCAGATTTGTGAAGGGATTTTCACAGATAGCAGCACCACTTACATATTTGACACGAAAAGATAGTTTCAAGTGGTCAGAGAGGGCTCAGGATTGTTTTGATAGGTTTAAGGAGCTGATGAGTACATGTCCTGTTTTAGCCATTCCAGATTTCACCAGGCCCTTTGAGCTGCAGTGTGATGCCTCGGGAGAGGGCATAGGAGCTGTTCTCATGCAAGACAAACATCCCATCACATATGAGAGTAGAAAATTATGAGGTGTGGAGAGAACCTACAACATCTACGACAAAGAGATGCTAGCAATCATGCACGCGCTAGCTAAGTTCAGGCAGTACTTAGTGGGAAGCCGGTTCACAGTAAAAATAGATCATAATAGCTTGAAACATTTCCTTGGACAGAAGGACCTTAATGACAGGCAACAAAAATGGGTGAGTAAATTACAGGCCTATGATTTTGACATAGCCTATGTCAAAGGGAAGAAAAATATTGTTGCAGATGCTTTATCTAGAAGGCCTCATTTGCTTGCTGTTGGGATAGTCATGGATGATTGGAGAGAGATGATCTTGGTAGAATATGCTAAGGATAGTTGGGCATCTAGCATTATTGAGGGAGCTATTCAAGATAGTCGATACACTGTCGTAAATGATCTGATCATCTACAAGGAAAGGATTTATTTAGTACCCGGGTTTGCTATGAAGCAGAAGATTTTGAGGGCATTTCATGATTCACCAATGGCAGGACATCCCGGATTCTTTAAGACATATTGGCAGGTGAGAGAGCACTTCACTTGGAAAGGACTCAAATTAGAGGTGCTTTAGTTTGTGAGGGAATGCCCTGTGTGTCAGCAGAACAAATAGGAACATTCTTTTTTGGGTGGTTTACTACAGCCCCTACCCATACCAGAGAAGAAGTGGGATAGCATTTCCATGGATTTTATCACAGGCCTCCCCAAGGCACAGGGTCGGGATTGTATCTTTGTTGTGGTAGATAGATTGACAAAATTTGCACATTTCTTTGCCACTTTTGGCAGGAGTTGTTCAGGTTATGTGGAACAGAGCTCACTCCGAGTACCAGCTACCACCCCCAAACTGATGGGCAGACAGAGATAGTGAACAAATGGGTTGAGGGGTACCTTCGAAACTACATTGCAAGAGAGCAGAAGGCTTGGGTGAAGTGGCTACATCTAGGGGAGTACTGCTATAATACCTCTTTCCATATGTCTATTCAAATGTCCCCTTTTATGGAACTGTACGGGTATGATGCTCCTAATTTTTTGGATTTGTTATTTGGGGATAGCAGGGTGCCTAAGGCCAAGGATACTTTGTAGGAGTGCCAGGACATTATGCGATCCTTGAAGGAAAATTTGCAAAAAGCACAAAATCAGCAGAAGCAATATGCTGATCAGCACAGGGTTGAGAGGTCTTTTGAGGTGGGAGATATGGTGTACCTCATGTTATAGCCGTATAGACAGTCCTCTCTCAAGAAGAGTGGAGTAGAGAAATTGAAACCACGCTACTATGGACCGTTCAAAGTAATCAGGAGAGTGGGCGAAGTAGCTTATGAGTTGGAGTTGCCTGCAGACAGTAAAGTGCATAATGTGTTCCATGTGTCACGCCTTAAGAAGGCATTGGGTCACAATGTGGTGCCTTCAGTAGTATTGCTACCTCTTGATGATGAGGGAAAGCTTATCTTGGTTCCCGAGGCCATACTTGACTCCAGGGAGAGGGTGCTTTGCAGGAGGACTATCAGGGAGTATCTAGTGAAGTGGAGGAACCTACCTATCGAGGATGCTACTTGAGAAAATGAGCAGATATTGCAGCATCCAGAGCTGAAATTGCTTGAGGACAAGCAATTTTGGGAAGGGCGGACTGTAATGTCCCCTTTCTAGCATTCATAGCATGATGTTGTCGTTAGCCTATTTCCCCATAGTCCCGTAGGCTAACTAGGACATTAAAGGGGCTTAGAGGCCATTTGGCCTAGACAGTTTTAGTTGCAGGTCTTTCTGAGGGGTTCTGGGGCAACTTTGGGCATACTTACTATTTATAGTAAGTCATCTTGGACATGGCCGAACATTCAGTCACAGTGGTATGTCGATGGTAATTGTTTAAAATCGACAGGAAAACTTATTTATCATTGATAAGATTTGTTATGCATTAATAAAGCCATTTTATAAAGTTAAATTTAAATATTTAACTTTATTAATGCATAGACTATAGTTTGTGGGAAATATTTAAATTAAAAGAGTTCCCTTTATTTTTATAACACATTGGAGACATAAGGTACATAAAGGGAGTTATGTTTTATCCCACATTGAGAAAACGAAGGATTGAGCTCTTGTGAGAACACTATAAAAGAAATGGAAGAGCTTTTTTTTGTATGCTTGGATGAAGATTAATGTTATGTTGCTGGATATCTGATTATCGGGCTTGGAGGATGAAATCCCTCCTTGCTAGAATTCTCTTCCCTATTGGAAGACATAGTCAGGAGGATCAAGGGTGTTTTCACTTCAGGAAACACATTGGGTTTCATTTGGGGTGTTCGCATAAAGAAATTTACAAGGGTTTGAGGTGCAGATCTGAAGTTAGTTATTGCTATAGTGCCGCATGACCAGTATTTTGCTACAGTACGGCGTGAACAGTGTTGGTATCAAGTTTACTTGTTTTTCTGGCTGATTAGAAGTTTGGAGGGCTGTCGACTACATCTGCAAAATACTACGACAACTAATTCCAGGTTTCTTCTATCAAATTTTGATACTTTGCATAATAATTGTTGAATACAAGTCTGAATAGTTGTTGCAGCCTTTAAGGCAGCTGTAAGTGCACATCTACATTTAAAAATCACCCTTTTATCAGCAGATTGAAAGAGTTTCTAGATTTTTCATATACTGTTGAATGTATGCCAAGTGTTTGTGAAAATGTTATGATGTGTATTATGCATTTTAATGTCACTTCATAGTTGTTCGTAAATCTACTCATTGGAAAACAATTTATTGAAGAAATCAGCTTTATGAGTTTGCATACAAAGTGTTTGACAATATTCCTTAAGTTAAATTTCTACAAGTCAAAGTTCAAATCAGGGGAGGATATTACACTTTTGCATCAGTCACTGGTTATTGCATCAATCACTGGTTATTCTAATTTCATCTATCTATTATCGCTTAGTTCCTACTTAGATTCTCCTCAATAAAGGTTTCTCTCTGACATTAGTCACCAATTTTTCTAACTAAGTTTGTCTAGCCTTGTCCTCCTATTGAAGATATTTCTTACACATATGTTTTGAGCATCAACACTTGACGTCAATCCTATAATACTGACACTGAAATGGAAACATGGACACTATTTGAGTTATGTTGAGATTTTCTTTATTTGTTATGCTTTTGCTTTATCATTTCCCTTTGAGCAACTCAAGGATGTCTCTTTTGACTAGATAAGCGAGGAATGGTGGCATGATCTTTTCTTTTATTTCTTCTTGTTGGTTTGGTTCCAATGATCAGAAGCATACATGTAAAAGGGATGTCCACTATAAGAGCCTCTATCTAGTATTTGATGGTCATGTGTACCTCAACTCATATTATATGGATACTTTACTGAGGTTGATTCTTCTCCTTAACTGTTTAAATGAATTCTCTATGCTACAATATAATATTGATACTCATCCTGCTAAGTGAATAGATGGGTCATTGCAAACCTACTTCACACATTTCTATCTTAGGTTAGGAATGCAAAGGTCATTGTGAACATAATCTTTACTAAATACTTAACATAAGAAGGATCTCTCTTGTGTCTGGTGTGTTTTCATGCAAGAAACATTCCGGTCAGCCTCGCACTTATGCTCTGATGCTTATGTTCTCTTGTTTCATTAAAAGGACAAATGTTCTGGTCATTCTCACGTCTTGTGCCTTAATGCTTACATTTAATCCAAAAAAAACTAAGGCACGTGTCATATTCATATTTTTATGATTGCAATGTCAGTGTGAATTGTATGACATTTTTAGGTCTAACTAAACACTCGGAGATGATAATTTGACAAGTTCAATAACCAGACCTAGGGACATGTCTAGCATAGGGTTGCATTTCATACTCCACTTGCATAAGAGTACATTTTTATTACTACTTCACTGACATCTTTTAAAATGAGAGTTTGTTGGTTTCTTCAAAGCATCATGTTTATTCTTGTCTACACAAGTTTTCAACACCCTCGTGTGTCCTTTTGACTTTCATGGGATACCTGGAAGAGGAAGATGAAAATAGAGCCATCACTGCATGGTTATATATAGAGGAAATTCCAACTAATCTCACAAATTAGTCTCGTGGGATCACTTTTGAAAAGTATGGTCCAAGTCTTAAGCTAATGAAATGCTTTGGTTACAAATGCAATGGTCCAATTGGAGCAAGAGGCACTTGAATACGCCACATCCTACAAATAGTGCCAACTTTATGGAAATTTAATTCATGCTCCAGCCAGGGAGCTAATTCCATTTATCATGCTTTAGCCATTTCAACAATAGGCCTTTGATCTACTGGGTTAGATTCATTTGTCTTCTTCAAATGGACACAAGTTCATTATCACAACTATAGACTACTTCACCAAATGGGTGGAAGCAGTCCCTCTTTCTAAGGCTAATAGTAAAACTGTAGCTCTGTTCATTCTTAATTACATCATATGCAGGTATGGTGCACCATCCTCCATCATTACTAATAATGGGGGATAGTGAAAAAACAAGGATCTCAAAGAGTTGTGCTCAAAGTTTAGAATCAAGCAGCATTGGTCTTCTATTTATTACTTGCAGGGTAATGGACAAGTGGAAGCATCTAACAAAGCTATCCTTTAAATCTTAAATCACACAACCAACAAATGTGGAAGTGATTGGGACCTTTAGATTAATCCATCTTTACGGGCTTACAGAGCTAGCATCAAAACTCCAACAAGAACAACACCCTTTGCTTTGGTATATGGAGTGGATGTTGTGCTTTTTATTGAAGACAAGATTCCTACTTTGAGAATCTCTTTCAAATTCCTCATTAATGATGATGATTACAGAATGTCTTAGCTTCAAGAGCTAGAATTACTAGATGAACATTGAGAAGTGGCATATGATCATCTACGAGCTTATCAAATGTGAATGTCTAAAAGCTACAACAAGAGAGTCAAACCACATGACTTCCAAGTGGGTGACCTTGTCCTAAGGGAAAACCCTAAGAATCAACAACAATGGATACAAAAAGGGAAGTTTGAACTTAATAGGCTCGGTCTATACATCGTTATTGTAGTATTTAGATCTAGTGCTTATCAACTCTAAACAACTGAAGGAGAATTGTTGAAAGAGCTGATCAATACTATTCATCTGAAAAGGTTCTATAGCTAACATGCTTTTGTAACTCTTTGTACATACTTAAAAGTCCTAAAAAATCTACTATCTTGGTGAAAACCTAGCATTAGGCACATTGGTAATACAAAAAAAATAAAAAATACAAAAATACAAAAGAAAAAGAAAAAGAATAAAAGTGTCATTGATGAAAACCTGGAAAACAAGCATCATGGTAGCAAAAATAGATTTTCTGCGAACAAGGTGAAAACATGTTAAAAAAGTGCCTCTTGTTTCAAATGCTACATCTTGCAGTGCATCTTTTGGCTCTTGTACAGTTGCTTTTCTGCTTTAGTTTGTTGCTTTCGCTCATGCATCCATGGATTGAATCTAGTCATGGTCTCGGGGCAACACCTTATAGTGTCGGAGAAGATATCTTAAGCTTCAATCACCAGATGTTCTAACTACATTTGTCTATTATCACTTACTTTACTATAGAGATTCCTCTCGAAGAAGATCTCTTAAGCTTTAGTCACGAGTTGTTCTAACTACATCTATCTACTGTCGCCTACTTCACTAATGAGATTCCTCTCAAGGAAGATCTCTTTCATGTTAGTTACTAATTATTCTAACTCCATCTGTCTATTGTTGCTTACTTTACAATAGAGATTCCTCTCAAAGAAGATCTCTTTCATGTCAGTTACTAGTTGTTCTAACCGTGTCTATTTATTATTGCTTACTTTACTAATGAGATTCCTCTCAAAGAAGATCTCTTTCATGTCACTCACTGGTTATTCTAACTGCATCTATCTATTGCCACTTAGTTCCTACTGAGATTGTTCTCAATAAAGGTTTCTCTCTAACATTAGCCACCAATTTTTCAAACTAAATTTGTCTAGCGTCATCCTCCTACTAAAGATATTTCTTACACATATGTTTTGAGTATTGACACTTGACATCAATCCTATAACACTGACACTGAAATGGAAATATTGACACTTTTTGAGTTATGTTGAGAGTTTCTTTGTTTGTTATGCTTTTTCTTTATCATTTCCCTTTTAGCAACTCGAGGATGTCTCTTTTGACTAGATAAGTGAGGACTGGGGACATGATCTTTTCTTTGATTTTTGCTTGTTTATTTGGTTCCAATGATTTAAAGCATACATATAAAAGGGATGTTCACTATAAGAGCCTCTATCTAGTATTGGATGGTCATGTGTATCTCAACTTATTTTATATGGATACTTTAGTGAGGTTGATTCTTCTCCTTGACTATTTGAGTGAATTCTCTATGCTACAGTATAATATTGATACTCATCCTTCTAAGTGAATCTATGAATCACTGCGAGCATACTTCACACATTTCTATCTTAGGTTAGGAATGTAAGGGTCATTGTGAACATAATCTTTACTAAATACTTAGCATAAGAAGGATATCTCTTGTGTCCAGTGTGTTTTCATGCAAGAGACATTTTGGTCATCCTAGCACTTATGCTCTGATGCTTATGTTTGCTTGTTTCATTAAAAGGGACAAATGTTCTGGTCATTCTCACTTCTTGTGTCGTAATGCTTGCATTTAATCCCAACAAAACTAAGACACATGTCATATTCATATTCTCATGATTGCAATGTCAGTGTGAATTGTACGACATTTGTAGGTCTAAATAAACACTCAATGATGATAATTTTATGAGTTTAGTAACCAGACCTAGGGATACATCTAGCATAGGGTTGCATTTCATAATTCACTTGCATAAGA
The DNA here is from genome assembly GCA_028749045.1 of Cupressus sempervirens. Taxonomy (NCBI): domain Eukaryota; kingdom Viridiplantae; phylum Streptophyta; class Pinopsida; order Cupressales; family Cupressaceae; genus Cupressus; species Cupressus sempervirens. The sequence goes on from CM053784.1 coordinate 96,396,963, forward strand.
GTACATTTCAATTACTACTTTACTTGCATCTTTTAAAATGAGAGTTTGTTTGTTTCTTCAAAGTATCATGTTTATTCTCGACTGCACAAGTGTTCAACGCCTTCGTGTGTCCTTTTGACTTTCGTGGGATACCTGGAAGAGGAAGATGAAAATAGAGTCATCACTGCATTTTTATATAAAGAGGAAATTCCAACTAATCTCACAAATTAGTCTTGTGGGATCACTTCTAAAAATTATGGTCCAAGTCTTAAGCTAATGAAAAACTTTGGTTACAAAGGCAATGATCTAATTGGAGCAAGAGGCAATTAAATAGTGCCAAATTTGTGGAAATTTGGTTCATGCTTTCACTAGGGAGTTAATTCCATTTATCGCATTTTGGCCATTTCAACAATGGGCCTATGATCTAGTGGGTCAAATTCATTTGTCTTCTTCAAATGGACACAAGTTCATTATCACAACTACAAACTATTTCACCAAATGGATGGAAGCAATCCCTCTTTCTGAGGCTAATGGTAAATATGTAGCTCTATTCATTCTTAATTACATCATATGCCAGTATGGTGCACCATCCTTCATCATTACTAACTATGGGGGATAGTTTAAAAATAACGTTCTCAAAGAGTTGTGCTCAAAGTTTAGAATCAAGCAGCATTCGTCTCCTATTTATCACCCCATGGTAATGGACAAGCAAAAGTATTGAACAAAGCTATCCTTAAGATCTTACATCACACAATCAACAAATTTGGAAGGGATTGCGACCTTCAGATTAATCCATCTTTATGGGCTTATAGAATTAGCATTAGAACTCCAACGAGAACAATACCCTTTGCTTTGGTATATGGAGTGGATGTTGTGCTTCCTATTGAAGTAAAGATTCCTACTTTGAGAATCTCTTTAAAAGGCCTCATTAATCATGATGATTATAGAATATGTTAGCTTCAAGAGCTAGAATTGCTAGATGAACATCAACAAGTGGTGTATGATCATCTACAAGCTTATCGAAAGCAAATGTCTAAAAGCTATAACAAGAAAGTCAAACCACGTGACTTCCAAGTGGGTGACCTCTTCCTAAGGGAAAACCCTAGGAATCAACAATAATGGATACAAAAAGGGAAGTTTGAACCTAATAGGCTCAGTCCATACATCGTTATTACAAAATTTGGATTCGGTTCTTATCAACTCTCAACAACTGAAGGAGAATCGTTGAAAGAGCTGATCAATACTCTTCATTTTGAAAAGGTTCTACAACTAACATGCTTTTGCAACTCTTTGTACGTACTTAAAAGTCATAAAAAAAATCTATTATCTTGGTGAAAACCTAGAAATAGGTTCCTTGGTAATACAAAAAAATTTAAAAATACAAAAATACAAAAAAATTGAAAAAGAAGAAAAGTGTCATTGATGAAAACCTAAGAAACAAGCATCATGGTAGCAAAAATAGATTTTCTGCCAAGAAGGTAAAAACCTGGTAAACAAGCGCCTCTTGTTTCAAATGCTACATCTTGCAGTGCATCTTTTGGCTCTTGTACAATTGCTTTCTTGCTTTAGTTTGTTGCTTTCGCTCATGCATCCATGGATTGAATCTAGTCATAGTCTCGGGGCAACACCTTATAGTGTCATAGAAGATATCTTTAGCTTCAATCACTAGTTGTTCTAACTACGTTTGTCTACTATTGCTTACTTTAGTACAAAGATTCCTCTCAAAGAAGATCTCTTAAGCTTCAGTTACAAGTTGTTGTAACTGTGTCTGTCTACTGTCGCTTATTTCACTAATGAGATTTCTCTCAAAGAAGATCTCTTTCACTTTAGTTACCAATTCTTCCAACTGGATCTATCTATTGTCACTTACTTTATTATAAAGATTCCTCTCGAAAAAGATCTCTTTCATGTCAGCCATCAGTTGTTCTAACTGTATCTATCTATTATTGCTTACTTCACTATTGAGATTCCTCTCAAAGAAAATCTCTTTCGTATCACTCACTAGTTATTCTAACTGCATCTGTCTACTATCACTTAGTTCCTACTAAAGTTCTTCTCAATAAAAGTTTCTCTCCGACATCAGTCACCAATTTTTCTAACAAATTTTATCTAGCATTGTCCTCCTACTGAAGATATTTCTTACACATATGTTTTGAGCATCGACACTTGACATCAATCCTATAACACTGACATTGAAATGGGAATATTGACACTGTTTGAGTTATGTTGAGATTTTCTTTGTTTGTTGTGCTTTTGCTTTATCATTTCCCTTTGAGAAACTTGAGGATGTCTCTTTTGACTAGATAAGTGAGGACTGGGGGCATGATCTTTTCTTTTATTTCTTCTTGTTGGTTTGGTTCCAATGATCCGAAGCATACATATAAAAGGGATGTGGTGCAGGAGCACCTAAAGTACAAGAACATGAGAAAGTTAAGATTCCTTATTTGAGATATTTAAATCCATTTGAGTCATTTATATTGTATTTGGGTCAATTTGTAAAGGCTATGAAGCCATTTTGTCAAAAATGTAAAAGTTGCATAAAAAGTTGTAAAATGCAACATTGAGAAAGTTGCTAACAATACAAAAATGATGTAAAAAGGTATATGGTTGGTCTTGGGGGTAGTTAGGAAGTTTTATAACTATCAAATGGATATAAATACCATTGTATGGTTGAACCAAATCAATTTTTGAGAGGAGGAAATATTTTGATACATTTTTGGTGCATTCTATTGTTGTTGTTTTGATTGGTTTTTTAGTTTTAGTGCTGTTTCCAGGCCTTGTACAGCCATGTAAAGCCTGAAAACCATGTAATATAGTAATGGATAGATAGTATGATGAATCATCCTTCTCTTGCTTTTGGTTTGGTTCAATTTTATAAAGAAATGAATAAGTTATGATCATTTTGGTGAAAATGGGTATTTGCGGATTTGAGATTCCCTAAATACAATCATATTGCAGCGTATGATATGGATACATTTTGGAGACTCAGGACCTCTAATAATATCCATTGGAAATATATGTGAACTATCTTTCATTTCCAATTGGTTTTAATAATTTTCATGTAGAATTATGAAAGTTATGAGTATTTGAGTGAAAACAGGTTTTTAAATGCCTTCAATGGTGTTCCGGGCACACATTTGTGCTCATACAATGATTTATGTATTGGATAAACTAATGGATTACATATTTGCAAACTAGACTAAAAAATGGATAATTTGGAATTGGTTCAGGGTTATTTGAATTCATTTTGAGCAAGTTATTTGATGCCCTAGGAAGGGTTACCAGTTTTATTGTTGGTTTATGACAGATAAAATGGGTCAAAGTGCAGAGACTATAACTTGCAATGAATTTTTTTTTTTGGATCAGGTTTGGGTATTTTTAGAATTATTAATTTGAAACAATTCCTCCAAAGGGTTTGGCAAGAAAAGTTCAGGAATGAAAGTTATAAATAATGGAATCAAATATAGAAATCAAGATATGTAAATGGTGAAATATTGATGAATGTTGTGTTTACCTTATAAGATGCCTCTATATAACAAAATTATTTCATATATATTGAAGGGATCAGCAAGTATCCCAATAATTGGTTGGTTTTGTATGATGCTCTGCATCAGGATGCCCACTATAACAGCCTCTATCTAGTATTTGATGGTTGTGTGTACCTCAACTCATTTTATATGGATACTTTAGTGAGGTTGATTCTTCTCCTTGACTATTTGAGTGAATTTTGTATGCTACAGTATATATTGATACTCATCTTGCTAAGTGAATGTATGGGTCATTATGAGCATGCTTCACACATTTCTATCTTAGGTTAGGAATGCAAGGGTCATTGCGAACATTATCTTTACTGAATACTTAGCATAAGAAGGATCTCTCTTGTGTCCGGTGTGTTTTCATGCAAGAAACATTTTGGTCATCCTAGTAGGCTTGTTTCATTAAAAGGGACAAATGTTCTGGTCATTCTCACTTCTTGTTTCTTAATGCTTACATTTAATCCCAACAAAACTAAGACACATGTCATCTTCATATTCTCATGATTGCAATGTCAGTGTGAATTGTATGACATTTGTAGGTCTAACTAAACACTTGGTGATGATAATTTTATGAGTTCAGTAACCAAACCTAGGGATACATCTATCATAGGGTTGCATTTCATACTCCACTTGCATAGAGTACATTTCAGTTACTACTTTACTTGCATCTTTTGTAATGAGAGTTTTTTGGTTTCTTCAAAATATCATGTTTATTCTCAATTGCACAAGTGTTCAACACCTTCGCGTGTTCTTTTGCCTTTCATGGGATACTTGTCAATAAGAACAAGTTTGAAACCTGCATGAGATGTTAGTTCATTCACATTGTGAATTTCATATACATATTTTCATATTCATTTCATTTACACTACATTCATACATCATATCAATTTGCATTCATCACAATCATATCACTAATATCTCATGTATGAACAACTATAAAACAAAAGAATAAAGTGACTTGTGCAGAGGTACTCAAATCAAATGATCACACACACACACACACACACACACACACACACACACACACACACACACACACACACACACACACACACACACACACACACACACACACACACACACACACACACACACACACACACACACATATTTCCAAAGGAGTCAAAATGTACATCAATACAAAAATGTGTTCTACTTGAGCACTATCAATTTCAAAATGATACAGAATGATGATGATAAATCCAATATATGTCCTCAGAAGGTAGAAAGAAGAAAGAAAGAAAACTATTTCCTTCTCCCTCATCTCTAGATGGAGGAGGAGGAGGAGCATCTGCTCTCACTGGCGAACGTACATCCTTTGATCTCTCATATGTTCAAAAAATCTAGGCATTTGCTCTACAACATCAAGCACTTCTATGATATATCCAGCATAGTGGTAAGCTACCCTAACACCTTGTAATCGAGCCTCATCTCGCTACTACTGCAACTCATCCTGAAGCTCACAGATCTCTTGATCTCACTTCGTTAACCACATATCTCAAATTATGAGCTGAATTTATAGCTCATCTAGTTGTCACTATGCCATTCTCACTCTTTGCCTAGATATCCTTAAAGCATACTGGGTATATGCCTACACCTCCCCACTATGTGGCTCTGGAGCAGGCTAGTCTTGCATCTCCTCATCACTTGATTCCTTCTCTGCCTATTGTGCAAGTTGGTCCTCTACACACTGCCTCTGTGCATCATCTCCAATGGCACCCAAAGTCCCATCTCTCCTTGTGATCTCCTCTATGTTGTACCACTCCCACCAATGCCTTGATCTGCTTTCATCTATCATGGAGGGATCAGAACCTGTAATTATGTTGTTTAGGTCACTGTTGATGTAGCCATTGTTGTGGTGCCTACACTGGCATTGCCATCCCTACTAGATCTATAAACTGAGGAAATGGATGACTCACAAAATGCTCCTTATACGTCAGAGTCATCCTCCCATCTACAACTGTGGCCATATAATCTCATTGTGTCATTATGATGGCTCGTGCATCGATCATAGACATCTGAGGGTCTAGTCTAGCTGACCACCCCTTCTTCACATCCTCGGTGAAGCGGGCATAAGTGCAATACTCTTGTGAGATATCCTATGGATGACCATACTGCCACCACACACGTGTCAATAAAAATTTATCGATTACCTAGATTGAGCAACCAATTAGTTGTCGAGAGGTGAACGTATACCCAAGCTATGCTTGTGCATTATCCCATGCCTCTATCCCTCTCCATGGTCACCATATCACTACTACCAAGTCATCTAGTTGTGCTCTCCACATCTCAGTCTTACTCAGAGTGGTCTAGGTCATTTAGCCTTGATATCTACAAATGTAAGGTTCCTCGGGCTACCTCATATCATCACAAAAGGGTCTTGTAACCGACAAGTGCTCTTGTGCCCAAACTTGTAAAACATAAATCCTAGCTGCCATACTCTTCTTCTCTCGATACACAACCTCATGCATCTCATGATACATATTGGACAACATACATTGACCCCTTCCAAAATGTGTTGGCTCCTTCAACATCCTCTATAGCATCTAACCCTCACCACACTCCAATTCATGTTGACCTCTGTTAGGCATCAAAAATCAACTAAGAAAAACTCCAAGTACCATTACTAATCTATGTGTATCACCATATTGTTGTATCAACTCCTCCCAAGGAATGAATCTACCCATAATGATATGATCCTGCAAGATGGATCTTAGTGCCAAGGTACTAGGTCTTAGTTGAGTGTTGTACTCTATCCACGATCTGTGAAATGGAATCCAGAGTATCCTATAGATATCCTCTGGTGTGATGGTCATCTCTCCTAGAGGCAAATGAAATGTGTTCGTCGCCAAATGGAAACACTCTACTAGCATGGTCAACAAACCATGATTCACTTGTAGATCAAGGATATCACATAGATGGAATAAGCTAAGAGTGCCAGTATGAGCCTGCTCTACAACATCTAGCTGCCTAATTAATGCTCTTATGGCCAAATAATGTGATTTTAAAGAGACATCTGGAAATACAACATGCCAGCATGCACACAACATAACATGATCAAAATTTGTCATAGGAAACATCAAACTACTCCTAATGTGCAAACACATATTGCATACATACAACAATGATAGACGATGATGTGACACAACTGCTAAAAAAATCACATTTTTGATGAACTACTCATGCAAACAGAGTCTAAATCTCATGTGAGATTTCACATTCTTGCACAAAGATGTATATTCTCATGTGAGGAAACCCACTAGACCAGGAGACAAAATAATGTCGTGGGAGCAAACAGTTACCCACATGCGAAAAAAATAGATTTAGGGTTTCTCGTGCGAGAGATGGGTACCTCCCACGTGAGGAAACCCAACACCCTATGCAAGGAAGTGTCTTAGTGGCACTTCCTCACCAAGGAAATTGGCACTTCCTCGCACAAGCTTCCTTGGCGGCTCACGCAAAAAATGGGTTCTCACGTGAGGATGCTGATAGCAGTGACTCAAAAACATGTAAAAAAAATCAAAATGCATAAAAATTTCAATGAGAGGAATGATTTTTGACTACTCACCGAAGGTCCATAGTCCATTGGTCGGCCATATCGCCTAGAACACTCAAAATGATGACTCTACACTAGGACCACCATTTTCACCCCACAACTCTTTTCTTCAAAAAAGACAGATGCACAAATGATTTGAAAATGACCTTTTGGGCCCTTATATAGGTTTTTATCTAATTTTCAAAGTGCTCTGATTGATGCAAAATTACCCCAAAACTAATTTGGCTACTCTAAACCCATTCTCAGGATCAAAATCAAAATATGACACACTTAAACAATTCAAAATCATACTTAAAATTTTTGGGACCAACAACGCAATTGAACACTTGTGTAGTTCCACTTAATGATACTTTGCGACTTTAAGAATATTTTCAATTCACACATTACTTCAACTTTTTCAAAATTTTCTAAAAAAAGTCAACCCTGGTCAATTATGGTAAACCAAATTTTCAAATTTCTTCAAAATCAACGCCATTCTAAGGTGTTATCACTTGGCTCCCAAGGGCGCAGGATGATGATTACATCATTGAACATCTTTGAATCTTTCAAATATGACTTCAAATCTAAATTTAATGTCCTATTCATTAAGGGCATCTCATCACTTGGGGCATCTTTGTATATGTTATCCAACAAATCAATCTTATAACAGTCCTTGTCATAGTTTGATGGATAGGTATTGGGGCATTCTAACCCTGACTCCTAAGGATTAAGCCTCATTCTGGGGATGATTCTATGACTCATGATTAGGTCTTGTTAGCGGTCTTGTTAGCTTTTTATTATGGACCAGTATTCAAGTGTTCTATCTGGACTTTAGAGGATTAAGCTATGTTCTGGAGATAATTCTAAACTCTGTCTTTCAATCACTATTTAATGGATAGGTATCAGGGCAATCTAACCTTGAATCCTGAGGATTAAGCTTCATTCTGGGGATAATCCTACGAATCATGATTAATCTTTTCATCTTCAAATGGACAGGTATTGGGGAAATATAACCTTGACTCCTGAGAATTAATTCTCATTCTAGGAACAATTCTACAAAATTTGATAATCTTTTTCTTTCATATTGGTATCTAGGTGTTCTATCTAGATTCCTTAAGGCTAAGCTTCGTTCTGGAGATAACTTTAAAAATATCATCAATTGGTTTTTATGTCATCGATCTTGGAACCAATCTTTCCTCTTGGTTTATATTTCAAACTTATTATTTCTTTGAATAACGCGTTGCTCACACATTTATTTAAAGAGGGGCAAATGTAATACCCCTAAATTGGAACATTGGTATTTTGAATCAATTTCAGTTTATCAATATTACTTAAGTCCTATTGTACTAGACATTCCTAATTTTGATAATCTTTGCTCAACCTACGTGTCAAATGCAAAAAATCATTAATCTATATTAATCACTTACTTTACTTAATTCCTAAATATTAATTGAATTAGATAAATTAAAACCTCTTAATTTAATTAATTTAATTATAAGTCCTAAGTACTTTAATTAAATTAAATCTACCCCTTTAGCTAATACACATAAAGAAGGAATTAAAATATTTTAGCTTAATTAAATATATGTCATGATTATTGAAATCAATTATTTATTTAATTAGAATATCTAAATATGACCACATGTTTGAATGGATCAATATCCTTTCCTATTTCATCTCACACAAAAGAGGAATTGTTAATATTGATTAGTTCAAATATGTCCTCGTAATTGTTGAAACTAATTATTTAATTAATTAGAAAATATAATTATGAGCACACATTTGAATGGATCATTGTTATCTCTTATTTCCTCTCATTCAACTCCATAAAAAATGGAGGACCCAATCTTATCTTCAATTAGGACCGTACATGCGGTTTGATCTTGATCGTTGATCAGATTCCAAGATTCTATAAAAGAAACCTTCAACCTCTCATTTTGAGGAATGCACATGAAAAGTATCGAATTAATGCTAATTTGATTACTCAAGTTCCTTGCATTCAAATTTTCTCTTGCTTTCATATGCTCATCATTTAGACTAAAATGCATTCATTTAGTTATTATTTTCCATTATTCTTAGATTAGTTTCAATATCATTTAGATTAATCTAATATCTTTGCATACAAAAAACATCAAAAATATAGATTAGATTGCATTTGCATGCTTTCAAATCCTTTGTACTAGTTTGGTCTGGTTGTTGATCTCTCAATACTGAGAGTGAATAGCAAAACCTCATCTAGTTAGAAGGCAACATATCACTTTGTTCAGTTTGGGATGTTTCTAACATGTAAAGATCATGTTGAAGTGTGTGTGGATTTAGGCCCATAATTAGCACTCATAGTTTCAAGTCTAGTGATTGATTTTGTTGCTTTAGATGGTTCATCATGGGTTATACTATTTGGTGTACCAACCTTATGTCTCTTTTGATCTTTGTTGACGTCTTTTTGTATCATTTTTGGAAATGCACTGAAATAAAGTATCATTATATTGCATTTTAGGATGTTGCACATCTTTGCATCTTGTTGCACTTTCACTACATTATAAAGTGCATTGGGGTTTTTTATGTTGGCCATATTTGCCAACTTCCTTTGTCAAGTGAGTGTTTCTTCCATGACATTAGCTTCATGATGTGTCGATGACATGTGCCATTATAGGTGTTTGTACTTCTTATGTACTCTTGATGTTTCTGGTTCTTCTTTCTGCATGAGATATTGCATTTAGTTTCAATGTTCTTGTCTTACCTCTCAACATTGTAAGGGGGTTTTGCTGGCTTTGTTGCTTCTTCATTCGATGGTGAGCTATGTATTCAATATTTGATCGTATGTAGTAGGTGATTGTTGTTGGAATTCTTTAGAATAACTGGGGGGGGGGGTGGGGGGTGAATTAGTTATCCAAGGTCCAAATGTACAAATAAAACTTTTCACAGCTTAGTGAATCCATATCCATAAAACATTTCCATCTGCATGCATCAATTAGATCATACATTTACTTAAACTTGTAGGTTACTGTCAAATCAACTTTGCAATGCAAACATGAAATATAACAGATTCAATAACACATTTGACACAATGATTTAACATGGAAACCCAATTTGTTAAAAACCACTAGCAACATGCTACTCATTCTCACTCTTCTGAAGTGATGTCTTGTGAAAGGCTAACCCTATTAAAGGTTACAATGTACACTGTTAAATGTGACTTGGTTAAAGGATTGCAATCACCTTATTAGGAGTGAGCCTTGTTAGAGGACTTTAGATCATTCACTTGGAATGTCACCTGGTTAAATGATTTACAAATGACTATTAGGTCAACTTTAATCAAAAGGATTACCCTAGATTGATACAATGATTAGAAAGTAATAGTAAGGCTTGATTTGATAACAACTTACAACACACTTGCAGATTACAAATCTTTGTTTTAGTCCTCCACTCTGCTTGTCTTTCACACACTTCAGCTCTAACAACTTATTCACCCTTCAAGCATCCACACCCTTAAGCCTTCTTTCTTTGCTTGGCAGTGCATGCACTTCTCTTAGGTTACTGAATGAAGCAAATACCCTAGACTCCTTGTCTTCCTTAAGTTCTCGCACATGACAACCTTTGCTTCTGACTAGCCATTTCTATAAGTAGAAAATTAAGAATTTTTTTCATTCATCCTCCATCGTCCATTTTAGGGTTAGGTTGGATTAGGTAGGATTCAATGAATCTACCCATTATTTCATTTCATTCCCTTCTAGATACTTCTCCTTCATTCATTTTTTAATTCACGTCAAAATAGTTTATCATGAATTTTGTGCCACCATCTCATCAAGCTTATCTTCCACATAGTTTACACAATCCAAGAAATCAAACTTGTCAGCTTAGATTCATCAAATTCTTGATCTTTCTCATAATGCTGACACTCAGTATTAACTTTCTTCTTGGCACATATTATGTTGCTCGACATCTACTATCAAAACACTCGGCAAAAACTAAAGTTTACTAGTGCTCAACATCATCTAAACTAAACTTGGCTTACATTGAAATTGACTTTTACTTGGCTCCAACTGATTTTCTACTTAGCTTACACTAGCTTTGCTCGGCACCTACAGTGCAGATTGTTAAGCTTGGCAGACACAATTCTTTTAACTTGTTCTTCTGAACTTAATCACTGTATCCATCCTTTGCAACCTTAAGTAGATTATCAATGCACTATAATATCACTATCTTAATTGATCCTTGTACTCCTTTTCCATATTATAACTCAACCTTTCCTCTAGGTGCTATTGTTACCTCATTTGATCAAATCCTCTTTATCAATCAAATAAATGATAGTACTCAAATCATCTAAGCAATTGTCTTACCAACAAGTAACAGGTTTGACATCAATGTCAAAATAATGATTGAAACACATATCCATACTTGTATCAATCTATTTTCAACAATTGTTGTGGTTGGATACGTATGCATTTTGGTGAGATAGATCATTTACCATATACACACTCTTCCATTCCTAATTTTGGAGGCCATGAAGATATCTTACATCTTCAATTGACCATCTCTTTAGACTTAGTCTTTTATACCTAGTCATGTTCTTTTTAGTGGAGGTTTCTTTAGATTAATAGTTTGTCAATGTTTGCAACTTCATGCTTTAGCGGTATTCTTCATGATCATCCTTTTGTTCCTATCTTTTGGGTTTTTTCCATGCAGTTTTCTCTATTTCTCCTCTTTATATAGTTTTGATTGTGATTGGGTACCTTGTTAGGTCTTTTTGTTAGGACCAAAATTTACTTTTAGTAATAGTTTCTAGGTTTTTAGCTACTCCCTAAGTTTATCTAAAGGGGAGGTGTTAGAGTAATTCAATATTTTTTAATTAACTCTATTTTACTTCGGCTAAACTTTAGGTATATAATAATATTTCTTTTATTAATTATTATAATGAAACCTAGGTTAGTTACCTTTTAGGGTTCTAATCTCCTTTTATAAGGATTGATCTCTTTTTGTAACATTCATTCATACAATATAATTTTCAATTCTTTTTTGCATATCAATGATGTCTCATCTTCTATGGATCTCTAAAATCGAGCCTTAATAGCTTTTCTCCTCTCTTTCTGTGGCAGGTGTTTGCATGTCTTGTTTCCTAGGTACCAAAATTGTGAAGTGTCGCTATTTTGAAGGTACCAAAATTGCAAGTTGCAAATCAATAAATAGTTCCAAAATGGGAAGATGGTTGGTTAGGGAAGTTGAAATAGTTTATAACTCTCATAGGAATCAAATGCTTAGTTTGGTTGTAATTGTCATGGGAAGATGTAGGTTTGTTGAATTGTCATAGGGAGTTGAAGAGTCTTTAAATAGCATTATTGGGTCAATTTTAGAAGATGGTGAATACTTAGAGGTTAAAAGTGGTATATGTGTGGCCTCTAACTGTCACTCGTGTCTATAGACAAGGTGATAGTCTAAGAAAAGAAAGAATGAATGGTGGAGAGTCACTTTAAAGGAATTATTTTGTAAGGTTTTGCAATGTATCACAATGAATCATAAATGAAAGTTTAGTTTTTACTTTGAAATCTATGAAAGTTTATATTTTCTCTACTTTTGACTCATTCTCACATAAGAAATGGATTGGATCAAGCCCAAAAACTATATGTAATGAAGTAGGCTACTTTAATATTATTTTAGAGAAAACAAAAAAACCTATAGTATATAAGAGAAGACTAAAGTTGTAACATGCTTCTAATGAGTTGTCTTTGATGAGATTAAGGACAATCCATAGGATCCTATGAGATTATTTGAGTTTCCCAGGTGCTTTGTATTATGTTGGTACGAGAGGTCAACAAAAAATGTGTTGAGCAAAAAAAAAAATTTGTGGTTGTAGGTGCTCGTCAATTTAGCTGCAAGAGGGTAGACATGCAGGTTTGGAAAGGGTCATAGGAGATGATCTGGGGCCATATAATATGGTCCATTGATTGTCAATATTTTAGGAAGAGAGACAAGGAAGAGACTCATCGATGAGGCAAGGGTTTGTGTGAGGTGATGCAATGATAGGAAGTTGAACCTGTGTTTGCCAAAGCACCATAGAAGGTAGTCATTACAAACTCTGTTGATAGGAGTAACATAGATTATTTGAAGATATAGGTAGTAGAGGCATCCAAAGGAATATTAGAAGACAAAGAGGATAAAGAACAAGAGGTAAGGACAAATATGAAGATAAAAGAGTACACATTTCCAAGGGACTTGGAATTTTTTTGAGTAAGGGGTTATGGTGCAGTAGCAATAATTGTATAAGTAAAATTAGGAGATCAAATGCCATAAAATAATCAATTTTATTTTATTAATCCATTTGTGATGTGTTTGAATCAATTAATTCCATGTTATGTGAAGGCTTCATAAGAAATTTATAAAACATGTTATAATTTGAAAGGTCGAAGTCAGGCAAACAAAGTTTGTATTCACTGTTTCATAAGGTTGGATATAGGAACCTTGAAAAATACCAAAACCTTTTTCTATTTTGCAAGTCTCCCAAGTCACAACTTGCAAAACTATGAAATTTTATTGTTTCATAGGTAACAAAATTGTAGCATGCAAAACTATGAAATTTCATTGTTTCATAGGTACCAAAACTATAACTCGAAAAATTGAAAAGTGTTGCTATTACGCAAGTACCAAAGATTTCAATTTGTAAACCAAAGAATATTTCCAAATGGGAAAATGGTTGGTCATGTCAATTGAAATAGTTTGTAACTATCATAGGAATCAAATGCTCAATTTGGTTGTAACTATCATGTGAAGTTGAACAAGCACAGATTTGTTGAATCGTCATAAGGAGCTTAAGAGTCTTTAAATAACACTATTGGTTTGAGTTTAGAAGGAGGTGAATAATTAGAGGTTAAAAGTGGTGGATTTGTGGCCTCTAATTGTCATTCATGGTCTATAGACATGATGGTAGACCAAGAAAAGCAAGAAAGAATGGTGGAGAATCACCCAAAAAAAATAATTTTGTAAGGTTTTTCAATGTTTCTTATTGAATCATAAATGAAAGATGAATTTTTTCTTTGAAATCTATGATAGTTCAAATTTTCTCTATTTTTGACTTGTTTTCACATAAGAAATGGATTAGATCAAGCCCAAGATCTATTTGTAATGAAGTAGGCCACTTTAACATTATCAGTTTTTAAATAGAAAACCTAAAATATTAATGGAAGACTAAGCATCTCTAATGAGTTGTATCTTATAAGATTAAGGACAATCAGTAGGATCCTATGAGATTGTTTAAGTTTCTAGGGTGCTCAACATCAGTGACCTATTTGCATTCTCGTAACAGTCCCACTTGCATCCCAATCACCCTCTAATCCAAGCCTAATCAAACCATAATCATTTGCAAAAATTTAAGTATGAGGATTAAAAAATCCTAACTCAAACCCAAGTAAACTCCTATCACATCCTCCCACTCCCCAACCAAATGCATTTATTTTCCAACCTTGAATTCTCTTACACCCCTCTTACACACTCCATCCATCTCTTAAACCTTTGTCCCTTTCGCATCCCCCAAAAGGGTCACATTCCTCCCCCCCAAACCCTATTCCCCTTTCATGCATTATACTTGTGACATTTTTCACAAGGCTATGCATTTGAGAAAGTGTAATCCATGTGCCTACCTTCCTTGCATCTTGAAGACTCTTAAGGAGTTTTCGAATTTTCATCTTAATTATCCATTTCATCCTCCCTTTGCCTGTAAATTGAACCATATCCATTTCAAAAATCATCTACAATCATAAGAAAAGTTATAATACTAGTTTGAGAGCCTAGAAACTACCAAACTACCATTATAATGCAAAGATCCTTCCACACATCCATAATTGGTCCCCTATCCATTTTATTATTGATCATTCTTGAAGCATTGAACATACATTCCTATTGGTCCTAACCAATATTGTTGGTGGGGGGGTGGGGGGGGTTTGGGTGTGTGGGGTGGGTTGTGGGGTGATTCAATACAAAATTTCTTACCGATTAACCTTATTACTAGTTGCATAAGCTTTATTGCAAGTGTTCTAAAGAACAATAAAGCAATGAATCTAAGACTATAAAAGCAAGTTGTAAACTCACACACAAAAGCATACATCAATGACACAAATGTTTTATATGTGGAAACCTTCAACAAGAGTATGCAACCACTATGGGAGTAATATAACTATTGGCCCTTATAATGCATGTAAAGGGTTGCCTTGTTAAAGGCTACAATTCTTGCTTCTAGGAACACATCCTATTATGAATATTCATAACATGTGAGGATTATAAAAGCTCATGAAAGCTACCTGGTTAGAGGACTTACAAATGTGTCTTCTAGGAGCTACCTTGTAAGAGGATTTACAAAGCTTACTACCAAAGCTTCCCTTGTTAAGAGCTTATAAATAGATGCAAGGGTGAGAAATCAATCTAAGTGAATGATATAAGAATATAACTATCTTGCCTTGTAGATCTCTATAACATCTCCTTAAAGATGCACCAGTCTTCTTACTTTCTCTTGCCCACCTTGATAACTTCCTTGGTTCACTTCTTCCTTGTTGTTCTACTCTCTTCTCTACAACTGTGATCTCCTTCACTAGATTTCACACTCAATATGGGTAACAAATCAAAAGACCGCAAAAAAAAACTTCAATAACAAAGTCTAAGTGTCCTTATACGCTCTACAATGTTTGGGCATTATTACCCAAAAAATAATCTTGCTCAAGTTCAATGTATTTCAAATTTTAATCACACGAGTTGTTGACATAAACCTATGACACCTACCAATAGGGCTCTAGACTGGTAGATGTCACTCTATCTATTAGTCTATATGTAGCCTCTATCCTTGCATACTTTTTCTATTTTGACGTGTATGCATATCACATCACTCTTTTTTATTATCCTTTAATTCTATCACATCTTTGGTGCCCCTTTGTCTTTGATCCTTCACTTACTTGTTTAATTTACCTAATTTCCTATCATGACTTTGACTAGGTCACTAAACACATGTTAACCAATACACCTTTATGCTAATGGTTGCACCTTATATTTTGCAACTCTTTCATCATCCTCGACCAGTTGCCAATCGATGATAAAACATTGGTATGCAAGTGTTAGCATTACCTTTCTACAATCTTCATGCCAATAAAACTTATATGTCCAACAATCTCTCCCTTTGGTATTGATGGAAAAACCTTGAAACCAACATTGACCTTCTTATTAGAACTTTGGCTAAAAACTACAATGTGTGGACTTACTCAAAAAATTGTTGGAACTCCCCTTTAACATAATCTCTTCTTTCTTGGTTCATTCTGTTGTTTCTCCCCTATGGACATGTCGTTTTGTTCATTTTTCTATTTTCTCTCCATACTCCCTTTTTAAATCTTATCCCTATTGCTTAGCTCTGTAACTCTTCTCCCCTATTCTCATATCTTATTCTCTTATTTGCATGAGTTATAATCTTGAATCTTTGCTCCCTTTTGTTAATCTTCTCCCCTTTTCAATCTCCAAATCCTCTCCCTATTTTATATTTTTTCTTCTCCTCCTTTTTGCCATCAATTACAAAGGGTTATAACTTGTCAAATACATCCTTATATTGACTCTACATACTAACAAGATGTAATACCCATAGCAATGGTCTCAATTTTGATATCGGTCATATGTTCTTCTATGAGTGCTTATATGCCCTTGATGTGTCCTTGGATAATACTTGTTAGAGGTGAAAATATCAGTGTAATTCTAGAAGTCTTAGAGTTCTTATTTCTTGTCCAGTCTTAACCCTTTGAATTAGGTGAAGAGTGCCTTGAGTCTTATAAATTTACTTCGTTGTTGAATTAGTTACTACATTGAATGTTTTTTGCACTAATTGAATCTCTTGTTGAGTTTTTTGTATAGTCTTCTCTAAGTTGTGAATGAGCTTGGATTAGACACATTTTAAAGTACTGGTGTTATTGCTTTAAGTGCCTTGATCATTTCATCTTTCACCTCTTGCGATGTTGCCTTTCTAAGCTTGAATAGGTTTACAAGTTGTTCAATTCTCTTTTCTTCTACATTTTTTTTTGCTATGTTTTCTATATCTCCAAGATTTTCTTTGATGCCATCAACTAATTATGTAAGTTTTTTTATTAGATTTTCATTAGGATCATATGTGGTGTCTGAGGCTAGTTCTACAATTATGTCTCTTGTCATGACCAATGTTATAGCCCTTCATTATCTCTGACTTACTAAATTGAGCTTCCTACACTTCTTTAGAATCTTTAAGTATTCCTTGAGTTCTTCCAGACTCATTTTTTTTACTCTAGGTTTCTCTTCTTTAATTACTTTGTCAAGAGATACCTTCTCTGCCTTTATTTTTGCATTACGTTAAAAGAGTTCTACTTCATCTTCAAAATTGGATGATGATGATGATGATGACAATGATGATAATAATTGTCAACCCTTTTTTCTTTGCTTCCTATCAGTTTCACCTCCTCTAGTCCTCAACATACTTCTCACGCTCCTTATACTTTTCAGACCAGTCATTTTTATCTTAGACACCTTGGATCTTGAAGGTGTCACTTCTCTCACTGATGACTCAATCTCTCTATGTTGTACTTCATCTACTATAGAGTTAGTCTTGTCTTTTTTTGGTGACTCTTGTTGCACTTGCTCCTTCTTAGGAGTTTTGTCTTTTGGGGTCATTTTATCCTTTACCATGACCTACATCATCTCAGGTGTATTCTCTTTGTCCTATTCCTGAACTCTTTCCTGAGCTGTTTCGACTACTTGTGTAGCCAACCCGCTAGTTTCTTCTATCTCCTATTGATTTATAATGACTAGTGACTCAATTTTACCTTTACTTTCTTTTCCCCTTGGGGAATTATTTCTCAATGCATTATCTTATGCAACCGATGAAGCATTTCCTTCCTATTCAAAATCCACAATTTGAATTTTTGGTGTACATTTTTGCTTTTGTGGTTCAGGGGAGTTCTCCTTAGATTCTTTTGCTTGTTTCTACATGGTGTCCACCTTCTATGACACTTGATGTCAAAGAGTGTTGCGACATTCTTGTTCTATAAGTTTCTTCTTGCATCTCTTTTTCTTTTTCTTGTTATGACTCTATTCATCTAGGTTTCTATATGAGAGATTATTTTCCTTCATTTTATAATACAATAATTTCCATGGTGATCTCTGCAAATAATTTTTAGACAATTGAGAACTTTTTTGGAATTCGATGAAAGGATGACTTGGTCTAAGAAAAGACATGAACTCTCATTTATAGTGGCCATTTTTCTCATGTTAGTTTTGAAAAACACGAAATTCTAAAAATAGGTTTTCAAGAACTATGCACTACCTATTTTTGTGTCTATACCCATGATGTTTTCAACATTTATATTTTAATAGCTTTTGCAATGGCTATTTTTAATGGTCTAAAATTATCTATGTGGTCTAGCAAGAAACTCCTTGTGTGCACATCTTTTAGGCTAATTGTTTAGGTAATACCATGCTTATTTTTAGTGTTGATGTTGAGGCTAATTTTTCTAGACATAGAAGCTACCCTATTGGATTCCTCTTGTGATTAGTGTTTAAACACCCTTCCATGTATAAGGGATGCAAACAATTATTTTATCATTAGGAATAGATGAGGCAAGAAAATTGTTGATAGAATTCCATAAAGATCTCTCATCTTTTGGCACAACATAATGACACGTTGCACAAGATAAATTTGGTTTCTCATGTGCTCTTTTCATACCTACCCTTGTTATTTATACTTGTGGTTTGGGTACTGCTATAATGCTTGGACTTCTCATTAAAGGTGGATGGATTCTAGAAATCTCAAGAAAGCTCAAGGCCAAAGCCTTTGACAAGACACGTACTCTCATTAAACAAAAGTTAAAAATGGTGGACATCAAATTTAAAGATTCAGAGGCTAGAAATAGATAGAATTTATTGTATTAAATAATCATCATTAATTTTTCAGAAATGTATTGTTTACATCGTCTAAGGGAAAAGTAATATATATATATATATATATATATAGTATATTAGTCCTGGAGAGTAAATCAACTCATTATATAGTCATGGTAGTAGTAGCACACTACAAACAACATGCATTGAGTCATGTGTTGAGGTCAAAGATTTCAATATATTACAAGGACATTTCATTTGTGGGCTAATTTATAGCCAAAATATTTGCATTGGTAACAACCATTTGAAAACTCAACTTTCTTGTGGCCAAGGTAAAATTTTCCCTTGCTAAAGTAATTTACTGAAGTTAATAGTTTTATTTATAGATATCCAGGATTGTTTGTTCTAAAAGTTTCTTCCAACATATCATTTTCTTTTTCTTTTTGTGCCTATTTACATCTAGGTTCTTGTATGAGAGATTATTTTCCTTTTTATTTATACTACAACACAATCTCCATTGTGATCTCTGCGAATGTTTTTTCCAAACAATTGAGAAAGTTTCTTGGGTTTAATAAAATGATGCCTTGTTATAATAAATTCCATAAAATCTCATCTATAGTAGTAATAAAACTCATGACAATCGTGTGAAACATGAACCATGAAACTGTAAAAATGGGTCTTCGAGAACTATGCACTACCCACTTTGGCATCTACACCCATGGTGTTTTCAACATTTTTTTTTCAATGGTATTTTTTTATGGTTTCTGACAATTTATATGGTCTAGCAAGAAACTACTCACACACACATCTTTTAGATAATACCATGCTTATTTCTACTATTATAGCCAAGGCTAATTTTCCTAGACACAATTGCTGCCCTATTGAGTTCCTCTTTGCATTGGCTTCTATTGAAGAATAAGGAGTTTGTGGAAATGGTCAAAGACCTAGTTTTTTACTTAGTAAGTCTTATTTTATTATTTTTGATCTTGTGCCTCTAATTTCATAGCTGACATGAATCTATAGTTCATAAGATTATAGTCTTAGTAACCATCTCCTGTCGACATTGCACTTGTATATTATTCCACCAAATTTACAATACAGTGTGGTGCACCAAAACTAAGATCTTATGATTGGTGTTTTAACATCTTTCAATGTACAGGGGGATGCCCAATTATTGGACAAAATACCACAAAGGGTTTTTTTGGCACAACTTAATGACACCTTGCACAAGATGCATTTGATTTCCTGTGTACTCTTGTCATACCCACCACTATTATTGGTACTTGTAGCCTGGTCACTACTACAAGGATCAAACTTCTCATTGAAGGTGGAGAGATTCTAGAAGTCTTGGGATAGGTCAAGGCCAAAGCCTTTCACATGAAATGTATTCTTAGAGAAGAATTTTTTAAAATGGTAGACGGTAAATTTGAAGATTTAGAGGCTATAAATAAAGATAATTTACTATATCATTGGTAGTAATTTACTCTCTCTCTCTCTCTCTCTCTCATATATATATATATATATATATATATATATATATATATATATATATATATATATATATATATATATATATATATACATATATAAGATATCAAGTTTAAAGAGTAAATCAACTCATCCTTTGGTCATGGTAGTGGTAGCATATTGCAAGAAACAAATGTCGAGTCATCTGTAAAGGTTAAAGATTTCAATATATTGCATGGACAAGGTATTTGTGAGGTAATTGATGGCCAAAATATTTAGATTGGAAACAACCATTTAAAAGCTCAACTTTCCTAGGGCCAAGGTGAAATCCCCCCCCTACAAAAGTAATTTATTCTTCTCATTACATTTTTAAGGCTTCTTAGATTGTGTCATTGGTTGACTACAAATAATCCTTATATCTATTTTTAATCCTTGTGGGTATGTGTAGGAGATGGTATACGAAAAAAGTGATGATGTGAAAAAAAATTGTCTTATCACTCATCAAAAAGCACACTAAAAAGCTTGTTGACTTTTTAGTAGGCCTAGGTGTCAGTACACCTAGCCAAAGCAAAAACCATACCACAAGGCCAATTAGATATCCAATATTTGCCTATAATTTTAAAAAAAAAACTTGTGACCTGCATTCATAGTTTTCATTGAGAAAACTTAGAATGTTAGCCCTTTCAAATATCAGATACTAGAATCAAATATCAAAAACCTCATATAGAAATTTTTTCAAATATTGAATAGGTATGCTAGATTTTCATTTTTTTATTTGATATTTTTAAATGAATTTTATAGTTTATATATATGTATATATAAAAACTAGGGTTTATATGATTTTGTTAATCATTTTTAAAAATAAGTTATAATTTCGTATTAATTTGTATGTGATTAGGCATAAAATCAAGCCAAGCACAAAACCCTCCTGATGATCCTGTAAATAATCCACAACCACCTCCAAACAACCCGCAACCATTACCAAACAACTCCCAACCACCTGAAAAGAATCCCTAGCCTCAAAAAAAGAACCAAACTTAAATAATCAACCTTTAGAGGATCTTATAGGATAAAATTTGAATGTAAAAAGAGGACTTTAGAAAACCTATGTCAATGTCCCCACATTACAGCATGTGTTTTCCATCTTGAACTCTATTATTAAAAATATGGAGACAATTATCGAGCAACATAATGTTGCTCTTCTTTGGTGTGATTCCATGCATATTGAGTTTGATGATGGACTTGTTTATGTCTAGATTATGAGCCTTTTTATAACTAAACATGTCCTATGTAACCTATTTTTGGATCCTAAAATCAGATTGAAAGCTGACCCAAAAAAGCCCAAGTTATCAATTAAGTGGTGCGTAAATGATACAATGCATGATAAGTTTTGGGACTGCTAGTGGATGAGTTTTGATAGACCAACCCACAATAATTTAGATGTCCTTATATACATTTTGAGAAAACTATATACTAAATTTGTGCTTGTTCATAAGGTAAACTATTGGAGCATGAGATCAACCAGGGTGAAGGCTTAGGTGCTCCTCAAGAAAGGCCATTTGTACACTAGGTGAAATCTCACACATATGTCGCCTCGATATTTCACCCCCTCCTATAGTGTAGCATCCTCATATTATTTTTTTGGCTAGATCACAAATTATTAGTTCCATTCACACCTTGAGTGATCTACTAGTTAGGTAGAGTGTGATATTGTTTCCTCCTCATGCTGATGAGGTTGAACCTTCCACATCCTCTAGGAGCTTACATGTTTATGTGCCCCATACTTGTGTTCTATGCAGGAATTTATGCTTGGGTCCCCTCATTGATAACGATGCATATGGCTATGTCTTTGAGGTGGACAATAAATCACAAGATGCTATAGGCAATAAAGAACCTCATAGAGAGGTGGTTCAAACAAGAGATAAGGAGGGGCATGCAGAGCCTTGCACTCTAATTGTTACAGTAATACTAAATATTTAACTTGTCACATTGTATAATTTTCAAACATTCATATTTTTAGTAGAATTTACTGATGATAATTGTCTACTTACGTGTGTATGTGTGTGTGTGCATGCTAAATTTATGTTTAGTCGTTGATAGAGGAGGATATGGCATAAGTGGAGGGTTCCACACTCTCAACCATTTTATTTGATATTGCCACTTCTATGGTGCATATGTTTTAATGTACTAACTAGTTTCCTTTTTAAGACTAGTATGTGTGTGTGTTCGCACGTGCACGACTTATTATTATTGTTGTTATATTATTACATATTGAAGCAGATTTCACCAACTACCATTAGGGGAAATATGAGGGGGTTGATGATCAAGAATCAACAAGGGGAAGGTAGTTAAGTATTTTAGATTGTTTATGCAAATATATGCTTGTCACTTGTGCATACTCATGTTTAATTTGCATGTTTATTTGACAAAGAGTGGCATCAGATAATGTCAAAACATCAGTTTGCCACCAAATAGGAACACTCATCTCAATTAATGGTGATAGCCCCATAACATATTCATTTCTAAATATATTTGTTTTTATCTTACTATCAAGTATATACATGATCAAGTCATGAACGTAACAAGTATATTTTGACTTTTGTAGGTGACCTATAGTTTGAGAGAGGTACCACATCAAGGGTTTGTATCATTGTTGACCTAACCCACATTGCTTCAAGAAATATCATCTTAGGTAAGTTTTAATGTTAATTAATTTGTTTTGTGAATATATCTTTCTACCAAGTATTTTAAATTTAATAGTGTAACTCGTAGATCTATCTTGTGGTGACAAACATGTATAGGTCAAAGGTGACATTGTCCCTTCACTTCCAAAGACATATTGTAAGAATTTTCCTGAGGCAATGAATATAATGCTAAGATTTAGACACTCAAGAGATAGTACAAGAGAGAGAAAAGATCATCAAATGAGAATCCCAATAATGATCAAGTGATGATGGATCAAGATGTCCAATATTCAAATACAATGCATGTAGAAGTGCCTTAGTATATAGGCAATGCAAGATAACTAGGATTCATATAAGTGATAAGCATAAAAACTAAGCACATCTCCACCAAAGGTGGTTTATCCTCCATTATGCATGAAAGTGTGTGCAATAATGAGAGGATATGAGTACAAATGTGTATCACACAAAGAGAGGTGTGAGACAACATGTGCTTAAATACAATGCAAACTCATGTGTGTCTACATGACAACTAATATGAAAAATGCATTATCCTAAGTAAACTTACGTAAAGTGTAAATAGTAAATACTTATTTATACCAACACCCCCCATTAAATACAACTCATGGGAATTTACTTAAGCTCGAAAAAGCTAGATAAAAATACATGATGGGTCTCGACTACTAGGCCATGTTAGGAACCCGTGTACAAACTGCAAAAGAAAAAGTTATGCAATGCAATCTCTCACAAACTAGAGAAAGAGGGAAAAAAACTCATGAGAAAAACTCTCCCCCAAAAGAGAGATGAAAAAATTATGTAAGATTCATACATGGATGGAGTAATTGAAAACCCACTATTATGACATACATCATGCATATACAATAGAATACCCCTCCATAGGAAGGAAATAAGGAGAAATTAAATCCCCCATAATAAATAATGTCTTACAAGTATGATGAATGCTTGAAGAAAAAAGGTGGTCCAATGTATAAAAACAACATTTCTCCCCTTGGGAAGAAGATACACCAAGTATACATGCAAGAATGTTTCCCATTACGGATGGGAAGAAGGGGAATCCATATGAAGTATGAAGTTAGTGAAGTATGATGATATGTCACTGTGTCATTGGTTGATGAAGATGCCATGAACTAATCAAGATCAAACCCAAAAGAAGAAGGTAACAAGAAATGAATGACAATTGCTCCATGTAATAATGTTGATCAAACTCCAAGAATTCTATGAATGAATCAAGTATGCAATTTAAATTTGAAATAAATTGAATTAGAGTATGACTTTATTTTGGGTAATAACACTCAGACATTCCATACTATATAAGGAAACTTAGAATTCATTATTAAAGTTGTTGTTGTGGTTATTCAGGTTCTTTCTCATATTTAGTGTGCAAGCTAGTGAAGGAGATCATAGTTGCAGAGAAGAGAATTGAATAATACACTGGTTGTAAAGAACAAGAAGAAGAAGTGAACTAGGGAAGTTCATAAGGTAAACAAGAGAAAGGAACAAGATCATTGCATCTTCAAGGAGATGACATGAAGATCTACAAGGAATAGTTTTATTCTTAGATAATTCACTTAGATTTTTTTTAATAATCACTACATCTATTTGTAAGCTCCTAATAGGACAAGCTTCAATATTAATCTTTGCAAATCCTCTTACAAGGTGCCTCCTAAAAGGAGCGAGTGTAAATCCTCAAACCAAGTTGCTTTCACAAGATTTATTTAATCCTAACAAGTTATGAACATTCCTAATAGGATGTGTTCTCAAAAGGAACAATTATATTCTTTAACAGGGCAACCCTTTACATGCATTATAAGGGCTAGTGGGTATATTATCCCCACCATGGTTTTCATCCTCTCAGCGATAGATTTCATGCATGAAATCTCCTTGTCATTAATGTATACTTTTTTGTGTGAGTTTACTTGCTTTTATAGTGTTGAAATAATTACTTTATTGATGTTTATAACACTTTCAATAAAGCTCATTAAGCTAGGAATAAGGTTAACCAATAAGAAATTTTGTATTGATTCACCCCCATTCTCAGTATTGGTTGGGACTAATAATTAGTATTAGAGTACAAACCTAACAACAAAAAGCCTGACAACTTGAGGGAATATCTAATGCAAGATTTAAAATTTTAGAAATATCTTGATTAAGCATTTGATACTATTGAAGGTTTGAAGGACAAGTTGAGAAAGTCCCTGACCAAAAGCAAGAAGATAATGAAGAAGTTGAGTGAAAACCAAGAGCTCATTGAAAAAATGGAAGATCATAGTGGTTCTGAGGATTCTAATGAAGTCATAACTAATCTAATGGTTGACAATGAGAAACTCAAGGAAACCATTGCCCACGTGAGAAAAGAGAAGGAAGAGCTAGCAAAATAAGTGAGAAAATCACAAGAGGAATGAGACAATGTCATCTTAGCGGAAAAAGAAGTCGAGGAAGCAAAAAGTACAAAAGATACACAAATAGTCTAGGTAAGAGAGGAAAATACTCAACTTCAAATGGATCAATTTACGTAGTTGAATGAGCAAGTAATCAAGCTAACTAAAGGGCCAAGGAGTATGAATGAAAGCAATAAAAAATTAAGAAGATTTAACGAGAGCTCATAAAAGATTAATCAACAATTGCGAGGTCAAAGAAGAAAGAAAAGTACCACCAGTCTTGTCTATATAGGTGACAACAAGAGTGAAGTAGTTAAGACTTCAGGAGGAGATGACCTAGAATTTAAGAAGCTAGGAAGCATATCTTCAAAAGGTAACAAACCTATTAAATCCACTTATTATTACTATGATAAGAAATGACATATATATCCAATGTATGTTGGTTTAAGCATATATTACCTATTTAATAATGTATGTTTGATTGGTAATATAATAATTCTCATCTATATGGTCATACTACACAAGTGTGCATATCTCATTTTAATGTGAAAATAATATATGTACAATGCTAATACTGTAACAAGTATAGGCATAGAGCTGAGGATTGTAGATCGAGAGCAAGATCTAACCAATCATATCCAAAATTGATGGGTCCCACTAGAAGGTATAAGTTCACCACATTGATTTGACCTACTTGTGAGAATGGTGGTCATCCTGTAGTACATTCCAAGTTGAGAATAAGTCAAAGGACCAATACTAGACCATAGAAAGGCAACAAAATGACATGCTAGAAGTTTTAAAAGATTGGGCATCTTGTAGGAAATTACAAAAGTAGTAGAATACTAGATAACCAATATCCTATTAGGAATGGGAAAACTAATACTATAGATAAAGATCAAGTCAAGAAGGAATTTGCAAAGGTATGGACTAAGAAGAGCAAGGAAGCAGAGGCAGTCAAGACTACAAAGGTCATAAGTTCACTAGTCAATGGTGAGACCTCAAAGATAAACTAAGTAATAAATGAAAGTGTTGTACAAGAGAAAGGTAAATATTGTAATGATCCCCTAGTCTAAATTGATAAGGCCACAATGTGTCACTTGAGGATGTCATGTGATTTGACACATGAACGAGTAAGCACCATTGTAGCTTACATGAAGAATGGTAAAAAATGATTATTGTTCAACATATATAAATCATTAAATGAATCAAGTCTAATGGTAGGTAAAGATTTTGCATACTATTGTAACCCTAACATTACAATTACATGCTATATGTAGAATCACCATAGATTGTTTATCACTTTGCATTACTAAAATCTCTTAGGCTTTCATAAATTACAAATTTATTGTGAATATGTGAGTGTTGTAATCAAGAAAATAGTAGAGTGTGAGAAGTGGATCAATAAACAAGAAACAACGACAAATTGAGCGGAGTGCAACCAATCAAAAGGAAAGATTCCAATAATTGAAGAGGTTAACAAAATGATGTTGATTGATAGAAGAAAGATTGACCATCTTGAGTATGAGGGCATACTATTGAAGGGAGAAGATGTAGAAGAGGAAGGAGGACTATCATCATTTCCTATTGAAGTTCTACTTACAAAAGATGTAAGTGTGTATCTAGATATCAAGATACAAGAATTGGGTGACAAGACAATTAGTGATTTTATGAAACACTTTGCTCAATAGGGGCTTTGAAGGATGAACACAAGCAATTGGAGAAGTCTACCCTAAGCCATGTTGTAAATATTATAAATATTTTTCATAAAGCATGGAAGAGAAAGTATCATCTGATACCATAATTAACACTAAGCTAAAGGAGATAGAAAAAAAAGGTAAGAGGAAGTCAATCTCACTCTCATTAGATAACTTTCTAGATGAAATAACAAAGTATAGTAACTATGTTATACTGAAAAGAAAAAAATGATTCTCTAAGTTTAATAAAGAGAAAAATAACAAGATTTTAAAATCAATGCTAACAAGTACAAGAACAACCGATAAAAGACCATCAAAAGTTTGAAGCTTGCTACCCATGAAGCTAAGTAGAATATTATACGAGAAATGGAGTACTAGAATGAAGATTTTTGGAAAAGTGCTCGATGACACCCTATCCAAAATGAGATCTAACATAATGGAAATAAATAAGAGAACACTGAGAAATATACAGGAATGGTTTTAGCATACATCAAAACATAATTAGTATGTAGACTAGTCACATAAAAGCAGTTTGAGAAAGTATAGTTAATCATTGATAAGAGGTAGCCAAGGAGATAAGCGAGTACATTTTGAAGAATCTGCAAAGAGGCATAAGGGAACAACTAGAATTTTTTAAAAATAAATTTACAAATAAAGAAGCTAAGGAGGAAAAAAAAGGTGGGAGAACAAGGAGTGAGCCAAGGCACAAGTGATGTAGTCCACGTTAAATTCACATCTAGTCGTGAAATAGAACTCTAAATGAAACTATTTACTAATAGTAAAGTCTTGAGAACTTTCACTAATTTTTGAATCAAAAATTATTTTTTTGTTTGCCTTTTAATGTTACAACCAATTGAATTTTAAATAATTGATAATTTCTAAAATTCAAAACTATGTAAAAAACTTAAAACTATATAACAAAATTGTCATATTGAAAAATATTTTATTTTTATTGATCAAGTATAATATATTAATTTTTTGAGTGGACTAAATGATTGCACAAGTAACATGTCTTTGTTAGGCACTAATAATAAATAATAAATAACTAATCTATAATCTAAACAATTGAAAAGAATGATTAAATAAATGAAGAATTTTCTGCTTTACCAATTTAAAAAGTTTAAAATTAGAATTTAGATACCTCAAAAGTACAAAGTATAATCTCTCTCTCTCTCTCTCTCTCTCTCTCTCTCTCTCTCTCTCTCTCTCTCTCTCTCCCCCCCTCCCTCCCTCCCCCCTCTCTCTCTCTCTCTCTCTCTCTCTCTCTCTCTCTCTCTCTCTCTCTCTCTCTCTCTCTCTCTCTCTCTCTCTCACACACACACACACACACACACACACACACACATAAGGAATACAACTTCTCCACTCTTTTGCTCTATCCACCTATCCTCTAAACTACCCCAACTCTTCTAATCTAACTCCCCCCACCCTGGTTCCATAACATAAATAATTTTTTCATCTCAGATCGCCCTAACCTGTAGGGGTAGGGTGGGGCCCCAACTACTATATATATATATAATTTAAATATTTTTAAAATTTATTTAATTATCCATATCAAATGTAATAAATATTTGAATTATAATAAAATAGTGCAAATGATCTAGTTACTAGTTTAAACCTTATTTTATACAATAAACTATTTAAGGGAGCTTTGCTTTAAAAAAAATAAAATTTCTACCAGAAAATTGTGAATCTCTTTAACTGACTTTTTTTCCCAATCATACGAATCTTTTCATTGATTTTTTTGTTTATCTATATAATTCTAAAACTTGCCATTTTCCCCCTTATCTAGTTTCCAAAAAAAATCTTTAAAATTGTCGATTGTATCAAGTTTTTTATTCCATTGCATTCATTAATCGAACCCTCATTGTGGAAAGTTTCTCATAATTGAAGAGATCTAATGTTATTTTAGTTGCTTAATGGTACATATATTTGTTGGAATATCTTAATGGAAAGAATGCTTCTGAGGAGGGGGGGGGGGGGGGTGTGAATCAAAAGTACTAGCTTTTAACCTATTTTTCACAAATCCTTAATAACATAATATTGAAATGTACATGAATGCATATCAACATTAAGCAATTATGAAAAACACATGTGCATCACCACATAACACTAGAAATTTTGGTAACCCAGAAACCCTCCAGGAATAAGAAGGTAAAAATGGGGTGGGGATGATACCCACAAAATTACTGTAGCAATAATGTTTGACCACTTTTGATGATCTGCCCTGTTAAAGGCCTGCCCTGTTAAAGGCTAAAACACAATTTTAAATGTGATCTTGTTAGAGGATTTACAAACACTTTACATGAAGTGTTATCCTGTTAAAGGATTTAATCACCTATTTAAAGGATCTACGAAATAGCTGTTAAGCTAACCTATCACCATAGGATTTCCTTTCTAATACAGTTGCTAGAGAGTATTAGGTATAATAAACCTGAAAGCTTACAATCCTTTGATTGCTGAATACAGACACTTGATCTGCTTTCTCTGATCTTGATCCTCTAAGATCTAATACTCTTCACTTTGAAATAGTTTCTCTTCCACACCCTTGTCCATTTTCATACAATGAGAATTAGTCTTCCTTATAAAGACATTCGAAGACTTAGGGTTAGATGTGGATCTATGATCCATATTGAATCTCTATTTCCCTCTCATTCCTTGCACTTTTATTATTGGTTGCATGCCTTCTTCATTTTTCTTATTGGCTGCATGTAGGTTGCATAGGAAATAAAAAAAAATTGATCTTATCATTTTAATCCTTCGAGATTCGTCATATGTCGGCCATGAAAATGGTTTACATCTGAATTTGTAAAGTTAAAAACTCATATGTGCATTCTGTGTTGCTCGACACTTACTGATCCCAGATGCTCGGCACATGTAATAAACTGGCTTACTCAGCTCCTGTTGCATTTTTGTATTTCTCGGCATCGTCTGTGACTTGGCATCAAATGTCACTTGACACTTGTATAATTCTCGGCACCTAAAGTCATTCGACACTTGATTCTCACTCGGCACTTGATCTTCACTCGGCACTTGAAGGCTACTCGGCACCTATTGGTTTTTCTAACTTAGCACATATTGTGGCTCGGCATACATAGTGTGCTCGACTCCAATGTAGAAAATGATTAAGTGTGTTGGCACTCAAATGTCAAAACCATTTTGAGACTAACAATCTCCCCCTTTGACATGAGTGACAAAAACACTTAATTGACCTTATGAGTACATTCAAGTTTCAAAACCTTGATCAAAATTTTGTAATATACAATATATACCTCAAAATTATTGTAACTCCCCCTGAGTTGATTGTGCCATTTTGATAACCAAAATTGATGTTGTATATCATGCTCCCCTTTTATCTTGTCTCCCCCTATTAACTTGTCTCTTTTTCTCCCTCATTCATCTTGTCTTGCCCATTCATCTTGTCTCCCCCTTTTTTACACTTATGTCAAAGGATTTTTAAGGGTTAAGACCATATTTTTCCAAAAATGTGTTGTTTACCTCCATAATCATCCTAAGAGTGGCATCCCAATTATGCAAAGCAATTTATAATGACTTGTGCTAGATGGCAGTCTCTGTAGCAAGGTGAATAAGTCCTTCTAAAGTAGAAAGATTAGGATCTTTCTTGAGAACAGCTTCAGCATAGAGCTACTCTTTATTGAGTACTTCTAAATGTAGGGTAATGGAGGATTGCAACTGTATTAGTTTTGCCTTGATGGTGGCCTCTTCTGCTGTTAATACAACTATTTCTTTTTGAGTGTGAAGCATTTGAGCAAAATGCTTCTCACTTTGAGCTGGATCTTTGGGTAGCTGCATGGTTGAAATATTCAAATTCCTCTCCAGGCTCACTATCTTTTGGCTAGTTTCCTGTGTGAAGTATGAAAAGTCACACAACTTTGTGTACAATGAGAATATATTCTCAAGTACCTTTTTCACTTTGTCTATTACCTTTGCCAATTCAATCTGTGAAAGTGCTATTTCACTAGATATTTTCTCATTAACTTTCCCTTGAAATTTTCTTTTAGACCATTCCATAAGTTTTGCATTTGTCTCTTGGTCTACATTTGTCACTTGGTCATCAACAATATCTGTCAATTGTTCCATTATATGCTCAGATTCATTTGGTGACTGAATACTAAAGGCATCCATAAAGATGTCTTTAATTTCATGTAAAGTTTGTTTTTGTTGATACTCCTTCTTGAGTATCTCTTGCCTCTTTCTTCTATTCAAGGCTTCCTGCACCTCATTGATTTGATCAATGCTTATTGTTTTTGAGTCATAACTTGGTATGACTATCTCCTCATCTAGTTCAAGCTCTCCATAGTGAAGTACCCTTGCAATTTTTGTAGAACTTGATCCTGGTGTAGATATTTGCAGTGGCTGTTGTGAAGGAGTCCGCGAGGTAGGCAAATTTATCAATGTTTGTATTGCCTCCTGCTCTTTAGGGGTTTCCTCTGTTTTCTCCTCCTGCTGTCTACCTTGATCAATTATAGTAATTTTAGGAAGTGCACCTTGTGTTTGTGCTATAGGATCAGATGTAATAGTCTGTCCTATTTGTTCTATTTCTTTGTCTGCTACTGTACTCGGCTTTTGTATTGTTGTGTCAACTATGCCTGATGAAACAACTGTTGGCATTTGAAGTTGACCACTAGTAGCTATAGAGATGAGGGAAGGTGGTCCTTGTGGATTCACCTTATCTCTAATTGTATTTTCTACTAGTTTTTGTAATTCATCCA
Organism: Cupressus sempervirens; assembly: GCA_028749045.1. Lineage (NCBI taxonomy): Eukaryota > Viridiplantae > Streptophyta > Pinopsida > Cupressales > Cupressaceae > Cupressus > Cupressus sempervirens. The sequence continues at coordinate 96,428,852 of CM053784.1, forward strand.
TACTGACCAATACTGGATCTGCACATAATCTTGCTTATTGTGTGGATTGGTCAAGGATTCTTTTGAGATCCTCTGCAGTTAATGGATTGATGTTCTGAGCAGAAGTGTCAGGAACATCTTGTACTGTTACAGTTTCTAGAGGTGTGATGGGTACATGAAGAGGGCTAGTAGGTGGCAATTGTGTGTCTTGCACACTCTGATCTTGTTGCTGCTCTTGCTTAGCTGTTGTCATTTCATCTTGCTTTTGTGTCTCCTCGTTCTCTATTTCTTTATTTTCTTCTTACTTCTTCTCTTCTTCTTGTTTCTCTTCTTCTTCCTTCTTTTCTTCTTCTCCTTGCTCTACTCCTGTCTTCTCTTCTCTCCTTTTTCTTCTTTCTTCTGGTGGGGTAGTAGCTTCTTCCTTGTATTCTTCTTCAAGAAAATCTTCAATCTTTTCGTACAAGTTCTTCCATGTTTTTGTTGTTCCTTGTACAATTTCTTCCATTTTGTTTTGGAGAATGAAGAATGCCTTGTACTTAGGTGTAAACCTAGTATTATGCCTTTTGACTACTTTCTCTATTTTCTCCTTAGTCAAATCAGGCAGTATGCTTGCTAGGGTTGTTTCTCTCATCTCCTTCTCCATTTTCAAACAAAAATGCCATCTGTCTTCTACAATTTTAGATAGTTCATTTGGCAATTGTTCATCTAGTTCAAGAGGAGTATACTTGAACTGTGCCATCATTCCATAAATTGATTCTTCTATTCTATTTTGTTCATCTTTAGTGAACTTATTAAAATCAACTTTATTTATTTTGCTTAAGTCTCCATTTTCAATCTTTTTACATAATGTATGAACTGAAAAATGGCTTACCTTTTCAGATTGATCTTCTTCATCAGTATCAAGTTGAGCCACATATTTTCTTCTTTTCCTTGGCTCTTCCTATGTCTCATTGTTTGTTTTCTTCTTTGTAGCATATTCTTTAGCTTTTTGTGTAGAGGCCCTCGTTGCAGCTCTGGTTGTTGGCTTTTGTGGTGATGGCATGGTAGTTTTCTTTGGTTTGGACTGAGTTGGAGGCTATTCTATTGCCTTTCTCTTCTTTGGCTTAGCTATGGTTGGTGCATCCTTGGCTTCTTCTTCCTCAACACCTTCCTCCTTGTCTTCACCTAGGCCTTGAGTTAATTCCATTTGGCCTTGCTCCTGTTCATCATCATCATCATCATTGCCATCATCATCTTCTTCTTCTGCTTCAGCCTCTATTCCTTCACCAAATTTCTTCTTAATTTTCTTCATCAATTTATCTTTCTTCTTCAATGTGGAGGAAATCTTTAATTACATATTTATCTTTGACCTTACCACATCATAAGTGCCAAAGTGTGGGGCACTCTTATCTGTCTCTTCTGCCAATAATGCAGTTATTGCTGCAGATGCTTCATCTATGTTAATCTCATAACCAAATGGCCTTAGCCATCTCACCCTTGGAGCTGCTACTTGGATATAGGTGAAGTCAATATCAACTAAGAAGCATATATCATTAATATGTTTTTCCACTAAGGAAATTGGTATTCTCACCCTTTGCTTCATGGATTTCTTGAAATCCTCAAAATAACTTGTCATCAGGGTATCAAAATTGTCTCCCATTTGTTCTATATATTCATTAATTTGAGATATGATAGTTCTATCATTTCTCCATGTAACTTTTCCAAAAGAGGGAAATTCATTCTGAACATAAAAGAATACACAAACTAGAATTGCTCCAAATTTGCATTGAGCACCCTTTGTCCTTCTTATGGCTGCTAGGTTTTCATTAATTTGTTGTAGTTGCAGTTCTGCAAGATCATAAGTATGATCCTTTTTCACTAGTTTGTAGCCTACATCTACTGCAATACATGGCACACTGTTGAGTCTACTGGATTGATAGAATTTGTGTCCAATAACTCTAACAAAAAACTCAACTAGAGGATCCTAAATGGTGTGAATTGTCATTCCTCGTTTGTTCCACTGAGCACCAGTGTTCTTTTCAATAACCTCCTTGGATTCACTTCTCAAGGTCTTGTGCCGATCTAGGGTAGGATATCCAATTACCCTATGAATGATTCTTTTTGTGATTTGGATAGGGACACCTTCTAACCACAGACTACCATCATGAATCCTGCTCAACACAAGTCTGATCCATTCTATTTTAAATACGGTAGGAAAACTCAAAACTCATGTTAAACCCTTCTTTTCAGTAATTTTGTATTCATCTTTCAAGACTCCATTAACACACAGCTTTGCATAGGCTTCTCTTATTTCCATGTCTCCTATGGCTCCTATCTTACAATTATAACATCTCCTTACATCCTGAACCATAACAACATTTGGGGGTATGCAAGAAAGGGCTCTAGCGGGATCGTTTTTGTATGCAACTTTAGGGATAGGGCAAAAATTAGGCTACCTAACCTCATTAGATACTAATTGGACTTCAAACGATTCTTTGTCCTAGTGTTTCTTAGAACTTGAAGCCATTTATGCAAACTAGGATTTCCTTTACACAGAAATATGAAACTGTGTAGCTTGGCACAAATGAAAATACCTCAAGATCGATGAAAACGCATTGTAAGAGGTTGCAATCTACTTGGAATGCTAGATTCTCTGCTATGAAGTTGCTTTGCTCTCTTTATCTTCGTTGCTTCTTGATTGCGATGAAGAAAAATGATTGAAATCATGATAATATACCCTATTTCCATCACATTAAATGCTCAACTGAAAACTCGGCCTCTGAAGGATTTTTTACATTACTTGGCTTGAACTACATCTCCACTTTACTCGACTTCCATAGGAGTTACTCAACTTGGCATCAGCTATCAACTCGGTCGCTATTAGGAACTCAACATGCATTGGAGTTTTACTCAGCATCCAAAGACAGCTCGACATCCTCATTTGAAATTTTGTCTTGGCATCTTGTTTCATGCAGATTTATTCTTTGCATTACTTTTTCATGGTTTAGGGCTGATGTATGATACTTCCTTATATGTATCAGTCCTGTAGACTCTTTCTTGTGTTTAGTTGAATGAGAAATGATCACTTGACCTTGTGGGTGAAGTGACCCTTTCATTGGATGAACTTGATTCATTCTTGTTCTACCATGTTTTCTTCATGTCTGTTCTTATGTGTTCCACATCAATCTTTTCTTTGCCCTTGTTTACTTCAATCTTTGGTGCCTTTGACCTTGTAGGATAGTTTTTGCTGATATGACCAGTTTTCAGGCAACTAAAACATGTGGTTTGGTTTAACCATCTTTTATAGTTCCCTTTAAAATGTGTTCTTATGCAGTTCTAGGGTATATGTCCATATTCCTGATAATAATGATAGCTATACCTGGTGTTATAATCCCAATGGTAGTGACTTTCATTTCCTTTTGTTTTTGCTAGTTGATTTGATGTCCACATAGGTTTTGATCTGCATTCAAATGCTCTATGTTCATACTTCTTACAATTATGACAATGTCCATCAAATCTTTGTGTCGTTGTAACTCTAGATCTGCAATCTTGTGTCATATGTCCTTGCATGTTGCACTTGTGATAGTAACTCTTGTTCTTGGGTGTGTATTGTTGATTGAATCTTCTACTGCTGCAAATATTAGCAGTATGCCCCTTTTTATTACAGTAATGACAAGTAGGTTTAGAATCCTTACCTTTGTCACTTCTTTTCTCAACACTCTTTGATGATTCTCCTACTTTAGTGTTGTTGTAACCACGTCCTTATGTATCATGGACGGATCTTGGAAACTTCATCAACAATTCAAAGTACTTGATGGCTTCACTTGACTTGTTGAGATTCTTTGCTACCTCTTTTTCTTTGTTCAATTCATTATGCAGTTGTTCATTCTGCATCTTCAAAGTAGAGATCTCAATATCTTTCATATTAAGTTCATGATGAAGGTTCATCATTTGGGCAAGTGTATCCATCTGCATGTTTGAAATCCTTGTTAATTCAGTACATTTTTCTTCAAGTCTATTTGTAAGATTTCTTTTGTCATCTTCCATCATGACTCTATCCTCAACTGCTCTTTTCTTTTGTTCAGTGATTTCACATAACATTAAGGCCTATGATTCATGTTCCATCTTGAGAGATCTTATCTCATCTGCTTGAACTTTGTTTTTCTCTATCAGTTCTGCTATTGCTACTGTAACGCCCCGCTCGGGAACCCAAGAGAAATAAACCTAAAATGTTACAATGTTTACTGAACTATTTTTTTTTTTCGAAGTTTAAACAACATCAAGATAACATTAATGCGGAAGCAATATGAACATACACAACAAATACACATTTGCAATTACAGATATAGTTTCAATTCCTCCAAGGTTCCTTTACGTTGAGTCACATTTAATAATCTTAAATTAATTAGTTTAAGTTTCAAGTACAATGTCTCAAGATCATAAAGGAATAACAAATACATAGTCGCATAAGCAAATGCATAAGTATAAATAATACAATGAAAGTACATCCAATCAATAACATCCACTGCACATGTCGCAGGGTATGTGAAAATAGATACTGTACAACAGAATACATGATAACATATATACTTCATCTAAAAAGAAGTCTCTGAGATAAGAAGTAAGAATGATAAAGGTACATCTTCTACAACAAACATCCAACAGCTGGCAATGTGAAGGGGAACCCAAATGGTAAGAAGGCACTACCTCCCGACCGCGTGGTTACCTAGTCAGGCTTCCACTCCCACCGTGCAGGGAAGATAATGAACGATCCACAAACGGCTATCAAACATAAAACACTCCTAGGCATGGAATACCTACTAGCCAAAACTATCTCAAAGGTAACACATACTACTCAAGAAGATAAAATAAACCAGAAAGAAAGAACACTCAATCCAATACTGACATCACATAACCCAACATCATACACAAACCAAGTATAAACCAAATACCAAGATCACAAGATAAAGTCAACAAAAGATAATCCTCCTCAAGTCAAAAACCACATGTCAAAAGTACAACATAATGAAACACCAATCATCATCAATGAAAGTAAGTAACCACAATAAACACATCCAACAATAAGTACACCACCAGAGATACACAAAAACTACAGAGGAGACTTAGGCTACATACTAGGGAGTGTCATCACATGGCTGCTTGAGTTACCCTGGACTGATCTCTTAATAGATCCCGGACCCTCAAGCGTTGAGTTACCCTGGACTGGTTACTATGAACCCCGGACCCTCAACATCACACATATGGAAACTAGAAAGCCCTCTCAAGAAGACGAGGCACTCATCTCATTCCCATCCTTAGTCTATACAAGCACTCAAGGCATGGGTAGATCAAATATCTCTAACTTATCTTTTTAGTGTGTTTCCCCCCATAAATTTTACTTACTAGATTATCACTTATTACATAACTTGCATTAGGTTACCCTAGTACTGACCACTTTGGGTCCCGGACCCCTATGCAAGCCACTCCCAAGTCACATACCTAGACAACCTCTCCTAAGCACATAAAAACACAGTTGTGTCCCATACCACAACACCCATAAAGATCAAACTCGGTTCCTTAACAGGCAACCTGATAACAAGATGGATCAAACTAAATCCAAATACACATAAATGCTCACAAAACAAATCTCATAAGTATAAACTCCAATTTGAATCACAAGAATCATCATAACATCTAGCCACATAATAGTATCCAAGAAATCTCACAAAACCTCTGGTGTACATCCTAGACTGGTCGACATCTAAACAACACCAAAATCCAAAAAGAAATATAGACAGTATATAGAAAACATCATAGTCTCACAGTTGGATTTGATTGATAATATATTGTTGAATTAATGTAAGGTTTCAATTTTTTTTTATTTTTTTTTTTTTTTTTTAAATTTTTTATTTTTTTTAATTTTTTTATTTTTTTTATTTTTTAAATTTTTTTTTTTTTTTTTTAAAAATTTTATTATTTTTTTAAAATTTATTTATTTATTTATTTATTATTTTTTATTTTTTATTATTATTTTTTTAATTAATTAATTAATTAATTTTTTTTTTAATTTTTTTTTTTTATAAATTTTATTATTATTATTATTATTTTTTTAATTTCTTAATTTTTTTTTTTTAATTTATTTATTTTATTTTATTATTATTATTATTATTATTATTATTTTTTTTTTTAACTAAGTCAAATTTCAATAATTTTGTTTATTAGAAGAACAACCCTTCTAATAAATTTAGATAAATTATTATATATGAAAATTTTAAGAATTGTATTATAATTCTATATTATTTATTTTATAATATTTTTCTCAACGAACTTCATAACAATATTATTTTAATATATACATATTTTAATAACATTTACGATATTAAACTGATAGGAAAAATAAATTGAACCCTTCGAATTTTCAATCCTAAGATTTTCATTTCCAAAAAAAAACCCCTTCCAAATTTAAATTTCTTAATTCCATTTTAATTCAAAACCCAAATTTCAATTTAATACTAAATTTCTTTCAGAAGTAAAACAAGGTTTTCTAAATAGTTTTTTTTTTTTCAATCCCGATTCCCAGAAGAAATCAAATCGCAAAAGATTCAGAAGAAAGGTAGTAAGATTCATTCAATAAAATTTGAGAAAGCAATTTCTAACAAGCACGAAGAAGACAAAGATTCGAAAGTGTTTCTAGAATGGTTCACAAACCCTACCTTGATCTGATGCTAACAATCTGGTGAAACCCTTGCTAATCCGAACCCTTCCAAGCTTCCAAAGATTTCTTTGCTCCCCTTTCCAAAAGTGTGTTCCCTGAAAACCTGTGTGTGAAAAACTTGTGTCCCCAATAATGACCCGAAAACCTCTAATATAGAATCTAATTACCTTTTAGGGCTTCTGTCCCCACAACTCTAAAATAATAATTACTTTATTTAATTAATTCATTCATGCACAATTAATTTCCCTTTTAATTAAAATTATTATTTTATTATTCCTTTCATGCACGTTAAGTGAATTGTTAAATTACTTTATTTAACTTTCCACTTTGACTTTGCTTTTAAAGTTAATTTATAATTTTAATCTCATGCGTACTTTATTAAAATACTTTTATTCAAGTTCACATGTTTTTATCTTTTAAATTAATCTCTTATATTTAAAACTCATTCATGCGAACTTAAATCTTTTCCATAAATTAATATCTTTTTTCCTTTTTAATATATTTTTGAACGTTTTAATTTGATAAATATTTATTAACTTAAATAACAATAATATTTAGCATTTATTTAAAAATGAACTCTAAATATATTATTATTAAATTAAATAAATATTATCATGTTCTAAATTTAATCTTATAGCTTTTATCTTCCAATTCAATTCTTTATATTTAATTAATTTCTCAATTAATTAAATATAATTAAATATTCATAATATCATAATAATTTTCCATTAAATTAAATTATTAACTTAATCTATTAATTAGACTTAATTAATAGAAATTCATCAAAGACTCACAAAACAACATACGCACAAAATACTCACGGGTTTAAAAAGGGTAGACAGTCTGTTACGAGTCCTCCTTGCAGGACAAGTATTATAGGCTTATGGCTAGGATTGGACCTGATCATTATCTTCCCATTCTCACCATTTGAGTATTTGTAATAGGGCGCGCTCATCCTGGCAATTCAGGGAAGTCGATGCCCGGTACCTACATCCTGCATAAAAGATGAGCATGTACATGTATATAATATATCTAAACTAAACAGACAATGGCGGGGAGTGGTTCATCGTGTAGATCCCGACTAGCAGGTGACTACGACTCCCTCCCTTAACCACATCAAACACGCCAGACAGAAAGATAAAATAAACACACACACCATACACATGCAAGTATGGGGTAAGTATAATAATCACAAATCTAAGATCAAATGCGTACATATAATAATGCATCTCTATCAATACAACATAATCATCATTAAAGACATCATGTTAACATTTTTATGAAAGAAACCACATTTACTAACTAGGATCATCAAAATACCATTAACAACACATGAATGAAATCAACTAAGCAATAATAACCGATGCATTTGTAATCAAAGTCATGAAATAATATCATAATAATGTAAATCTAGTATCTCTAAAACTAATCAATGCATAAAATTAGCTTAAAAAAATTTGACAATGATAATAGAATGTGAACTAGGGGCAGGCACTACATCCACCCCCCTTAGAATTAGGCTTACTCCTGGAAGCCCACAAGAATGATAACACTAAAGGACTCACTGTGCGGGTCCCATTGAACCCTTCCCCCCTATAGAAGGATATGACTCTACTAATAACATTACAACACACTTAGAGCAATATGATTCTAGTTTAATAATAAACCGAAAATCATATTGATCCAACATTCATCTTTTAAACAAATACTGAAATAGACCCCCTAGCAATGGATCTAGAACTAGAAGTCATCTCTCCTACAACACCTAAACACAACAACAACATCTAAGAATCCATCATAACCATAGGGTCATAACTAATTGACATAAAGCAATAATCCGAAAAGTTTTATAAGTTTTCTAGTTCCATGTTTAGAATCTGTCTCATTTCAAAGTTTGTTGTTCAATAGTTTGGTTTCAAGTTCGACGTCAATATAAGTTTGTCATTTAAATAAGTTGCAAGTTTACTAATTGCTCAAGTGATGATGCACATAATGCCCAGAGTTCCCAATGTTGAAACTCAAGCTCTGATACCAGATGTAGCGCCCCGCTCGGGAACCCAAGAGAAATAAACCTAAAATGTTACAATGTTTACTGAACTATTTTTTTTTTTCGAAGTTTAAACAACATCAAGATAACATTAATGCGGAAGCAATATGAACATACACAACAAATACACATTTGCAATTATAGATATAGTTTCAATTCCTCCAAGGTTCCTTTACGTTGAGTCACATTTAATAATCTTAAATTAATTAGTTTAAGTTTCAAGTACAATGTCTCAAGATCATAAAGGAATAACAAATACATAGTCGCATAAGCAAATGCATAAGTATAAATAATACAATGAAAGTACATCCAATCAATAACATCCACTGCACATGTCGCAGGGTATGTGAAAATAGATACTGTACAACAGAATACATGATAACATATATACTTCATCTAAAAAGAAGTCTCTGAGATAAGAAGTAAGAATGATAAAGGTACATCTTCTACAACAAACATCCAACAGCTGGCAATGTGAAGGGGAACCCAAATGGTAAGAAGGCACTACCTCCCGACCGCGTGGTTACCTAGTCAGGCTTCCACTCCCACCGTGTAGGGAAGATAATGAACGATCCACAAACGGCTATCAAACATAAAACACTCCTAGGCATGGAATACCTACTAGCCAAAACTATCTCAAAGGTAACACATACTACTCAAGAAGATAAAATAAACCAGAAAGAAAGAACACTCAATCCAATACTGACATCACATAACCCAACATCATACACAAACCAAGTATAAACCAAATACCAAGATCACAAGATAAAGTCAACAAAAGATAATCCTCCTCAAGTCAAAAACCACATGTCAAAAGTACAACATAATGAAACACCAATCATCATCAATGAAAGTAAGTAACCACAATAAACACATCCAACAATAAGTACACCACCAGAGATACACAAAAACTACAGAGGAGACTTAGGCTACATACTAGGGAGTGTCATCACATGGCTGCTTGAGTTACCCTGGACTGATCTCTTAATAGATCCCGGACCCTCAAGCGTTGAGTTACCCTGGACTGGTTACTATGAACCCCGGACCCTCAACATCACACATATGGAAACTAGAAAGCCCTCTCAAGAAGACGAGGCACTCATCTCATTCCCATCCTTAGTCTATACAAGCACTCAAGGCATGGGTAGATCAAATATCTCTAACTTATCTTTTTAGTGTGTTTCCCCCCATAAATTTTACTTACTAGATTATCACTTATTACATAACTTGCATTAGGTTACCCTGGTACTGACCACTTTGGGTCCCGGACCCCTATGCAAGCCACTCCCAAGTCACATACCTAGACAACCTCTCCTAAGCACATAAAAACACAGTTGTGTCCCATACCACAACACCCATAAAGATCAAACTCGGTTCCTTAACAGGCAACCTGATAACAAGATGGATCAAACTAAATCCAAATACACATAAATGCTCACAAAACAAATCTCATAAGTATAAACTCCAATTTGAATCACAAGAATCATCATAACATCTAGCCACATAATAGTATCCAAGAAATCTCACAAAACCTCTGGTGTACATCCTAGACTGGTCGACATCTAAACAACACCAAAATCCAAAAAGAAATATAGACAGTATATAGAAAACATCATAGTCTCACAGTTGGATTTGATTGATAATATATTGTTGAATTAATGTAAGGTTTCAATTTTTATTTTTTTTTAAAAATTTTATTTTTTTTTATTTTTTTATTTTTTTTATTTTTTAAAATTTTTTTTTTTTAAAAAAAAAATTTTATTATTATTTTTTAATTAATTAATTTATTTATTTATTTATTTTTTATTTATTATTATTATTTTTTTAATTAATTAATTAATTAATTTTTTTTTTTTTTTTTAAATAAATTTTATTATTATTATTATTATTTTTTTAATTTCTTAATTTTTTTTTTTTAAATTTATTTATTTTATTTTATTATTATTATTATTATTATTATTATTATTATTATTTTTTTTTTTAACTAAGTCAAATTTCAATAATTTTGTTTATTAGAAGAACAACCCTTCTAATAAATTTAGATAAATTATTATATATGAAAATTTTAAGAATTGTATTATAATTCTATATTATTTATTTTATAATATTTTTCTCAACGAACTTCATAACAATATTATTTTAATATATACATATTTTAATAACATTTACGATATTAAACTGATAGGAAAAATAAATTGAACCCTTCGAATTTTCAATCCTAAGATTTTCATTTCCAAAAACAAACCCCTTCCAAATTTAAATTTCTTAATTCCATTTTAATTCAAAACCCAAATTTCAATTTAATACTAAATTTCTTTCAGAAGTAAAACAAGGTTTTCTAAATAGTTTTTTTTTTTTCAATCCTGATTCCCAGAAGAAATCAAATCGCAAAAGATTCAGAAGAAAGGTAGCAAGATTCATTCAATAAAATTTGAGAAAGCAATTTCTAACAAGCACGAAGAAGACAAAGATCCGAAAGTGTTTCTAGAATGGTTCACAAACCCTACCTTGATCTGATGCTAACAATCTGGTGAAACCCTTGCTAATCCGAACCCTTCCAAGCTTCCAAAGATTTCTTTGCTCCCCTTTCCAAAAGTGTGTTCCCTGAAAACCTGTGTGTGAAAAACTTGTGTCCCCAATAATGACCCGAAAACCTCTAATATAGAATCTAATTACCTTTTAGGGCTTCTGTCCCCACAACTCTAAAATAATAATTACTTTATTTAATTAATTCATTCATGCACAATTAATTTCCCTTTTAATTAAAATTATTATTTTATTATTCCTTTCATGCACGTTAAGTGAATTGTTAAATTACTTTATTTAACTTTCCACTTTGACTTTGCTTTTAAAGTTAATTTATAATTTTAATCTCATGCGTACTTTATTAAAATACTTTTATTCAAGTTCACATGTTTTTATCTTTTAAATTAATCTCTTATATTTAAAACTCATTCATGCGAACTTAAATCTTTTCCATAAATTAATATCTTTTTTCCTTTTTAATATATTTTTGAACGTTTTAATTTGATAAATATTTATTAACTTAAATAACAATAATATTTAGCATTTATTTAAAAATGAACTCTAAATATATTATTATTAAATTAAATAAATATTATCATGTTCTAAATTTAATCTTATAGCTTTTATCTTCCAATTCAATTCTTTATATTTAATTAATTTCTCAATTAATTAAATATAATTAAATATTCATAATATCATAATAATTTTCCATTAAATTAAATTATTAACTTAATCTATTAATTAGACTTAATTAATAGAAATTCATCAAAGACTCACAAAACAACATACGCACAAAATACTCACGGGTTTAAAAAGGGTAGACAGTCTGTTACGAGTCCTCCTTGCAGGACAAGTATTATAGGCTTATGGCTAGGATTGGACCTGATCATTATCTTCCCATTCTCACCATTTGAGTATTTGTAATAGGGCGCGCTCATCCTGGCAATTCAGGGAAGTCGATGCCCGGTACCTACATCCTGCATAAAAGATGAGCATGTACATGTATATAATATATCTAAACTAAACAGACAATGGCGGGGAGTGGTTCATCGTGTAGATCCCGACTAGCAGGTGACTACGACTCCCTCCCTTAACCACATCAAACACGCCAGACAGAAAGATAAAATAAACACACACACCATACACATGCAAGTATGGGGTAAGTATAATAATCACAAATCTAAGATCAAATGCGTACATATAATAATGCATCTCTATCAATACAACATAATCATCATTAAAGACATCATGTTAACATTTTTATGAAAGAAACCACATTTACTAACTAGGATCATCAAAATACCATTAACAACACATGAATGAAATCAACTAAGCAATAATAACCGATGCATTTGTAATCAAAGTCATGAAATAATATCATAATAATGTAAATCTAGTATCTCTAAAACTAATCAATGCATAAAATTAGCTTAAAAGAATTTGACAATGATAATAGAATGTGAACTAGGGGCAGGCACTACAGCTACATCAAACTCTTTAGTGTCTCCATTGGCAAACAGTTTTGTGGTGTCAATCTCCTTGTAGTTTGTATCATTTTCAGTTCAGGCTATATCCTTCCTTCTTTTCAAGGATTTTCTCAGTTCCTCCCTTGCTTCCTCTACTTTGTGTAGAGCCAGTTGCACATCAATCACTTGATTGTCAATAATCTTTCCAAGTTTGAAGACTTCCATATTTAGACCTTTTTCTCCAAGATGTTAGACTTCTCCTTGTGAGAACCTTGCTGCTTTGATACCAATTGATGGAATATCTTAATGGAAAGAATGTTTATGAGAAAGGAGGGGGGGGGGAGCGTGAATCAGAAGTACTAGCTTTTAACCTATTTTTCACAAATCCTTAATAACATAATATTGAAATGTATATGAATGCATATCAACATTAAGAAATTATGAAAAACACATGTGCATCACCACATAACACTAGAAATTTTGGTAACCCATAAACCCTCCAGGAATAAGAAGGTAAAACTGGGGTGGGGATGATACCCACAAAATTACTGCAGCAATAATGTTTGACCACTTCTGATGATCTGCCCTATTAAAGGCTACAACACATTTTTAAATGTGACCTTGTTAGAGGATTTACAAACACTTTACATGAAGTGTTACCCTGTTAAAGGATTTAATCACCTATTTAAAGGATCTACAAAATAGCTATTAAGCTAACCTATCACCATAGGATTTCCTTTCTAATACAGTTGCTAGAGAGTATTAGGTATAATAAACCTGAAATCTTACAATCCTTTGATTGCTGAATACAGGCACTTGATCTGCTTTCTCTGATCTTGATCCTCTGAGATCTGATACTCTTCACTCTGAAATAGTTTCTCTTCCACACCCTCATCCATTTCGATACAATGAGACTTAGTATTCCTTATAAAGACATTCGAAGACTTAGGGTTAGATGCGGATCTACAATCCATATTGAATCTCTGTTTCCCACTCATTCATTGCACTTTTATTATTGGTTGCATGCCTTCTCCATTTTTCTTATTGGCTGCATGTAGATTGCATAGGAAATATAAAAGATTTGATCTTATCATTTTAATCCTTCGAGATTCATCATATGTCGGCCATGAAAACGGTTTACATATGAATTTGTAAAGTTACAAACTCATATGTGCATTCTGTGTTGCTTGGCACTTACTGATCCCAGATGCTCGGCACATGTAATAAACTGGCTTACTCGATTCCTATTGCATTTTTCTATTGCTCGACATCGTTTGTGACTCGGCACTCAAATGTCACTCAGCACTTGTATAATGCTCGACACCTAAAGTCATTCGGCACTTGATTCTCACTCGACACTTGATCTTCACTCAGCACCTAAAGGCTACTTGGCACCTAAAGATCACTCGGCACATGTTGGTTTTTCTGATTTGGCACATATTGTGGCTCGACATACATAGTGTGCTTAATGTAGAAAATAATTAAGTGTGTTGGCACTCAAATGTCAAAACCATTTTGAGACTAACAATATTAAGTTGTTATTCTCCTAAAATCCACAAAATATCTATAACCACTACATTAAGCCTTCTTCAAACTCATTATACCATTTTTCCTACAAAATAATATCCTATCATTGGATTCACCATCAATTGAGTTTTTTGTGCTCATATCTCACAAATGAAATCTCATTTAATAGATTCGAGGAGCCTAGATCAACCATTCTTGTTTCGTACATTAAATCACTAAAACTTAAGAGACACCAAACATAAATTTGCAAATTAAAGGCCATATTTTATGCATTATTTCTTTCATCTTTTCCTTTCTATTTGTCATATCAATCTTTGTACTCTAGCACAACAATTTTTTACCATGCATTTGTTGCTATGTGAAGCTTCTCATGGGATGAAGACTTTATATTTCTTTGGAAGTTTGATCTTGTTGTCAATTGTACATTAGACATGCACTTTTCAGTTTTCAATCTTTAAAGATTTCTTCAAGCTTTCTTCTCACTTTTCAACTTTAGTTATGGGAAACAACTGTGCAAATTATTCTTTCTTTAGACTTTCTTCAGATACAACTAAAGAAATATTCATTTTCTCATACTCATATGCCCATTCTTTGTGCTCTATTAAATAAAATCCCCATGATGTATAATAGATAGCCACATAACTTTTAAAGAAGAAAAAAATAACTAGAGGAAATATAAGGCAAAGAGTCCATAAATGTGTTGATAGGCATTTGGAAATTAGCATTTAAATAATACCACAAATCATGTCAATTAGTGGAATATAGGACATTATAGTTTCATTTCTATTTTGTTAAAATTATCTATATTAAATTAGAGATATTTTTCAATTCTTTTGAATTTCAACATTGTTGGGAAGTCCCCCTTCTATATGGACAATGACTCCTGGGTATGAAATCCAAGTAGCCTTATGCCTCTACCAGGGGATCATGATGGTGAGTAATCTTGGGGGATGTTGTTTCCCTTGCACCATAAATAACATACCAAGGATAAAATGGTGGTTACTAAATTAGTTCTTAATCAGATTCATGGAGTCAAGTCAAATGGTTGTTACACGAGTTATTCACTTAAGAATCTATTTCGACCATGCTAAAATTGAGGGAAAGTTTTCCCACCTTAGGCTACCATCAGAAACGCATCACCCGAAATTCTCTAAATGGAGAATTTTTTAACCTTTCTTATCATTTATATACTAGCCAGAGGGGTCTACCAGTTTGAGTTTCTATCCAAATGGGAGACGCTTCCTAGAGGATGATGAACTCACTAGAAGCACTCCTAGGTTATTGTGAATGATCTTGCTAACTAATTTTGGTACATGCATCACATAATTTAAGGGTTATACTTTGCAAAAGATAAAAGGTAGCTCAAAGACATGTTGAAAAATACATCTCAAGACACACAAGATGCTTTGTTCATTTCAACTTTGAAGATTTTAGATTTTCTATCTATTTTGAAGACACCTGTGATTAGCATAAAATGTTCATTCTAACTTAATAGTGATGGTCAACAAAATTAATCCAGTCAACAAAGTAAAGCGTGCTTGAAAGCTTGGAAGAGATGGGAATAAGAGCATTTTATCCTTAAAACATTCAAAACTTTGTGAAAAAAATTTAAGCCCCAAATTGAAATGTGTTGATTTGTAATGCTCCTTGATCCTTAAGCATTCAAGATTTGGTGAAATTATTTTAAGTCCAATTTGAAGTGTGATTCATACTATTGTTCTTTGATCCTTATTGCATTCAAGAGTGTGTTTGATTTTTGTGCATTCATTCCAATGAAAATATTTTCGATCTATTAAGCATTCAAGATGGGGTTTTGTATTTGTTCAATTTTAGCACCCAAATTGAATGTGAGGCCTCACCTTGACCCATCATAACATAGATATTGTATTTCCATTTTGTTATTAGGATTGGATATCTCGACATATATTTTGATACTTGATGGACCGTAAATTTCGCTACTTAACTGATGATATTTACCTTGTGGTCTTTCATTATGATATGTATTAGGAATTATTTGGCATAGTCGATGGATTAATGGATATTTATTCGGTATTTCACTTTCATGATAAGAAATGGAAATATGATGTGTTTCAAATGCTTAATTTGATCTTGTTAGGAAAGTTAGTAACATGCAGTTATTTTTAAGGATGAATGATTATATGCTTTATATGTAAATGATGGAGAATAAGAAGTTAATTATGGAACATGTTGTATGCAAAGGGTAGAATAATGAAGTTATCATGTATTTTTACTTCCATATGTATTTTATATGTGGCTTTTCATTGGACTACCAATGCTCGGGTTTAGTGTGTAGGAAAGGAACCATGAAAACATAATGGGGAAACAAGGTATAAACACATGTAAAATGACTCTGGCAAGGTGAATCTTTGTAAGATTTGTGAACCTCGTTGTGATGTGTTTATTTTATAAACATGAGATGTATGTGTGTATTATGTATTTCATGTGTAGTTTCTGAACGTGTCATGTGTGATGTATAGTGTATTTTGTGTGTGTCATTTGACACTTGTACTCGTTATGTGAGTTGACATATTCTTTGATGACGGATCATGTGGCCACCTTATTCCAAGTTAAATACCTTAATTGAGAAAATTGACTTATTGCCTTAACCTAGTAAAGAAAAAAGGTTACCACCATGGGAAATTTGGAATTTGGACTTAATTAGCATTGTGAGGGCCATAAAGTAACTCTAAGGTGAATTTGTGACAAAAATAAACCCAACCCATGTTAGTACTTTAAGTTAGGGGGCTAATAATGACCTCTAGGGTGCCTAGTAGACCTAGGAGACCCCAAAAAGAATGCATTTTTTATTGAATCCGAAAATGAGAATGTTATATGGAGGCTTGGCCAAATTAGAAACTCACTTGGTCACTCTCTATCTTTAGAGACAACTAGGGTTAGGAGGAAGAGGATAAGGAGCTCTACTACAACATTAAATTGCCATTGCTAGGAGTGAGTTTGGTACCCATGATCCAGAGTGTTCTTCATTTTCATGTAGAGTTGATATGGTGTTCTTTCTTTCATAAATTTTTTTGGTATATTGTAGATGCGGGTGTGAATAAGGATCTTCTTGTATGAGTGTTGCACGTGAGAGTTTATGTGATTTCCCTTTTGAATTTTGTTTTGGGGTTATGTTGTGTGTGTTTTTGTAATGGGTGTGAAGCATCACTCACCCTTGGGAGGGAAGAGATGATTGGGTGAAGGGGTTAGTTGGGCTCACTCATGTAGTTGAGGAACTCTCCCTTGTGTGGAGATGATTTTTATATGTTTAATGGAATGTGATCGTCTTGTTTACTTGCATTTTGGGAGGTATAAGGAGGTGTGTGGAGGGGAAGTTATTGTAAACCCTGTAAGGGCATGTTGATAATGAGAAGATGTGTATATTGTGAATCATAGCTTTGGAAATCCTCCTCATGGAGAGAGCCCACCTTCACCCTATACTTGATTCAATTGTTGAATCTTTGTGCAAGCCTTGGGTTGGGTTGTCATGTAATGTATTGCGTAGAGTTATGTTATTTTGTTGTGATCATGCATGATACGTGATTGTGTAGCATGCAACCATTTGTGCCTTGTTTCCTTGAGCTTGGTGGGTGGCCTCCTTGAGGCCTAGGTTGGGAGGTGAGTCTCTATGGTTCTATATTTGTCTCTTATTTGCAGGATTTTGCTTGAGGCTTTGGACATTTGGAGATTGTGAAGTCTTATCTTTGCTTAGAAGAGGATATTACTATTGTTTTTGTAATGAAATGGAGGACAACTTCATCTTATTATGTGAATTCATTATGTTATAGGAGGTTTGATATTGTTCTCTTGCATATGCCAAATAGAGAGAGACTGTGAAACATCTTGCTTGAGAGGTCCTTCCATTCTGTATCTTGATATGATGAATTCCACCACCCCATTGCTTGTTGAATATTGTGTAGTTGTTGCCTTATCATTACTTTAAATTAAAATGTGTTGAAGAAAATAAATTGTATTATGATATTCCTTGGAAGAATGAATAGGATAGTATCATTTTGATATTATTATCTCCTTAAATTCCATAAGAATAATTTAGTTGCATTGGTGTTCAGAATTGCTTCCAAAATTGTTGTGGAATATGCAATTGATAGTAATAGATTTAGATATAGTTTAAATTATGGAATTGGATGTCAACATTGTATATTGAAAATTTGATGTTTGTTAAATTACCATCAAAGGATTTCATTTAAGTTCCATGTTAATGTATATGCACGTAGATTTTATTAGTAATGCAATAGTTGTTTATGTTAGATTTGCTTATTAGAATAGAAATTATAATGCATGATGCAATGTTTAAATAATATCTACTCAAATCTAACAATCATAGAGAATGCATGAAAAGAACTAGACAAATAAGTTAAGCTTAAAGGAGATCTATAGATGCATATTTTTTTCTGGAAAATGTATGTGCAAACCAAATAATGCCTCATCTTATTACAGTCGATTAAAATAATAGACCTTGAATAAAATGTGAATATCTTGAAAATTGATGAGTTAGAAATAAATCATTTAAAAAATCTCCCCATTAATAATGTCAAACTTGTGTGAAGAAGACCTTGATTTATGACATGACCCTATACTAAGAAATATATACTTTAAAAAAGAAGCAAGATAAAAAAATAAATCTTTTATAATCCTAAAACTAACCTAACATAATAAATAAGTATAAGAAAGACCTGCAAGAACGAGGACTAATCCTTTGCCTATTCTTTTGTTTCTTTCTATGCCTTTTTTTGGCTTTTTGTAAGGGCTTTTGCCTTAGTTGTTTCATGTTGTTTCTGTTCAGGTCATGCAAGACTTGGAGAGAGAGAACGAGGACTAGTCCTTTGCCTGTTCTTTTGTTTCTTTCTGTGCCTTTTTTTGGCTTTTTGTAAGGGCTTTTGCCTTGGTCGTTTCATGTTGTTTCTGTTCCTAGCCTTTTCTTTGGCTTTTGTTTGTTGGCTGGCCTTGTGCTTATTTTCAGCCTTTGAAGTTTTGGAACTTTTTTGGCTGGGCTTTTCATGCTTATTATCAGCCTTGTTAATGTTTTAACTCTTGGGTTTCAGGGTCCCTGTAAAACCTGTTTATCTAATCAAAAACATAATAAATAAGTAAGTATATATTATGACCTAGCCATTCACTCTACCTAAGTGTACCATATTCTATGTTATTTTAAAAGCAACCTAAACACACAAAAAAATAGTAAATTACTAAGGTGATGGGATGCCTAGGTGGCCATACAAGCGGTTGACCTTGGGAAGGAAGTAAGTAATTATACTTTGACCTGACATGGGCAACCAACCTCTACATACGCCTAGTTTGGAAGATTTGAAAGAAATAAATATCCCATGTAATCTTCAGCTGCTCACCTACCCATGCATGGGAAAAAGGCAGACATGGTTTTTGTTAAAAGTCAACATAATTATTCATTTTCTTATGTTCTAAATAGGACTTCTCCTTCTACTAGGCACCTCAAACAAGGGAGGCATATTAAATGAGGTGGAAGGCTATCTTGTCAAACCACCCTCCTTTTTCTCATACCACCATGCCATAGAAATATGTGGGCAACAAGGGAAAGGGGTAGGTGGCCATGTCCTAAAGGAGTAAGTGGGGAGTTTTAAAAAGTTTTCCATAATTGCAATGACTTGACCACATTTCCTTTAGGCACCTAGCCTTGAGCATGGGGAAAGGTGATTACCTTGGATCCTCCACCACTCACACCTAGTTGAGGAGGAATATATGTGTAGCAAGAAATAAAGGAGCTGAGCATAATAAAACTAGAATGTATAGTTATTATTACCATTGAGGATTTTATGTAGCCATCTAGGTTAGGTTTTGATGTATGCATTTATTAGTATTGGCTTTACAAATTAGATTATGTTTAGGGACTAAATCCAATTATTAATCATAAGGTATATCATATATAGGGAATTTATGAGGGGATGTATTTTATTTATTTTTTCAAAATTTGAATTATGAATATTTATTAGATAATTAATTAACTATGTGATAATGGAGAGACTTGGGTTAAGGGGTTAAGTTAGTATTATAATAAGCATAACTAAAGGATGTTTAGTATTATATTATACATAATTAAAGATGTTAAGTTTTAGTATTTTATTAAATATAATTAAAGCATGTTAAGTTTAGCATCATAATAAGTATATTTCAATTTTAGTTGTTTCGATTATATTTTGATTTTATGGATTATGTAATCTTGATGATAGTATATTTTGTTTATATTTTGATTATAGATAATTAGATAATTTAAAGGGTAATAGATGTACCTTAATTTTAAGATAATTTAATTATAGTATATTTGATTATAAATATTTTGGAAGTATAATAATTATATATATTATATTGAAAGGGATAGTATAGAGTATGGATGGTAGTTTTATTCTATAAACATTATTAACGATTATGGAAGTTTTAACTTAAATTTTTAATAACAATGTTAGTAAATAGATTAAAGGAAGTATAGAAAGAATAGTAGGCACAGGTGATTATTAAGTAATAATATTAAGAACAATTAAATAATAACAATAATAAACATATTAGCAATAATATATTATGTTAAGATGAGACGTGCGGGAGATTGTTTTAATAGGTATATTATGCAATGAAATTTTAAGTACATATAAAATAAATTATTAGGGCTTATAACCATACCACCTCAAAGTAATTACTATCTAGCAACCTGGTGACCACCTTATAGGGAACTTGAAAATCTAGAATTCTGAGTGAAACAACTTTGTTCATCATCATACTTCATCACCTCCAAGTTTAAGTATAGGTTTCATATCTTAACTTTGGCTTTCTCTCCTAGAAAAGAAAAGAAAAATTAGTTGTGGTTTTTTTCCTTGTAGAATTATGGCATGACATCGAAGTGTGCAGTTTGCAATGTTCATTGAAACCTTATGCATTCAAGATTGTGTGTATATGAGAGCATGCATTATTCTTGTTAGTACCCAAAATGAAATGTGAGTTAAATTTTAAGATTTAAAAATTTAACTTCCAAAGCTTTGCTTAGATCTGAATTTTTAACTACAACCTCCTAACAACATCTCCAACTTGCAAAACAAATTCATTAGACAATGCATTTATTCGCTATGGAAAGATTTTTTTTAGAAAACCATGAAAAATTATATTAATTGACAACAATCAATCTTAAAACTCTAATTTTTTTTATGTAGGTTGCTGACATTTACAACAACCTCCAAAAAAAAATTAGCTTCCAGTTCTTTTATTTGCTCCCAAAATATTTTTTTCGTGAAAAATAATGTAAAAAATATAAAAAGTCCAAATCGATCAAAAAAATCTGATTTTTTTATTGTAGCATAATGACATCAACAACAATCTCCAAATAAAAATTGAGCTCTTAATTCTTTTATTTGCACCCGAAATATTTTTCTGCTGAAAAAGCATGCAAAAAAAATAAAAATCATAAATTGCTCAAACAATTTTGATTTTTTTACTGTAGCATGGTGACATGAACAAAAGCTTCCAAAAACAAATTGAGCTCAGGGCTTGTTTGGTTGTTGGAATACAATCCAAATAAGAATAAAAAAAATTAGAATTTATTTTGTATTCTCCATTTGGTGTGTCAAATCAAAATTGGGAATATGAATGCATATTCCCATTTTGGCCCCAAAATGACCATATGTCTATTCCAAAAAATACCTATTATTGGAATAACTATTCTTATTCCCAATCTCATTTTTCAAAATTGTATAATCTTTTCTGGTTAGTGCTTTAGGCAGGTTACACAATAAAAAATATATAAGTTCAAAAGATCATGAATATCAATAAGTCCACTAGCTTGCCATGAAAAATCATTTTGTGGCAAAAATGTTACAAATTAAAAATTCATGAGAGTTAGAAATTCATGCTCATTTGGAGAATCCTTCAGGCGATTTGAAATTAAATTTACAATTTGAACTATTAATCTCTTGTTTCGAAATAGTTTCCTCATTATCTTTGAAACGAATCAAGATATCTAATTTTTTATTGCATTATTTAGATATTGCTACAAATACAATTCCCTCAATTTTCATGCTCTCCATTTGTTTTGTACCAATATTGATCGTGTCTGTAGTAATACTCTTTGTCAATTCAATTTTTGCCCGATACTTCATTTGTGAATTCCAATCATAAGTCTTTGATCATGTGCAGGTTTAAAGTAATCATATAGTTAAAATAGTATTTGAGAATCAATTTGGATGCCTTTTTGTTGACCATTTGCAGTGAGTGTAGCCTATAGCAATATCATTAAGGAGATCGATGAGAAGTTACAGGAGGCATTGCACAATGTCTTAGCAAACAATTAATAGGTACTGAATAATGTAGGGAAGAATATCACCTGTAGAAGATTTATCAATTTAATCGTATTCTAATATAAAAATATATAAATATAACCTTATTCAAATTCAAGTTTATATAACCAAACAAGGGATAAACAAGATTCAATTGCAATTTCTCATTCCCATTCCCATTCACATTTTCTATAATAATTCCTAATTCCTATGCCTACAACCAAATGGGCCCTTAGTTCTTTTATTTTCACCTGAAATATTATTCTAATGAAAAAGCATGCAAATTTTTTTTTAAACGGTATATTGCCCAAAATATTACAATTTTTTTACTGTAACACGGAGACATGAACAACTGTTAAAATTTATAATCTTTCCTTGGCTGTATCTATTAAATGGAATAAACCAAGGTATCCCTTAAGTTGTTTGTCCTCTAGTCCACATGTGAGGACAAGTCTTTTTTGTAATTCCTTTATTAAGGAAAATAGTTTATTCCTCCTTAAGAGGATTATGACACTTGTTATGCACACACTTATGAATGTGGCAATCATTCACTTGGGCATTACAAATGACTCCTCTTCTCATCTCTTTATAAGAGATGCTTCTCTCTCATTCTAAACACACAAGCACGATGTAGTTCATGTAATGAGCACTATGGCTCTTCATTATGTCCTTTTCTTTCTCTCTTTTCATTCTTAGGCATTTGCCTCATTCATATAATTCACAAGGGGTTTTCTTTGCTTTCCCCTTTCAAAATCTGTGCCTCCATTCTTGTGTTGATCTTGGAAAGCTCTTATAAAGTATGGTAATTATGTTCATCACAAACTCTCTTGGATTAAATTATAATTCTTTATTTTTAGTTCATTTCGATTTTATTATTTCTAACAACAACAACTTCCAAAAAAATTGAGTTTTTAATTCTTTGTTTTCTCTTGAAATAATTTTCTAATGAAAAAATATGCAAAAAAATTTTAAAAGTATTAATTGCTCAAATAAATTTGATTTTTTTACTGTAGGTTACCAACACTAGAAACAACATCCAAAAAACCTTTTAGCTTCTAAATCTTTCATTTTCTCTAAATATATATATATTTTTAATGAAAAATCATTAAAAATTTATAAATCTCAAAATAATGATATGAAAAATCTGATTTTTTTTGTAAGCTCCTGATGTCAACCTTGATCTGCAAAACTCAATAAAACTAGGCAAATAAATCATGAAAAAAAAAAGTATTAGACAAACATTTAGCCCTTTAATAAAGAAACTTTGAATTTTGGATA
Organism: Cupressus sempervirens; assembly: GCA_028749045.1. Classification (NCBI taxonomy): domain Eukaryota; kingdom Viridiplantae; phylum Streptophyta; class Pinopsida; order Cupressales; family Cupressaceae; genus Cupressus; species Cupressus sempervirens. Next base: position 96,452,699 of record CM053784.1, read on the forward strand.
GCGAAACGACCCATTTGCAAGGTCACAGTGAGCATGCCAAAATGTGTGCTATGAAAAACTACAGTACAAATAACATTAAGTAATTGAAAAATATTCACACAATAATCACATGCCACCATATAGATTAGATAAATAAAGCAAATAATAGGGATGCAAACCAAAGGAGAACATTCCAAGCTTATATAAGTGAGTAGATGTGTCCAAATGGATGGAGAGGTATGCTCAAATTTGGCCTCAAGTTTCAATGGATGAATTGGATAAATGCATGGAAATATGAGTATTGCCAAATAGTGCTTTGAAAGTAATTATCTCAAAACGGTATAATAATTCTACTAAGAAGGTGGGTGATTTGTGAGAGAAGAGGGGTTCAATTTATAGGCAATTGGGTGAGAAGGAGATAAGAATTCCTAATGGATAGTTAATTGAGTGAGGTGTGAGATAGGCTCTAGTTAACTGAGATAGGTGGAGGAGATGGACTTATGTATTTAGAGATGGACGAGGGAGATGTGGCATGAGAGAAAACTTGGGCTTGCGATAGAGGGAATAAATTATGCCTTAATTTATGCAAGTGACCTAGAGAGAGATTCTAGACATGGAAGAGGAGGTGATGTGTTTTAGTTAAGGTGGGTGAGGTTGCTCAGTTGACTAGATGATGTGGGAGGTGGATGAATTTGTTAGAGAAAAGGTTGGTGGGTAAGCTTAATTAAATAAATGAATTATTTAATTAAAAGAGGAATTATTAGTGCATGAGATTTAATTAAATACATTAACTATTTAATTAAAGGAGGAATATTTAGTGCATGAGTTTTAATTAAATAAATGAATTATTTAATTAAAAGAGGAATATTTGGTGCATGAGATTTAATTAAATAAAAGAGGAATATTTGGTGGATGAGTTGAGTTTGGGCAACTCTTGGTTTAGAGGATGAGTTTGTGGGTGGAGGGATTTAATTAATTAAATTAATTAAATAGAGAGGGGTTTTGGGGATTAAATTAAATGGGTTTTGCATTTCTTTAATTTAATAGAGTAAGGGGGATTTTATAAATAAATTAGACCATTGGTTGTCTCTTAATTTATTAATTTATCTACGACTGATTAATTAGGCGATATCACTAAAATAAGTTAATATTTAATATTTAATAAAATAATGCTTTAGAAGATGACTAAATTTGATTGCAAATTTATGTGATCAGATTTAGGTGTCAAAATTTTACCCCTCTTCGATATAGTGTTGGTACAACACTATTTCAAAAATGTTTATAAATAATAGACAACACGAAGAAGGTTTTAAGGCAACTAGGTTGCCCCAATTTGATAAAAGACTTGTAATGTATGATGCTCCCTCAAGAAGGCAATGAGGAGAGAAAATGAGACAAGATGACATCTTGAAAGTAAGTACATGGGGTGAGATGGAGGACACACAAAGGATGAAGGAGATTTAAAAGTGGCTCATACTCTCACTATGGGAGTACAAGAAAATGGGAAATCAGTTGTACAAATTAGACAAAATTACTGATGTAGGATGGAGGACATGAGGGATTATGCTTTTTAAATCAAACCCTTAGGATGTGGTGGATGGATGGGTGGGATTTTGGAAACTTTGTAGGTTTTTTAAGGGATTTTTGGATTGGTATCAAGATTGGATTAGGATGTAGTATAGATGTCGATAAAATAATGATAGGATAAGAAAAGAAATATTTTTGTTGTTTCCTTGTCGTGAAACAACGGGATGAGATGGAATTTAGCTGAAGCTTGAATGTGGGATTCTCCATGAGGAAAATCACCATGTAGTTGAGCACTTAATTTAATATAGCAATATTGGTGACTGGCTAGGGTTACCAAGAACATCAAGGCCTAGTCACCATTTTTGCATAAGACTGACTCAAAATAAACATGCAAGGATTGCCCCAGCATCACACATCAATCCCAATAGGAATCAGAGTGGAAATGATAATGGGTAACCCACAAACAAGAAATATTTCCCAAGTGCACCATATAATCATAAATGATCATATGTTTGGATATGCAAGGGTTATACCCAACTGACTCACGGGCAGAAAAGAAAAAATGAAAGATAGATCAAGACCTTTCTCTCTGATTTTCCCATTCACAACACACTATGATATGAATGATTGTGGCGACCTTGAGGATGGGATAACTAGATTTCTTGGAAAAAGATAAATATGAAATCCAAGATCAAAAGAAAGAGTAAATCAACAAAAAAATAACTGTGTGCTAAAGAGATTGGTAGGACTCGATATTGATGGGCCCAAGTTTGACAAGATGAAAGATATATCCTACAAGGACTTATTGGTAGCACCTAGTACCTAGACTCAAAAAGTAACCAAAAATTCTTATGAAAATAGCTTAGTGACACAAGGTCTCATATAAGGACTTTCTGAAGCATGAAGCAGTGAGAACTAAATGACCTGATCTGACATGAACTGACATGAGACTGGGCTATGTATGATGGGATTGGCTGAAGACCGATGAGCTAATTACTAAGGACTAGCAATGGATGAGTTGATTACTAATGATTGATATGGGGGGATAGTATGTCCAATGAAATAAATTGAGATACTTACAAGGATGACATTGTAGAGGAGCTATGTATAGGGGATGGATTTGTGTAGTACATGTTTTGAGGGCAAAGGATAATTTGATAGAGCTATTGATAGAATACACGAGATATGTTACATTTGGATGTGTTTATAGTACATGTCAAGATTTGGGATGGTATCATACAATACGGAGGTATAGTATATATGGTTCATGATAGAGTACAATGTTTTTGGATTTTCTACAAGTATAGCATTTGGTACAAGTGTTTTGATTATGTGATTTGAAACATCTTGGGGATATGGGTAGATGGATGATTGGATTGGTTGAGAGGGTAGGAGAGTGTAGAACGTTGATAGATAATAGGAAGGCCAAGTACACATGGTGCCTATTTGCTAGATTTTCACTAATGTACCTATCCAAAGTGCTTGAATTGCCAAGTTTTCATCATGATGAAGATTTTTTTAGGACTTTTAAAGATTTTTTTTTTGTCATCGGGTGCCTAAATTGCCAAGTTTTTCCCATGATGAGTTTTTCTTAGGACTTTTTAAGTTTCTTTTCTATCATTAGGTGCCTGAATTGCTAAGTTTTCACCATAGTGAAGTTTTTTTAGGACTTTTAAAGATTTTTATTTTTTATTTTTTCATGATTTGTAGGATACACTGAAGGGCTTAGGCATAGAACTTCTTGAGGTGAATGATATTGGTGGGATCATTTAGAATTTCACCTTCTAGTTTTGATAGCTAATATGCTCCTAAGCCAAAAGATGTTGTGACAACATATGGACCAAGCCATGTGGGCTCAAAATTTCCCTTCTCTCAATCTACGTGGACTTTCATGTTTTCTTTTGGGACCATGTCACCTACTTGAAATAGTCATGAGTGAACCTTTTAGTTGAAGTTGTGCTTGAGTCAATTTTGATAAATTCTGAGGTGGTCATAGACATGTTGCATTCTTTCATCTAGTAGATCCATTTGTGTGAGTTCAGCGACTCTGTAGTCCTCATTTCTCATAAATATATGTGCAAGGATGCGAGTTCAACCTCAATAAGTAGGACTACTTCAACACCATAGACCAAGGAGTACGGAGTTGTGCCTGTGGATGTGTGAAATGAGGTTCGCTAGGCCCATAAGGCTAGGTTGATTTGTAGATGCCAATCATGGCTAGAATCATTGACAACTTTCTTGAGGATTTTGAGTAGGGTTTTGTTAGTTGCCTTAGCCTGACCATTACCTGATGGAAAGCATGAGGTAGAGAAATGGTGATGAAAAATGGTGATGAAAGTGGAGGGAACTACACAACTCTTCCATATTAAGGTTTTCAAAGTTACCTCCATGGTTTGTAAAAATGGTAGCAAGGATACGAAGTGACATATAATATGATAGAGGATGAATTTAGATATCTAAACTCTTATGGTGGTGACAAGTGGGACTACCTCAACCCACTTGGTGAAATAATGTGTAGCAATGATGATCCATTTGTGGCCTTTTGAAGATAAGGGTGTAATGACATCGACAAGGTCAAACCCCTAGCATGAAAATGGCCATGGTGGTGCGATAGGTAGGAGATCGTGTGTAGGAACTCATAACAAATTTGCATGGTGCTGACAAGGTTGACACCTTTTGAAAAATTCACAAGCATCATGTTCAATAGTAGGCCAATAGTATCCTGCTCTTAGGATTTGTCGTACTAGGACTATACTACTCATGTGAGTATTGAAAAGTCTAGAATGTACCTCTTTTAATGTCATTGTGACCTCACTTTCATCTAAACACCTAGAGAGAGTAACATTATAACCTTGATTATATAGGGTGTTGGCTATGATAGTGTAGTAGGATGCTCCGTGAATAAGGTTTTAGCATTGGTTTCATGTGAGATGAGGGGATATGACATCATTTTTTAGATAAGCATGAACTTCATGGTACCATGGGGATTGGGGACCAACCAAGACACATACTCATGTTGATTTTTCATTCTTGTATGTCGACTTATATAGCTGCTCGATTAAGAATTTATATTGTGTAGCTTCCTGAGGAATTTCCAAGAGTGAACTGATGGTGGCCACTATATTTGCAGCCTTGTTTTTTATCCTTAGTACCTGCATGAATTGGATCTTGGTGAAATGTTTCTTTAATTGATTGACCAATTATTTGTAGGGTAGCAACTTGTCATCCTTTGATTGGTATTCATCAAGCACTTGTTTGATAATTAATTGTGAGTCTCCAAAGACTTATAGCTCTATTACATTCCATTCAACTATTATCTTGAGCCCTACAATTATTAGAATTGTAGCTTGAATGCTTTGGGAATGTAGTCATTTTGAGGGGTAACCAATAATGTTCCTACTCCTAACCCATGTGAGGTATAGGATCCATTAAAGTATAGCTTTCATGATGGTTTTTCTTCTATCATACAAAGATGTTCATTTGGAAACTCCATAACCAGAGGATAAGCATTAATTAGTGGTGTATTAACCAAGTGATTTGCTATAGCTTGTCCCTTGATTAACTTTCTATCAACATATTGGATGTCAAATTCATTGAGGATAATTCCCTATTTTTCCAAGCATCCTATGAGTGTTGTGCATGATAACATGTATTTTAAAGGGCCAATCTTGGAGATGTGTGTCATAGTATGACTCAACATGTAATGGCAAAGCTTCTAAGTAGAAAAAACCACAACAAAACAAGTTTTTTTTCCATAGGAGTGTAATTAAGCTCATAGCCAACTACAGTACGATCGATGTAGTAGATGGCTCTTTCTTTTCCTTTGTCATCAAGTTGTGCAAGAAGGGTGCCTAAAGCTATGTTATGTATAGTATTAATGGTTGCCCAAAAACTAGAAGAACTAAGATTGGTGTATTGGATAGGTATTTCTTTATCTTTCAAAGTTGTGTTGACATATAGGGTCCCATTTGAAATTCTAGTCTTTCTTGAGCATATTTATTTGCTAGCTATGAGATAAACCGTCTTACTAATTGAAATTTATCTTGGAGGGAGAAAAGTTGTCATAATTTCTTGGGAGGAGGCATGTCCATGATGGATTTGACCTTTTGGGGGTCAATCTCAATGCAATGTTGTGGTGTAATAAATCCTAGGAGCTTCCTAGATGCAATGCCAAAAATGCATTTCTTAGGGTTAAGCATGAGGTGGTATTTTGCTATCTGATCAAACACTTCTTCAAGGTGAGAAAGGTGATCCATGGCATCAAAAAACTTTACCAAGATCTCATCTACATAATCTCCAAGGGTTTTGTGGATGAGATCATGAAAGATGATTGTCATAGCTCACTGATAGGTTTCTCCTGCATTATTTAACCCAAAAGGCATCATGTTGTAGCAAAAGGTTTTCCAAGGGGTGGTGAATGTTGTCTTATGTTGATTCTCTTTTGCTATATGTATTTAATTATACCTAGAGAATCCATCCATGAGGTATAATAGTTCATGGCCAACTATGAGATCCATGATCATGTCGATATTTGGCAAAGGAAAATCATCTTTGGGACAAGCAATGTTGAGGTCCTTAAAATCTGTACAGATCCTGATATCACTAGAGGACTTTGTGACTGGTACCATGTTGGAAATCCACTTTGAGTAGTCAATTGGATGAATGACCTTTGCTTCCAACATCTTTTCCAAATTTTTTTTTACCAGCAAGGTCACTGTGGGATGTATTTTTTTGAGTTTATGTTTGATTGAATTGACTTTTGGATCTACTACCAAATGATGTACAACCAAATTAGGATCTAGTCCTAACATGTCCTAGTATGACCATGAAAATTGACCAATATTTTCTTAGAGTACCTCAATGAGAAGTTCTACTTGGGCTAGTGGAAAAGATGTTGTGATGTACATGAGCCTAGGTGTCTCTATTAGATTGATGTTGACTATTCTTATCTCTTCAATTAGAATAGATGATACTTCCGGCTTGTGATCTTGTGGAGGAAGGAAGAAACCTCCATCTTCAAACACCTTAGAGAGGTTTTCACCATTAGATGCGTCCTTTATTTCTCTTTTATTTTTTGATTGATCTGATGGTGCTCCAGAGGAGTTTTTACCAACGGATGCCATTTTTGTTCCTTTTATATTTTGATCTCTTTTTTCTCATCATTTTTTCAACTAGAGATTTCTTCCTCCCCAAAGTAGCCTTTTGGGGTCCAATTTGTAGACATAAGCTGATGCTGACTTTGGTTTCTTGTGTGGTGTCTCAGCCCCCATGAATCTTAGGATTGCTTCCTTGATAGGGAACTCATCAACATGGATTACACTTCAAATTGGTCCCAATCAATGAGTTTGGGATGGGTGAGTGGGAGGTCTATGAGGTTTATGGATAGTTCATAGAGCACAAAGTCTCCTAGGGAGATGTTAGTATCATGAATATCATCAGAGAATCTCTTTACAACTTCCTCAGGGATGTCTTCAACCTCTATGAGTTCACTTTGGATGTTTAAGAAGACATGACCATCTTTACTAGTGCTCCTAGTTGTTGGGAATCCAAATATTAGGCCTTTCTTCTTCTCTTCCTTGTATGCCTCTACAAGTTGCTTAATGAATTTATCTTTGATCTCTTTGTATGTTTGTAGGAAGTTCATGACCATGTGGTGAGACAGTCTAGGATGTGCATTTTCAATGAACATTTTGACAAGGTAGCGCTCTGGTATTTTGCAAGAGATCTGTGTTGTGAGAATTTGCCACCTTTGTAAGTAATCAATGAGGCTTTCACCTTTTTTGTTTGGTGTGGACTAAATTGACCACAGATGACTTAGTTTCAACAAGATGGGCATATTGTTCTGCAAAGGCTTCTAAAAGATCAACAAAGGTGTTAACTATGCCCTGGGGTATTCGACAGAACCATTCGAGAGTGGGACCTCCTAGAATTTTAGGAAAGAGGTGCATGAGGAATACATCATTGTAGGACATTTCTTGGAAATTCATGTAAAATTCTTTGATGTGCGTGATTGGATCTCCCTTTCTTTTGAATTTATCAAATTTGGGGATCTCAAAGTGCTTGGGAAAGGGTATCATTGTGATAGCTTTGTAAAATGGGTATGGAAAAACCTCTTAAAATTTGAAGGTTTTGGATTTAGTTCCATCTTTGAGTGTCTTTAGAGAGTTCTTCATTTCTTCCAACTAGGGGTTGATAGGTGTTATTTTTGGTGCTTCTCATTCCTAGTGCTCCCGGTGCAAGGTATGTATCAGATGGAGTGGGTGAGTATGGATGTTTTTGATGGGTGTAATATTGTGGGTAAAATATGGATTGAATTGTTGCTAGTTGTTGGGGTGGTGGTTGAATGTACTAATGTACTTGCTAGGTGAATTGTTGATACACTACGATTTTTGCTAGGGAGGATAGGTAGATGGATGATTTGGCATGGGTGCTTGTATAGATTATTGCTATGGTAGTTTTTGTTGGATGGGTGGTGGTGGATATGCTGGTGCTATGATTTGAGATTACACATTCTACTTAATGTATGTTGGTTGTGCTCCTGCTTGGTAGGGTACTAGGTGTTGAGGGGTGCCAAATAGTTGATGTATGGAACAATCCCCATCGCTAGTTGTTGTTGTTGTGGTATCACTTGGCTACTCCCTAAGGGTGGCATAGAAATGTAATTGGTGATGGGTGGTAGAGGATTGGTTGGTAGTGGTGGTGGTTGATGTGCTTGGAAGGTTGGGATGAATGAATTACTTGTTGGGAGGCTTGTGGCCTACCCCTGTGATTGTCCAAAACTCCAAGGACTAAGTGGAAATGAAGTGGTGGTTTTTGGCATGGATAAAAATGGACTAAGGGTGATGAGAGATTGATTTTTAGGCCCTATTGGTGGCATCCCTATAGTGAATTATAATGTTGATTGTGTATTTTGTTGGAATTTGTTGGGTGCACTATTAGTGGGTATGTATGAGGCAGAGGCAACAGTTTGGGAGGTGGAAGGTCTTGTAATCTTGAATGGAATGGATGTGAGGTGTGAAGTGGTAGCAATAATAATGATGGAAGTGATTGCAGATGTGGGTGGTGTGATGGTAGGTTGCTGAGGTGTTGTGTGGACCAATGAATGTATAATGGTGGGTTGGTTACTTTGTAGGATGGGAGCACCAAGTTGGGTGGAGAGTATATTTGTGTCCATGATTTATGGGATCATTGCTTGATGTCCTCTTCCAAGTGTGAAAAATGGATCACTAGGATCAAAGGGACCAATGGGTGATGGGATCTTTCCAAATAATGGATGTGTAGGATCTAATATGTCTAAAGGTAGTGGCCTCCCAAAGCCAAAGGCACCACCATTGTCTCTTCAATAATTTGTGATGATAGTTTCTCTATTTTTTTTTATCATAGCATTGATAAGGGTTGAATGCCCATGTTGATTCATAAAGGAATCTATGTCTATTAATGAGGAACCCAAATCTTTTGGAACCTGTGGTGGTGGATCATGTGTGATTGCTGATACCATTGGATCTAGCTGCATGCTAGTCAAGTCACCACTAAGACTAAGGTCCATGTCCCTCTTCTTCCTTTTGTTCTTACCTTAATGTGTGGTAGGTGGCATGAAATGATAATGCTTCTAAGGGTGAGATGCAAGATGGTATGATAATGGGTGCAAATATGCAAGGGGTTTTTTTTTGAGCTTCTTAAGGATGTGACAACTATGATACAAGGATTTTATAGGATGTAGAGATGTATGATAGATGCAAAGGAGGAGAATGGAGAATCTTACTTCTAATGATATGATATCTAGGGGACCTAAAGGATTATTGATGTGATGTCAAAGTAAAAGAGATGTTTCCCTATGTGTAAGCTCAACATATGATGATAATGTCAAATCTAGGATGAACTTATGACGTTTTGGAAGACTAGTGATGATCAAATGTAGAGCCCAACCTATAAGCTCAAGGTCATGAGGGACACAAGTGAAAAAGATAGACTGCCCTAGAAAATGCTTAGTCAAAGGCATAATCATGATAGTATGATGGATGTAGGATGTAGGATAAACAACTCTAACAAAATGACACCAAATGCTTAAGGATGCTGATGATGATGATGAGGAATTTTGATATATGATAGGGTTTGGATGGGGATAGGTTTCTAAAGAATGATCTAAGGAAGATGGATCTAAAAAAATCCTAAGGGGGATAATAACCTATATGATAACCCTAAGGGAAAAATCTTTGATGTGATAAGTGCAAAGTGTGTGTGCAAAAAGAAGAACCTAATCAGAGTGGGTGTAGCTAGTGTAGTTGATAAGAATATGTTTGACTCCACGTCTGAAAGTCATGTTTTGAATTTTTTGATCCCACTTAGATTCTAGAGAAACCTCAATACCTTCTTTCTCAATTCTATCTAGTTTAGCAAGTCTTGGATTGGGTGTATGTTTCTTTCATTCAGCTTTAACCCCTCTATACATTATTAGTTGCTTAAGTTTAACTTTTTTAAACTTGGGTTTTGACTGGTATGATATAAGGTTTCCACTAATTGACTTTAGCTTTATGTCAACTTTGGTTTGAGGTAGCGAAGTTACGCTAAGTATGCCTTTTACGTAGGTTAGAAAACATGAATCTTGGGCAACAAATGATTTAATCAATGAATGAAAAGTGGAGCAAACTAGACTTAGGGTTGTTGAAAATGGACTTGCTAACAACCATTTTTTTGGAAAAACAAGGATAAGACTCTTTTTATAGTAGATGTATTATGAGCAAACAATCTCTCAAAGGACAAGACAACTTTGGGAAAGAGAACAAGTGCTCTCTTTAGCCAAAGGATTTTATACAACCAAATGTGTATGTTTTGACAAATGTTTTTCACGAGATCATTTCACAAATAAGACAATTTAAGCACACTTTATCCCTATGGTCAATTTGGGTTCAATATGTTATTCCATGACCCATAACTTGATGTCTCCTAATTCTAGTGCAATATGTCCCTCTAATTGAAGAGGTGAGTAGATTGAAAAATGATACACATCAAAGAATCTTCAAGGCATGACAAATAGAAGTCCCCCTTCTACAGGGACAATGACTCTTGGGGATGAAGTCTAAGTAGCCTTATGCCTCTACTAGGGGAGCACGATGATGAGTAATCTTAGGGAATGATGTTTCCCTTGCACTGCAAATAACATACCAAGGATAAAAGGGTGGCTACTAAAAAAGTTCATAATTAGATCCGTGGATTCAAGTCAAATGGTTGCTAAGTGCATGATTCACTTAAGAATCTATTCTGACCATGTTGAAATCATGGGAAATTTTTCCACGTTAGGCTACCATTATAAATGCATTGCACAGACTTGTCTAAAAGAAGAAAAATGTTTACCTTTCTTCTCATTTATATACCATCTAGAGGGGTTTACTAATTTGAGCTTCAATCTAAAGGAGGGACACTTCCCAAAGGATGATGAATTCACTAGAAGCACTCCTAGGTTGTTGCGAATGATCTTGCTAACAATTTTTTATATATTTTTCACATAATTTAAGGGTTCTACTTTGCAAAAGATAAAAGGTAGCTCAAAGATGTGTTGAAAAATACATCTTAAGACACACAAGACACTTTGTTCATTCCAACTTTGAAGATTTTAGATTTTCTATCTATTTTGAAGACACCCTTGATTAGCATAAAATGTTCATTCCAGATTAACATCAATGGTCAACAAAGTAAATCGCACGTGAAAGATTGAAAAGAGATGGGAATAAGAGTGTTTTATCCTTAAAACATTCAAGACTTTGTGAATTCTTTTGAAGCCCCAAATTGAAATGTGTTGATTTGTAATGTTTCTTTGATCTTTAAGATTCAAGATTTGGTGAAATTGTTTTAAGTCTAATTTGAAGTGTGATTCATAGCATTTTTCTTTGATCCTTACTGCATTCGAGAGTGTGTTTGATTTCTGTGCATTCACTCAAACAAAAATATTGTCAATCTATTAAGCATTTAACATGGGGTTTTGTGTTTGTTCAAGTTTAGCACCTAAACTAAAGTGTGCAATTTGCAATGTTCATTGAAATTTTATGCATTCAAGATTGTGTGTATGCAAGAGCATGCATTGTTCTTTTTAGTACCCAAAATAAAATGTGAGTTTAATTTTAAGATTAAAAAATTTAACTCCCAAAGCTTTGTTTAGATCTCAATTTTTTATTGCAAACTCCTAACAACATCTCCAACCTGCAAAAACAAATCATTAGACAATGCCTTAATTTGCTACCGAATTTTTTTTTAATGAAAATGATAAAAAAGTTTATTAATTGACAATAGTTGATCTTCAAACTTTGATTTTTTTCCTATAAGTTGCGGACATTTACAAAAACCTCCAAAAAAAAAAATTAGCTTTCAATTCTTTTATTTGCTCCCAAAATATTTTTTTAATGAAAAATCATGTAAAAATATTAAAAATCTCCAAATTAATCAAACAAATATGATTTTTTTACTATAGCATAAAGACATCAACACAAATCTCTAAAAAAAAAATTGAGCTCTTAATTCTTTTATTTGCACCTAAAACATTTTTCTAATGAAAAAGCATACGAAAAAAATTGTAAATTACTCAAACAATTTTGATTTTTTTACTGTAGCATGGCAACATGAACAAAAACTTCCAAAACAAATTTGAGCTCTTCATTCTTTCATTTTCAACCAAAATGTTTTTCTATTGTAAAAGCATGCAAAAAAAAAATTTTAAGCATAAATTAGTCAAAATATTATGATTTGTTTACTGTAGCATGGCAACATGAACAACAACTTCTAAAAAAATTGAGCTCTTGATTCTTTGTTTGTCTCCTAAAATATTTTTCTCATGAAAAAGCATGCAAAAGATATTCTAAAGGTATTAATTGCTCAAATAAATTTGAATTTTTTATTGCAGGTTACCAACATTAGAAGCAACCTCCAAAAAAAAAAGCTTCTAAATATTTTATTTTCTTTGAATATAACTTTTTTTAATGAAAAATCATTAAAATTTTATAAATCTAAAAAATTGATTCAAAAATTTTGATTTTTTTTGTAAGCTCCTGATATCAACCTTGACTTGCAAAACTCAATAAAACTATGCAAATAAATCATGAAAACACAAAAGTGTTAGATAATCATTTAATTCTTTAAAAAAGAATTTTGGATAGCGAAATGACCCATTTGCGGGATCCCACAAGGTGTGCCAAAATGTGTGCTATGGAAAACTAGAGTGCAAAGAACATTAAGTAATTGAAAAAAATCCACACACTAATCACATACCAACATATAGATTAGACAATAAAAGCAAATAAGAGGGATGCAAACCAAAAGAGAGCACTCCAAGCTTATATCAATGAGTAGATGTATCCAAATGGATGAAGATATATGCTCAAGTGTGGCCTCAAGCTTCAATGGATGAACTTGATAGATTCATGGAAATATGAGTATTGCCAAATAGCACTTTCAAGGTAATTAGCTCTCAAAATGGTATAATAATTCTACTCAGAAAGTGGATGATTTGTAAGAGGAGAGGGGTTCAATTTATAAGTAATTGGTGAGAAGGAGATAAGAATTCCTAATGAATTGCTAACTGAGTGAGGTGTAATATACATTTTAGGTAATTGGGATAGGTGGAGGAGATGGACTAGTGTGTTTAGAGATGGATGAGGGAGATGTGGCACGAGAGTGGACTTGGGCTTTAGTTAGAGGAAATAAATTATGCCTTAATTTATGCAAGTGACCTGGAGAGAGATTTTAGACATGGAAGAGGAGGTGATGTGTTTCAGTTAAGTTGGACTTGTAAGAAATTGGTAGGAGCATTCATTGAATAGTGAATGAATAGAGTGGGGTGAGATTATTTAATTAAAGGGTGAATATTTAGTGCATGAGTTTTAATTAAATAAATGAATTGTTTAATTAAAAGAGGAATATTTGGTGCATGAGATTTAATTAAATAAATGAATTATTTAATTAAAAGAGGAATATTTGGTGCATGAGTTGAGTTTGGGTAACTCCTGGTTTAGAGGATGAGTTTGTGGCTGAAGGGATTTAATTAATTTAAGAGAGAAGGGTTTTGGGGATTAAATTAAATGGGTTTTGCATTCATTTAATTTAATAGAGGAAGGGGGATTTTATTAATAAATTAGACTATTGGTTGTATGTTAAATTTTATTTTTATTTTTTGCAAAAGTGTGCGAGCCACTAAATATATTATTTTTACTAAAACTGGTTCAAGAGCTCAACTAGGAAAGAACCAGAAAGAAAACCTAGCATCGTCGCAATATGTACAAGTAATAATCATCGATATATTACAGAATTTTATATTGATGAACGTAAAAAAACTTACAAAATGAGGGAACAACTCCAAAAACATTTCAGCCAAATGGGCATGAAGGTCCCAAACTCAACCAAAAATACAAAACAATTATAAACATGTCATTTGTCAAAAAGTCCCCCAAATGGGATACCTTAAAACTTTAGATTTTTTTCCTCCATATCCTTGTTGGAAATGAGAATAGAGTAACTGAGAGGGGGAGGGGGCGAATTAGTTACTACAAAAAACTTTCCACGATCCCTAAGATGTCTGAATATACCTTTGATCTGATTAATAAAATGTTGAAACTTGATAATGCAGCAAATGATAAATATTAAGAATTGATATGATATCATGCACAAAGTAATTTAGCAATTAAGAACACAAGAGACACCAGATTTAAACGTGGAAACCCAATATGGGAAAAACCACCAATGTAACTTTTTCACTCTTATGAAGTGAGCCCTGTTAGGAGCCAACCCTGTTAAAGGTTACAAAAACACACTGTTAGGTGTGACCCTGTAAGGATTTAATCACCCTATTAGGAGTGGCATTGCGAGAGGTATTTAGAACAATTCAACTGAACTGTCACCTTGTTAGAGGATTTATTGAATGGCTATTAAACCAACTCTATTAAGAGATTTTGAATACACTGTTACAATGGTTAGAAAGCAACAATGAAATGACCTGATATAATGTGCAACTTATCTTTGCTGATTGCAGATCTCTGTTATGCTTGATTGGATCCTTACTGATCAAATACAACTTTGCAGCTCCTTTAACACATATGATCCTCTATCAGACTTTTCTCAACATTCGCCTCTTCATACTATAATTTGCATTCATAGATTTTTCATAATCACACACTTTAATGCATACCTTGAATGACCATATATACCTTTCAGATTATTTTAGTCGGCTCAAATCACTGACTAAAACAAACAATTACAATAGTCGGCTAAAAGTAATTAATTAGCAAATCCCTATACTGGCCGACCCTGCACGGTGAACTTTGTTCAAAAAATAATTCTTGTGTTAACCGACTGAGCTCGGTTGATACAGCGAACTTCATGACAAACCATCAATCGCCGGGAGAACTTGGTAATTACTGAGTTTCCTGAGATAACCGAGTGAGCTCGGTGGAAACTAACCTTTGGAGACTGAGTGAAGCTCAGTTAACACTGACTTTTCCATAATTCATTTAATGACTGAGTGAGCTTGGTTAATACTGATTTTCCATAATTCATTTGATGACCGAGTGAGCTCGGTGGAAACTAACCTTTGGAGACCAAGTGAAGCTTGGTTAACACTGACTTTTCCATAATTCATTTGATGACTGAATGAGCTCGGTGGAAACTACTCTTTGGAGACCGAGTGAAGCTCGGTTAACACTAGCTTTTCACATTTCCTTCGTTGACCGAGTTAGCTCAGTTAACACTGTCTTCCACATTTCCTTTGATGATCGAGTGAGCTCGGTTGGTACTGTAAATTGCATTGCAGACTATCTGAGCTCGATGAACTTGAGAGTAATGACTGATATGACATTTGTGTGACATCAAGGACAACATTATCCAACAATCTCCCTCTTTGGCATTGATGGCAACACAACATGTCATAACAGAAATGAAATTTTGAAAACAAGTTCAACAAGATAACAGGCTTCTCCCTCTTTCAATAGTCTCCCTCTGTTAAGGGACTTCATGGTAAACTTTTCAAAACTTCACAAATTTCAGAAGGATATGATAGTAAAATCTCTCCCTCTTTGACAACATATGCCAAAGACAATAGAAGTTAAGTGATTTGTAATGTACCTTTAGTGTTGATTCATATGCAATGATTTCTAATGAAGCTGCATCAACAAATAGATCTTCAATCCTGTATGCGTTGATGCATTACTAGAACTTATTTCTAGTGGATTTCAGATAGGGGAATGACCCCTAACTTACCTCTGAGATACAAAAATGCATCCTTAGGTAAAGGATTTGTGAATATGTCAGCAATTTGTTCTTTTGTATGGACATATTCCAATCTGATCTCCTTGTCTTGTACCAATTCTCTGACAAAATGATATTTTATTGCAATATGCTTGGTCTTGGAATGCATCACTGGATTCTTAGATATGTTGATTGCACTAGTATTGTCACAGAACATGACAATTGGTTCTTTGATTTCCATCTTCATTCCTTGCAATAACTGCTTAAACCAAACAATATTTGAACAGTTTACTACTGCAACAACATACTCTGCCTCTACTGTAGATTGGGATGTACAATTCTGCTTTTTGCTTGTCCAGGAAACCAATCTTTTTCCAAGAAAAAATGCTCCTCCACTTGTGCTTTTTCTGTCATCAAGATTTCCTGCCCAATCAGCATCAGTAAACACTTTCAAATCCAAATTACGTCCAAATTTGTACCATAAGCCATAATCTTCAGTTCCTTTCAAATATCTCATTATTCTTTTGATTGCCATCAAGTGAGTTTCTCTAGGCTTTGCTGAGAATCTTGCAACAATACCAACTGTAAGGGCAATATCTGGCCTGGTATGAACTACGTATTGCAATTTTCCAATCATAGATCTATACAATGTTTGATCTACTTCTTTGGATTCATCATCTTTGGTAAGTTTTAATCCAGTACACATTGGAGTTCCAACAGGTTTACAGTCCTCCATACCAAAAATTTTCAATATCTCCTTGATGTATTTTGATTGAGTGATGTAGATGCCATTCTTATTTTGTTGAATTTGAAGACCAACAAAGAATTTTATTTCACCAAACATAAACATTTCAAATTCCTTGTTTATTTGTTATGAAAATTCTTTGCAAAGATCATCATGCCCTGTGAAAACAGTATCATCTACAAATATTTCTGCCAAGACAATCTTATTATCTGGTTCTTCCTTTATATACAAGCTACTATTATCATTAGTTCTTTGAAAACCAATCTGAATAAGATAGTTATGCAATCTTTCATACCATGCTCTAGGGGCTTGTTTCAGACCATACAGTGCCTTGTGTAATTTGCAAACCATGTCCCTTTTATTTGGATCAACAAAGCCTTCAGGTTGTTCAATATAAACCTCTTCATCCAATATTCCATTGAGGAATGCTAACTTGACATCCATCTGATAAACTTTGAATCCTTTGTGAGCAGCATATGCAAATAAGGTTCTGACTCCTTCCAATCTTGCAACAGGAGCAAAGGTTTCTCCATAATCTATGCCTTCTTCTTGAGAGTATCCTTTGCATACCAATCTGGCTTTGTTTCTGGATACTTTACCATCTTCAGTCAACTTGTTTCTGAATACCCACTTGGTTCCAATTACATTCTTATTTTTAGGCCTGGGTACTAGAGTCCATGTCTTGTTCTTTTCTATCTGTTCTATTTCCTCGTTCATTGCCTCAATCCAACTATCATTTGTTAATTCATCTTTAATGCTTCTAGGTTCAAAATCAGCAAGTAAACAAGTATTTTTCAGTTTGCTTCTTGTCAAAGTTCCTTCAGACTTGTCTCCAATGATCTGATCTAGTGCATGATGCCTTCTGACATATTTAGCTAATATAGGTTCTTTGCCTTTTAAATGTGTTTCATTGCTATCTCCTTGTGCTTCAATTTCATGTTCAGGCTATTCTGGTTCGGTAAGAATTGGCTCAAGTGCTTCAGACTCGATAGATACTTGCTCGGTAGTGTCTAAATGTTGTTGTGGCTCAGTTTGAACTTTTTGTAGCTCAATTACTGATGATTCGGGAGTTGAGGATTCTTGAGTGAAGGATATGCTTGGTATAGTATCTGGTTCAATGTAAACAAATCTTCTGTAATGTTCAGGTACCCTTTTGTTTTCTTTTTTAGATTTGTTTGCAAACTCATCAACTTTCACATGTGCACTTTCTATAACTTTGTGAGTGAATAGATTTAAACATCTATATGCTTTGCTTTTGCAAGAATATCCTAAAAATATTCCTTCATCACCTTTTACATCAAATTTTCCTTTTCTTGGTTCTTTCAAAATATAACATTTGCTTCCAAATACTTTTAGATAACTTATATTGGGTTTGTAGCCATACCATATTTCATAGGGAGTTTTGAATGAGTCCTTCTTCAACTGTACTCGGTTTAAGGTATGAACTGCAGTGCTGATGGCTTCCTTCTAGTATTTGATAGCAACCTTCTTTTCTATCATCAAGGTTCTTGCACAATCCATGATAGATCTATTTCTTCTTTCAGCTATTCCATTTTGTTCAGGAGTTCCTGGTGCTGAGACCTATCTTTTAATACCTTTTTCAATGCAGAAGTTGTTGAATTCATGTGAGATGAATTCACCACCTCTATCTGACCTTAAGCATTTTAGTCTTTTTCCTGTTTCTTTTTCTTTTTCTACTCTTGCTAAATACCATTTGAATTTCTCAAATGCTTCCGATTTGTTCCTTAGATACATGACAGTCATCATTCTTGAGTAGTCATCAACAAAAAGAATGAAAAACTTTTCTCCAGTATAGCTTTCTATTCCAATGGGTCCACATAAATTAGTATGCACAATTTCTAATATATCTTTGGACTGATAGTTCTTACTTTTAAAACTAGTCTTTCCCATTTTACCAATCTGACAATTCTTGCATAGTCCAACCTCAGGTTTCTTAATGTTAGGAATGCCTCTTACCTTTTTGAATTTTCTTATTTTTACCAGGTTATCAAAATTGACATGACACAACATTTTATGCCATAACCAACTTTCTTCAATTTGAGCAATAAAACATGAGCATTCACCAAGTTCTAGATAGAACAAGTTACCTTTAGTTTGGGTGCCAGATCCTATCAGCTTTCCTTGCTCATTCAACAGTCTTGCTTTTCCATGCATGAATTCCACCTTGAATCCAGTATTGAGTAATTGTGCCACACTTAGCAAATTATGTTTAAGACCTTCAACCCAATAGGCATTATTACATACAAGTTCTTTGGTTAGACAGATTCTTCCTCTTCCTTTTATGAAACAAGGTTCATTATTACCAAACCTTACACTACCACCATCATAGTCTTCAAACTGATCAAACTTAGTTTTATCACTAGTCATATGATGTGAGCAACCACTGTCTATAATCCATGTATCATTCTTACTTACATGAGAGACAAGTGCCATTTTATCTTCCTCATCACTCTCAGAATCATCTTTAACGACAATATAAACAATTTCATCCTCACTATTATCAGAATCTTTAGAATTTTCAGCCATGAAACATGATTTTTTACCTTTGTTCTATGATGTTTTGAAGTCTTTCTTGCCATTCCATTTGTAATCTTTCTTTTCATCATTGTTTTGCTTGTTTGGACACCTTGCTGCAATATGACCAATTTCATCACATGAAAAACAGATTAGAGGTACTTTACCTTTGTATTTTCCTCTGCTTCTAAAGTATTTTCTTGCTAGTAGAGCTTCAATCACTTCAAGATCACTGTCTGAACTTTGGCTTGATTCATCTTCACTTTCTGTCTGAGATTCCTTCTCCTTTTTGTTTTTCCCTTTGAGTGAGAGCTTGGCTTGAAATGCTGATTCAATGTTTTTGGAGGCTGGAACATAGTTGTCAAAGTTATCTAGTTCAAATGTTGTTAGTCTTCCAACTATGGCCTCAAGATTTATCTGATGATTTGCTTCACACCTTCTTTCCTGAATTGCAGAAACTCTGATTGCATAAACAGGAAGCAAGGTTCTGAGAACTTTGCTTCTAACTGTTTCTCCTTTGATATCACCTCCAGATGCTCTGATTGCACTCACACATGCTTTAACTCTTTCAACATATTTTGCAATGTTTTCATCCTCTTTCATCCTCATTTGATCAAATTGCCCTCTTAGACTTTCTGCCTTTGCTCTTCTTACATTATCATCTCCTCCATAGATTTCTTTTAGCTTGTTCCACATCTCAAAGGCAGTTGTGCAGTCCTTAATGTCATCAAATTCTTCATAACTAAGAGCAGATGCTATGTCTATCATCATATTGTTGTGAGTCTTCTTTTCAGCAATGTCATTGATAGACAATGTGCCAGGAGGTTCTTCATATTTTTCTTCAAGGTATTTTAGTCCAGTATCACCAACAGTAGCCAGATGAAGTCTCATGAATCCTTGCCATGCGGAGAAGTTATCTCTGTTGAGTTTTGGAATTTCTCTTTTGTAAGACATCTTGATCTTAGGCTTAGATCCTTGAAATCTTTTCTTGCAAGCACCAAAATCTCTGATACCAATTGTTGGAAATGAGAATAGAGTAACTGAGAGGGGGAGGGGGTGAATCAGTTACTACAAAAAACTTTCCACAGTCCCTAAGATGTCTGAATATACCTTTGATCTGATTAATAAAATGTTGAAACTTGATAATGCAGCAAATGATAAATATTAAGAACTGATATGATATCATGCACAAAGTAATTTAGCAATTAAGAACACAAGAGACACCAGATTTTAACGTGGAAACCCAATATGGGAAAAACCACCAATGTAACTTTTTCACTCTTTTGAAGTGAGCCCTGTTAGGAGCCAACCCTGTTAAAGGTTACAAAAACACACTATTAGGTGTGACCCTATTAAAGGATTTAATCACCCTGTTAGGAGAGGCCTTGCTAGAGGTCTTTAGAACAATTCAACTGAACTGTCACCTTGTTAGAGGATTTATTGAATGGTTGTTAAACCAACTCTGTTAAGAGATTTTGAATACATTGTTACAATGGTTAGAAAGCAACAATGAAATGACCTGATATAATGTGCAACTTATCTTTGTTGATTGCAGATCTCTGTTATGCTTGACTGGATCCTTACTGATCAAATACAACTTTGCAGCTCCTTTAACACATTTGATCCTCCATCAGACTTTTCTCAACATTCGCCTCTTCATACTATAATTTGCATTCATAGCTTTTTCATAATCACACACTTTAATTCATACCTTGAATGACCATATATACCTTTCAGATTATTTTAGTTGGCTCAAATCACTGACTAAAACAAAAAATTACAATAGTCGGCTAAAAGTAATTAATTAGAAAATCCCTATACTGGCCGACCCTACACGGTGAACTTTGTTCAAAAAATAATTCCTATGTTAACTGACTGAGCTCGGTTGATACAGTGAACTTCGTGACAAACTATCAATCGTCGGGAGAACTTGGTAATTACTGAGTTTCCTGAGATAACCGAGTGAGCTCGGTGGAAACTAACCTTTGGAGACTGAGTGAAGCTCAATTAACACTGAATTTTCCATAATTCATTTAATGATCGAGTGAGCTTGGTTAATACTGATTTTCCATAATTCATTTGATGACCGAGTGAGCTCAATGGAAACTAACCTTTGGAGATCGAGTGAAGCTTGGTTAACACTAACTTTTCCATAATTCATTTGATGACTGAGTGAGCTCGGTGGAAACTACTCTTTGGAGACCGAGTGAAGCTCGGTTAACACTGGCTTTTCACATTTCCTTCGTTGACCGAGTTAGCTCGGTTAACACTATCTTCCACATTTCCTTTGATGACCGAGTGAGCTCAGTTGGTACTATAAATTGCATTGCAGACTGTCTGAGCTCGGTGAACTTGAGACTAATGAATGATATGACATTTGTGTGACATCAAGGACAACATTATCCAACAATCCTCACAAGAAACAACATTAGCAAAAGTTGAGGTTGAACCAATTTTTAGAGAATGTCCCCACCCAAAATCCAAACTTGTCACAGGTGCAACCTCCCAACTTGATTCTGAACTAGCAGTAGCATCAACTATAGCATCTATGACAAGAGGTTTCTGCCAATTTACCTGATTAGTAATGACTATGTCATCTTGCAAATCAGAGCCAAACTCTTGGAGAGCACCTGAAGGAGGCCCTTCATGAATCTCATTGTCAAAGTTGGATAGGCTCAACAAATCCACTATAGCAAAACCAATGCGCCTAACTCTTTCTTCCAGTTGGTGACCCAAAGCTTGTGCAGTAGTTTGGAGAGTAGATTTCATAATGTGGGGGTTCTATTTTTTGAAGGCTTTTTGAAGAGCATCAAACATGACCATTTATTCATGTTGCCTTAATAATTGAGACTGTTGGAAGAGACCACCCATTAATGCATGTCCAGACCAAAGATGATACTGCTACATGGCATGTGTAAGTTTATTGTCATTCCAAAATTGAGGAAGTAGCACTTTTGTCACCAAAATTTCCAACAAATGAACAAACTATAACAAATCCATAGCATTTGAAAGAAAGATGGACATAACATTTGATGGGTATAGGAAATGTTTCATAGAAGGGCATAAAATTGTTTCACCAATAACTTGTCAAATACCTCGATGAATTGAAGGAGACTTGATGCAAAATATCATTCTCATGACCGTATCATCAATACACAAGGGCATAACAACTTCATTGACACTAGGGTTAATCCATATATAATAATTTTTGGGCAACAAAGACCAGTGAAATTAATTGCATGATTCACACTTGGTACATAACTCCAAAGACGAAGACATCTTTGAGCAGGGTATATCAAATATCACTCAACTCCATCAATATATGAAACTAAATAGGTCATTGTCACCATTTATAAAACCAAAAGAAAATTTCTTCATAGTACCTGTGCAGTATAATAAATGTTCCCTTGATGTAAATACATGTCGATCATAAAGAAGGATTAGAAAACATTGTGAACAAATTACAAAGTCAATCTCTGTGTTGATCTCGTCATGTGTAAAAAACCATGTAGCCAAAGTGAAGCCAAATCGTACCCAGGTGACAATAGCTTACATGACACTGGGCAGTTAAGAAGGAATTTGCAAGAATTACCATAACATCGCACATGCCAGAATAATTAATAATCAATACTTAATTCTAACCCATACATGTTGCCAGTTGATTACAACTTAGTGATAGCCAATCACTCTACCAAAACTGCCCCACTCGGTCATCATTGCCTCTCTCTTTAGCACACTTCCACTTGATGCCCAACAAGAATGCGGTCAACACACCATCACTTGGTGCTCGAAAAACACTCGGTCATCACTGATCTGAGTCAATCAGTAAGACACTATGATAAATAACTCGGTCAACACTAAGCCTGAGATCACTTGGTAAACACTATGCCTAAGTAACTTGGCAAGAACATCACCCTACCTTGCTTGACAAGCACCTGTTAGGAATTTAGTCAACACACTACCACTTGGTGCCTGACAAACACTCAATCATCACTGACTTGAGCCACTTGGTAAGAATCAAACAACTTGGTCAATACTAAGCCCAAGATCACTCGGTAAACATGATGCCGAGTAACTCGGCAAGAACATCACCCTACCTTGTTCATCAAGCACTAGAACTTGGCAAGTACAGCCTCTTAACAAGTGCTGAAGCTCAGCATGAATATTGGAGTTGGCAAAGACTAAGTATTCACCGCAATATCATCAATACAAATATGAGTAAAATCCAATTACTGTTGACAGTTCACTATCTCATTATAAATAAATTTTTGCAAATCTTTGTAATGCTCAATGAATGCGAAAGACTATAATGTAAAAATTATGATCCCATTGCAACCTAAATTGGAAAGATAATCGACAACTCTGTTCCCCTCTCTATATGTGTGTGATAATGTAACCTCACGAAGCTGATTAATTATATTCCAAATTTGTTGAAGCACATACTTAAGTTGTCAAGAAGATGATTATCTCTTGACACGAGCTAATATTATAACTTGAGAATCACCTTCTATCTACACATGATAAAAATTTCCTTTCTTGGCAAGAATTAATCTTGAAAGTAATGACTGAGCCTTAGTTATATTATTAGTTCCTATGGGTAAGGGTGTCATTGTAAGTGCAAGCACTTTACCAATACAATCTCTAATGCATGCTCCCAATCTTGATTGGCTTGGATTTCCTCTAGATGCCCCATCAAATTTGAGCTTGACAAATCTAGGCATAGGAGGTTGTCATTTAATTGTAGATCTATCTATACTTGTTTGTAATTTTGAAGATGGACCAGATCCTAATGGAATAAATATTGATTTCCATTCCTGAATGATACCTCCATCCAATGAAGTGATGACTGGATTAAATTTACATCTATTAACACTTGCATTCGTAACTTCTAAAATCATTTTTTCAGTGGTTTGGAACACTTTATCTAGAGATGACACTTCTTTTCTAAAAATCCTCTTATTTATTTCCCACCAAATTTCCCAAATTACTAGTGCCAAAGCACATTTCCATATCCCTACAAATAGGGCATTGGGGTAAAGAACTGGCTAGGCCTAAAAGATGTCCCAAATGTTATTTTTTAATGGAATAGAATAATTTAATTTGTTTAAAATAAATGTCGAACACTGATATGCAAAATGGCATCTTGCAAATAGATGATCAACTGATTCATATTCTTCTTCACATAAAACACATTTAAAAGGAGGAGCAATACTTAGCCTAACCAACCAATCACTTGTTAGAATCCTGTGTTTAATTGCTAGCCACACAAAGCACCCAGCCTTAGGTAACACTACCTTGTTCCAGTAGAACATGAAGGCTCAAGAAGTGGATTTTGTCATCTTGTCTTGTTGGAGAAGTTTGTAGCCTTCCTTAATTGAATAATTACCATTCTTAGCTAGGATTCACAATAATCAATCCTTAATCTTTGACACAAAAGCCTGTCTTTCTAATAAAATAGATTGAAGCCATTGTTCACACTGAGTATCTAAAGGGAGCTGATCTGGATCTTTCCATATAACTTCCCTTGAATAAATACAAATTGCATCCATAAAGTGAATAAAAAGTTTACCCCATTTTGCATCTATAACTAACACAATTTCTTGAACATTTAGCATTGTAATTAAAGGAGGTTGTCCATTCCAGGAATCACCTCAAAAGTTGATCTTATCACCACAATTTAATTCCCAAGAAATGTACTTAAGAATAATATCTCTAGATACAATCATGAAATCCCAAATAGTAGACCCCTTAGGAGGATCCAACATGGAGAATATTTTGTGTGGATTGTTATTATCTAAATATTTATGTTGCATTATTTGACACCATACTGAGTGTGATGTAGTATACATATGCCAAGCCAGCTTACCTCCAAACTTTATTCCTTGTTGTCAAATCATGAATTCTAGCCCCTCCTAAAGCAGGAATATGTGCCACACCTTAGAGAGAAATATGTGGAACTTTCTTTTCATTTGTCAAATTTCCAGTCCATAGAAAACCCCTAATAAGTTTTTGAATTTGTGAAATGACAGAAGATGGTGCTTGCATGACTGCTAAGCAGTAGTTTGGTATTGTAGAAAGAATTGACTTAATAAGCAAGATTATGCCTAATAATGACAACCATCTTACTTTCCAGGAGACAATTTTACTTTTAATTCTTTGGAGGATGCCATCACAAAAGCTTTTCTTATTGGATCCCATAAAAAAAAGGATCCCTAGATAAGTGGAAGGTAAAAAGTCCTCAAAAAACCCCAAAATATGCAGTATCTTGTTTGATATAACTTTGTGTTAAATAAGAAAATTTTTGACTTTTAAGGATTTATTTTCTGCCCTAAAACTTATGAATATTTCTCTAAATTTTTCTTTATCTACTTAGCCTTTGAAACTAGCGAAGTACCAAATAGTAATGTGTCGTCAACAAATAAAGACTACATAACGAAAATTGATGTACCCTCAAATTTTGCTCCTTTCCACTTGTCAGATAAATGATGGTGCTTAATGGTCCTACTAAGAACTTCAACCATGATGATAAATAAAGCTGATGAAAGAGGATCACCTTGCCAGACACCTTGCATGGAAGGGAAGAACCCTGACACTGATTCATTAATAATAACTAAAAACCAAGCCCCTGAAATGCATGCTTTAATCCACTTACACCAATGTTTAGCAAAACCCATTTTTTGAAGAACTTGGAAAAGAAATTTCCAGCAGACTTTGTCATATGCTTTTTGCATGTCTAACTTGATAACAAAATTGGAGGATTGATTGCTATTGATGGAATGAAGGACTTCGTGAGCTACCATTACACCCTCCATTGTTTCTCTACTAGGAACAAAGCCACCTTGTTTGGGAGAAATTATGAGTGGGAGAATTTTTTGAAGTCACAAATAAATAGCTTTAGTAATGATTTTGTATGTCAAGTTACAAAGTGAGATTGGGCAAAAATTTGCAAAAGTTTTGGGCTCCTTGATTTTTGGGATGATTGCAATGTTTTTAGAGTTGAAGTACTTTAGCATGGATTTAAACTTTCTAGGTTCCTCAATGCCTGCTAAAAGATCCCAAACAATAAACTCCCAATAGCTTTGAAAGAATAGAGTAGTAAAACCATCTGGCCCCAGAGCTTTGTTCGGGGGGGAAAGAGAAGACTACTTCTTGAACTTCTTGAATGGTGAATGGCACCAAAAGCTTTGCATTCTCCATGGGGGATATCATTGTAGGTATGTGCTGAATGAAATCCTCAACTTGTGAGGGCAAAGGTGATGGGTGATCTATTGGTGCAAGAAGATTCTCAAAGAGCTTGACACTTTCATCTCTAATTTTCTGAGCATTAGTTAAAATATTACCCGATTCTAAATCCATAATTTGAAATTTTGATTTAGCTGCCCATTTTTGTTGAACAGAAGCATGATTTTTTTTTGTATTTTTGTCTCCTTTTTGTAACCATACTTCCCTGGACTTTTGTCTCCAATATTCTTCCTCCCTATTACACAATTCCTCCCATTCATGTTGAAGATATTTTTGCTTAACATAAGTGTTACTATCCTTCCCATACTAGATAATGGAGCAATGAATTTCCTTCAGTTGCAATTTGACAACCTCTTTCTACTTGAAAGCATTCTTAAAAACTTGTTGGTTCCAAATTTTGATCTACTCTTTGTCATGTTTCAATTTTTTGGCAAATTGATGCATTTTAGATCCAAGAACAAAGGGAGCATTGATCCACCATTATTTTAAAAGTGGAAGAAAGTGTGGATGGTGCAACCACATACTTTCAAATTTAAAGGATGACTTATGCTAAATATGATCTAGAGATAAAGATTGATCAATGTTTATGGAAATTGGAAAGTGATCAAATTTTGGCAAAGACAATATCTCTGATTGAAGCGAAAATTACCTAATTTCCATTCATGAGAGAGAAGGGACCTATCCAGTCTAA
Organism: Cupressus sempervirens; assembly: GCA_028749045.1. Classification (NCBI taxonomy): domain Eukaryota; kingdom Viridiplantae; phylum Streptophyta; class Pinopsida; order Cupressales; family Cupressaceae; genus Cupressus; species Cupressus sempervirens. The sequence continues at coordinate 96,479,641 of CM053784.1, forward strand.
CTACAATTTGAGCAAAATCAGACCTCCTGTTTGTTCATGTAAACTTTCCATTAGAAGGTTGAATATCCATTAAATCATTGTTCTCAACAAATTGAGCAAAACCCTGAATGGTTTTAATGGGTGGGCAAATGCCACCAACTTTCTCATTTTGATTCAAGATCGCATTGAAATCACCCCCAAGAATAACTTGGTGAGAGTTTTGGAGCTAAATTAACATTGCTAATTTATCCCATATTTTCAACTTGTCTTGAGTAGAGGTAGGACCACAAACATTAATCAAGGTAAAAGAAACATTGAAGTCTAACACCTACAGCATTTTCCAATTTGTGCATTGCTGAATAAGGTGTCCCTGAGTTGTTAATAGGTTCTATAGGACAACAAGACCACCAGAAGCTCTAATACTGGGAGAATGCACTGAGGACCACCTTGTCCATTTGGCCATGGTTTTTTGAAATGTTTCTTGTGATAATTTTGTCTCTTGTATTAACACAATATCAACTTTCGTGGATTCTATAAACTGGTAAATCCTACTTCTCTTGTCAGAGGCATTTATGCCTCTGACATTCCATGAGATAAATTTAATTTATGTATGTTAATTTATTAATTTGTCTGTAATTAATTAATTTAATTAGGGGATAGTGCTAAAATAATTTAATATTTAATATTTAATTAAAATATGCTTTAGAAGATGACTAAATTTGATTACGAATTTATGTGATCAGATTTAGGAGTCTACATTTTGCCTCTCTTCGATATAGTGTTGGTACAACTCTATTTCAAAGATGTTTTTAAATAATAGACAACACAGAGAAGGTTTTAAGACAACTAGGTTGCCCTGATCTTGATAAAATACTTGTAATGTATGATACCCCCTCTTGAAGGCAGTGAGGAGAGAAAACAAGACTAGATGACATCTCAAGAAGTAAGTACATGGGGTGAGATGGAGGACACAAAAAAGATGAAAGAGATTTAAAAGTGGCTTGTACTCTCACTATAGGAGTACAAGAAAATGGGAGATCAATTGTACAAATTAGACAAAATTACTGATGTAGGATGGAGGACATGAGGGGTTAGGCTTTATAAATTGAACCCTTAGGATGTGGTGGATAAATGGTTGGGATTTTTGAAACTTTATATTATTTTTTAGGGATTTTTGGATAGGTGCCAAGATTGGATTAGGATTTAGTATAGATGTCGACAGAAGAATGATCGGATTGATGTTGATAGGATAAAAAAAAGAAATATTTTAGGTATTTCCATTTTGTGAAATGGCAGGATGAGATGGAATCCATTTGAAGCTTGAGCATGGGATTCTCCATGAGGAGAATCACCATGTAGTTGTGCACTTAATTTAATATAGCAATATTGGTGATTGGCCAAGGTTGCTAAGAACATCAAGGCTTAGTCACCATTTTTGCATAGGACTGACTCAAAAAAACACGCAAGGATTGCCTTGCATCACACATCAAAAACAATAGGAATCAGAGTGGAAACGATACTAGGTAACCCCCAAACAAGTGATTTTTCCCAAGTGCACCATGTAATCATAAATGATCATATGTTTGGATAGGCAAGGGTTATACCTGAATGATTCATAGATAGAAAAGAAAAAATGAAAGACAAATCAAGACCTCTCTTGTTGATTTCCCCATTTGCAACACACCATGATATGAATAATCATGGTGACCTTGAGGAGGGGATAACCAAATTGCTTGGAAAAGATAATCAAGAACCAATATATGAAATCCAACATCAAAAGAAAGAGTAAATCGAAAAAAAATAACTTTGTGCCAAAGAGATCAGTAGAACTCACAACTGATGGACCCAAGTTTGACGAGAGGAAAGATGTATCCTGCAAAGATTTATTGGTACCTAGCATCTAGACTCAAAAGGCAACCAGAAATTCTAAGGACAACACTTTAGTGAGATAGGATCTCACACAAGGACTCTTTGAAGCATACAGTAGTGAGAACTAAAGGACCTGATCTGATGTGAACTGACATGAGACTAGGCTATGTATGATGGGACTAGCTGAATACTGATGAGCTAATTACTAAGGATTAACAATGGATGAGTTGATGATCGGTAACTGATATGGGGGGATAGTATGTACAATGAAACAGGCTGAGATATTTACAAGGATGACATTGTATAGGAGCTATGTACAGGGGATGGATTTGTATAATACACATTTTGAGGGCGAAGATAATGTGATAGAGTTGTTGATAGAGTACACAAGATATGTAATATTTGGATGTGTTTATTGTACATGTCAAGATCTATGAAAATATCATATATGGTGGAGCTATAGTACATATGGTTCATGATAGGTTACAATGTTTTTGGATTTTTTGTAACTATAGTGTTTGGCACAAGTGTTTTGATTGTGTGATTTGGAACATCTTGGGGATATGGTTAGATGGATAATTAGATTGGTTGAGAGGGTAGGAGGGTGTGGATCGCTAATAAATAATGGGAAGGCCAAGTACACATGACACCTATTTGCTAGGTTTTCACCAAGGTATCTATCAAAGGTGCTTGAATTGCCAAGTTTTCACCATTGGATGCTTCTTTTTTAATCATCAGGTGCTTGAATTGCCAAGTTTTCACAATGATGAAGATTTTCTTAGCATTTTTTAAGAATTTTTTTTTCTGTCATCGGGTGCCTAAATTGCCAAATTCACCATGATGAAGATTTTCTATGACTTCTTAAGGATTTTTTTAAATTTTTATTTTGTCATTGGGTGCCTGAATTGCCCAAGTTTTCACCATGATGAAGATTGTTTTAGGACTTTTAAAGATTTATTTTAATTTTTTTTTACAATTTGCAATATGCATTGAAGGGCTCCGATGTAGAACTTCTTGAGGTGAATGATATTGGTGGGATTATTTAGAGTTTCACCTTCTAGTGTTGACAGTTGATATGCTTTGACTAGTACATCATTAATTAACCAATGTCCACCAATCACAATAGTTAATTATTAGATTTTATAAGATAAAATAAGTGTAACAAAAGTTAATATTTATAATTCTTTAGTTTTATAATTTGAAAATCATATTTATCTCTAATTTCATTGGTTGGAAAGAATGTGTTTTATAAGACCCCCTTTTAAGGATAAAAAACTTCTAACCTACCACTTTTTAGGATATACTTCCATCAAAAGTTTTAAAGTTTAATAGAAAATTCTAATTTTTTTGTTTTATTTTTCAATAAATATTTGTAACTTTTAATTAGAAAAAATTATTTTAAGTGAACACATTTGAATATTTGTCATAATATGTTGGAAAATTTCTTTTATAAATCTAACGATACTAATATGAAATGTCCCTTTTCTGATTTTACATGATATTTCCAACCTTTAATCAGATCTTTAAGATCAAACAACTAATATCACAAAGATCCTCCAAATTTCTCAAGAAACCCCAAATCGGGTATGCCAGAAATTGTGCCAAAAGCTTCACAGCTTCACCAATTATTAACAAATATGAAAGTGGACATTTTTACAAAAATTTCAGCAGCATAACAGCCTACAAAATGACATTTCCAGATCCGTATGACCTTTACACAACAGTTCTCAAATGTAGGACAAAAACTATGCTCATCGGGCTCCCGAAATTAACACAAAAATGCTCGAAAACACCACACAACACTAATAAACTATCTCAGAAGTTTAATCATGTCCCAATACATATATTCAGCTCTATTTTAACAGCTTAAAGTCTGAAATACAGCAGCAACCAAAACTGATATGAAATGCTCAACTGAAAACACCAAACTCATGCAAAAAACACACCCAAAAACCCACAAATCTACACTATTCAGCACAAAGGCAAACTTTGTATGAGCATGCACATGGAATGGCTTCAAACTCCCATCCTTAGCCTTCCTGGAAACTTGCAAACTCCCGTTCTTGGGTCTCCCTAGAAACCTGCAAACTCTCGTTCTTGGGTCTCCTTCTCCACAGGTTTGGCAGCCTCTGAAGAATAACAAAGAATGAGCAAAAATCAAGTTCTCCCATCCCCAAAAATGCCTCCAAACCCCTTAAAAGAGGGCATAACTGTAACTCACATCCAAGAGAGGTTAATGAAACTTATTTTAATAATAATTTTCATTTATTAGCCCAACGGTTTCCAAAGATTAACCCCCTTTTTCCGAAACTTCACTTTCTTGGGCCTGCCTGCCTTAGCAAAGATTATTATTTTTTAATTATTTGAAAAGGGGACATGACATAATATAATAGTTTCTATATTTAAAATAATTTTTTTTATTGAATTAAGGTAAGAAAATCAAAATGTATTTTTTCTTGTATTGAAAATTGGATTATATAAATATTAATAATTTATTTAAAATATATCATTTTTCTAACCAACATTCATAAATCAAGTCCACATATTTTGGTTAGTATATATTACACATCATGTAATTTGTAACGCCCCGCCAAGGGATCCAAAAGAACTAAACTAAGTTTTACTAAGTTTGTCAAACATTTCTTTTTTAATGAATAACATAAAACAACAATCATAAAGTAACAAAAGCAATAACATACAATCATACATAAGCAAACATAACCAGATTACATTCCTTAAGGATCCCAAGTCGTTGAGTCACATTTAAATTTAAATAATACTATGACTAATAAATAACACATCTACATGAAAGAATAATTACAAGTCCAAGTCCATTTAAATAATATACATTTGTTCTGAATGCCATTTGGCAATAAATTCAGAATGCACAATCATCCACTATACATGTGACAAGGTATGAAAGGCTAAAAGAATATACATTTGCCAGGGTGTTACATAATTTTAAAATTTATAGTCAATACACATGCTAGGCTACTTGTTCATTAGTGTATTTGTCGTAGGCAATATACTATTGCAACCACTTCTATCTATCTAGTGATTAATTCTTTTTATTTCAACCAATGAAATTTGAGTATTTTTATTTTAAATTTTGATGTTTCATTTTTCTAATGTATATATGTGAAATTTTTAATATTTAAAGTCAAATTAATCATTTTACTTAATTTAATTGGCTCATTTATTTGGGTTTGTTATAGGAGTGGATTTTCATGAAGCATACTTCTATTTTAAAATAATATTTTAGAAAATATAAATATATTAAAATATGAAATAAAATTTGAATTTAAGACTGAAGTGCCTTTTAAAAATAGAATGATAATTTCTATGATTTTTTAATTTTTTAATATGTCATCTAAAATATGGAAAATATTAAAATGTTGATTATATTATATTAAATATTATAACCAAATTAAAATATTAGGTTTAATGTACTATCTATCTAACCAAACTATAATTATTAAATTTAATACAATATTGAAATATTGATTAAATTATATTAAATATTGGCCCGTTCATGGGTGTATTGGGGTTAATCCAATCTCGAAAAGGGAGAAGGCATTTATGGACACCTTTAAAGGAGGGATGGATCAAAATTAATTTTGACGGGGCGGCAAGGGGTAACCCAGGTGTAACAAGGTGTGGATGTGTGGCAAGAGATCATAAGGGCAACATAATTGCATTTACAACCAAATAATTGTCAGATGGTACAAATAATATTGCAGAATGTTTCGCTGCAACGAAGCTTTGGAGTTAAGAGTAAAAATTGGATGTCAACGTATACATTTAGAAAGAGACTCAAAAATCATTATCAATGGAATTAAGAAATGAAAGATGGAGGCATGGCATATGGATCAAAGTATATGACAAATCAAGGAGTTGCTTCTGGACTTCGAGGATTTTAAAGTTTCACATTGCTTCAAGGAAGCGAATAAAGTGGTAGATCAACTAGCCAATTTAGGTGCCAATTCAACATTGAGTCCTCAATATGAAATTTTTGAGGACTTCCATCACCTTAGAGAGTAAATAAAGAGAGGAAATTTGATGGCCATTAGATTCAATAATCCACCCATGGTACTGCAGTTTGAAATTTGAAAGAAATGGCATTATGATTTTGATTCATAAGGACATTAATCATCCCAAGGCAAGTAGAGATTTCCATGATACCAAGGTATCCCTCACGCATGTCAAAGAAGTGTTTGGTTTGCTTTAATACCTTGTTCTCGAGAGTTCCAAGGATGTTAAATTCAGGCGAAAGGTAGGGAAAGGTCATTGTTTTCCTCTAAGACAAAAATGAAGGCAAATTTTTGTTCTTGGTTCAGATTCACAAATATAGACCTATGAAGGAAAGATATCTATGTGGTGCCTAAAGCACATTTTTGTTATTGATGACCCGAGCTTTTTGAAAGGCATTCAACAGTTATTTGGGCTAGAGTGTTTGGACGATTTCTGGAAGAGGAGGTCAAATTTGAATGTGGCATCATTACTTGGGGCGCTTGCTTTGATAGTGGGGGGATTAAAATGTGAGGTTTGATGGGTTGTAGCTGTAAGCGTCAATAGGCAATGGCTCCTGGGACTGGATGAAATTATTGAGCGAGCTATTCTAGGTGAGAGAATTGAAATGGGTAGCGAACCCTAACAGTTGATTGGCAATGGGGAATCCTCCATTCAATCATTGGTTGTGTGGTCATCTTCAAATCTGCAAGGCATTCATATCACCAAAGTAGAAAAGGGATGGAAAATGATCATGAAATACCTGGATGAGAACATTTGGGTGACAAAGGAAGAAGGGCGAGGGTTTATGAAGGCCACACCAAGGAAGAGCACTTTGGCCCTTAGACAACAACTTTGCCATTAGATTGTGAAGAAACATTAGTTGAATCAAGGGGCGTCCAAAATAGAGGGAATGTGGGTCAATGCTTCTCCACTTCTAGAGGAGGGAAAAGGTAGTGGAAAGTGTCGCAAGATGGGTCAGGGATTATCGGTGGAGGATGATCGTGCAACTCCAACTTTTATTCATGAGGAAGCAGCAAATTGGTTCCAGGAGTAGCTAACAATGGAGGTGGTGGCACTTCTTTTTGCTATAAAGATCAGATAATGTATGGATGGGTGTTAGTACTATCAGAGTGTTAATACTCTATTTTTTGTTTTGTTTATCTAATGGTATATGTAAGGGCAAGGGTAGCTTAAAATGTAAGGCTTGAAGCCATATTTCCACAATGTACTCTCTTTATTAGTATCAATACGAACAAACATTACCAATAAAAAAAAATATTATCACCAAATTATTATTATTAAGTTTAATGTACTATCTATCTAATCAAACTATAATTACTAAGTTTAATGTAATATTAAAATATTGATTAAATTATATTAAATACTATTATCAAATTATAATTATCAAGAATGTACTATCTATCTAATCTAACCATAATTATTAAATTTAATTACTATCTATTTAATTAGACTATTACAACTTATTTACAACAAATACAAGTCATTATGTGACACTAGTTTATTTAGTGTTATATACTCCATTCTAATCTCTATTTTGTTGTGTTGGCTCCTAAATTAATAGCTTTTCAATAACCTAGTGATAAGAACAAATACATCTAGGGGCAGCTAATTCCCATGTTCAACATATGTATTCAGACAGCAAAGCCAACTATAAGGCTATACTCCTACTTCAGGCTCTACAAGACCTAGGCAGGAGAACCTATAGATTCTGTCATACGGTAATAGTTTCCAAAGCATACACTTGAATCTATACAAAGTAGATAAAACCTTGAATCTTCTATTGCTTATGTAAACAATCATGGATATGAAATAACTAACAACATAACTCATGAACTTGATAAAGTAAGTGAGGGCAACTCTTTTCAGCTCTTCAACAAAAAGGGAAAATATATTGATTAAAGATTTGAATTAGCATAACCCACATATGCAACAATAATAAACATGCAATCTCGAAGCTGTAGGGTCCATTTACCGTTGCACCAAAAGCCATGACTGTTAGTGAACATGGAACACCACATAATTAACCACCTGTGGGCAGGGGAGTGCGTCGCATCACCCAACAATCTCCCCCTCAACACGCATACCAGGTGCTTACACGGGTCGGGAAGGCACCGGGGAGATTTGAACCCATGACCAGGCCAAAACCAGGCTCTGATACCAATTGTAGGGGCCATTTACCGTTGCACCAAAAGCCATGACTGTTAGTGAACATGGAACACCACATAATTAACCACCTGTGGGTAGGGGAGCGCGTCGCATCACCCAACAGAAGCTAATCAATCCCTTATCCATTAGGCATTAAATAAGTCATAACATGCACAAGGATACCCAAAATATACTCATATAACCAGGTATCAGGTCTATCCATTCACCTTGCACACATACATCTATCTTCAAAATGAAACTCATACTTATCAAATCCTCCCATGATCCCTACAATTTTGTTAATGCATATTAGGAAATTTACTCAAGTCCTTAACCCAACAACAGAATACATAATGGCATACAACTTCAAAACCAAGCTGCAACTAGACAATGCGCACCTTGTACATATATCACAGAAAATTACAAACCCATAAAGAGGAGACAAGGTTCAGATTGAACCTTTCAATAAAGCTGTGTATTCATTTCCTTGAAAACAATACATCAAATGTATACAAAACTCAAAAAATACACAATAGATGATTGTATTATATAAATGCTTATAAGAAATTACAGTGTTGTTCATAATAGAGAAAAATAATGAGGATGGCAATATCACAATAATAAAACTAGAACCAACCTTGTGGTATCACAGCCATGAAAGAAATTTCAACCAAATTGGAACCCTTACTCCACATCTTGGAAATCCTTATAAAGGATTACAACAAGCTTCATATGGGAGGACACGTGTCAAAATCTATTGGAAAGACAAAAATACAGAGATATTTCTCCAAAGTTATATTTAAAACTTTCTCTATATTGAGATAAAATTCAAAAAGTAGTTGCAAATTTGGCAGGAGGTACTTATTACAAGAGCCTTCAACTTAATTTTATTTATCTTTTACTACCTTTAGTCATGGAAATCTTCAACTGCTTCAGCTGGCATAGCCTTAATATCTGCAACTATTTTGAAAACATTTACTTCGTTCTTGATGGGTCATTCAGTGTATCTGATTTTATCTAAGTTTATTACTATTATACTCTACCTAAAAATATGATCACCATGAAGGTTGTGCAGCTTGAGCATCAACTCATCTCTCTTGGTGTTGTTTGGTACCAACATGTACACTATTCTATTGATTTACTTTGAAAACAAAACCCCTCGTATCTTTGTAAGCTCTAGAATTTTCCTTTACGATCTTACGATGCTCTCATATCTTCTTAACTCTTAATGTGAAAGATTCCTAACCACATGATGAGCATAACACTGCAAATCTCACCTTTTCCTTTCCCAATGATATGACCTTGATGTATCATCATAACAACTATTTTCTAGCCATCCGATCTTATGATGAGCGTAAGATCATAACACATCAACTTTTGCCTTCCTACTACTCGAAATGTCGTAGAATCGTATTTTTATTTCCTAAGGCATAGCATCGTAGCTTTCTCACCTCAAGCCTTATGATCTCATGCTCAGCTCCAAATGCACCATGTGTCATTTTTTGATTTTCCCAATTGGATGCCACATGTTAGTTTCTTGCATCTTCGTGGCCTTATCCCTTAATAATACTTTAACCCAAACAACCATGCACCAAACCCTTTTCGAACCGTTAGAACTCATTTTACTAGTCATGAGTTAATTAGTGCAACTACATGAAATAATATTTTCACACTTTTGGAATTGTTCTTCTTAACTTGGCATTAACTATTGTGACCATGTGCTTGGCGGTTAACTGACCATCTTCGCAATATTGGAGTTGTTTTTACTAATTGGGCAATTATCCTCACAAATGCATGCTTGACTGCCATGTGTCACCACCTACTACTTGGGCACCCAAAATATCCTATCCATGGTTGAAAACTGTTCATAGGCCCCACCACATGATCTCGACCTTGCCCAAAAAGTGTGTCTCTTAAAGACAATTGCATACTTGCCTCCGTATATTTAAGCATTAAAAGTTGCCTTGCACTATGAATGTGGGACAAAACCATTTCACTTCCTTTCACTGATTATTGTAATGTTGCAACTCCTCATATTTTCCACTTCACAACTATATTTCCCTATTGACTATGTTGACCTGCGATGTTGCAAGCCCTTCAATTTAACCTTTATTGCAACCTCACATCTACTCATTGTTTCGATTTATTAACTGTTACGATCCAACGATGACTACACACTAACCATGATCACGCCTTTGCGATGACTTATCCTTTTTATTTATTCCTGACTATGATCATGTGAAAAGGCTTATCCTTAACTTTTTTCAGCTTCACCACCCCTTTTCTTTACCGTTATGCCTAAGTTGCAACATTCTGTTGACTCTTTTTGATTAATTGTTACTTCACTTTGCACCTTCACCACTTAGACCTCGAGTCAAATTTAATTGCATGTGATGATGTGATGGCCTTAAATGTCCTAAATCCATCTCACAAGCTCACAACTTAACATTTAACTCAACAATTAACCCTTGCAAATGTGCGACCAGAGCACTTCACCATTTTGCTCCTCAGACCTCGGGTTATCTTTAACTATGTGTGATTTTGCAACACCCTTTTTTATTTGATTGTTACCTTGTTCAAAAACATCACAAGCAATTGCAACCATGTGATGATGTAATAAATAGTTCTTTGCCACTTTGTAGCTTAAAATATTTGAACTATATTGCCACCTGCGATGTTGTGGTGATAGGCTTTCGCTAGTTCACAGTTCAAACAGTCACTGCATCTCAGACTCCTATGACGATGCAATAAGTGTTAAAATTTAACTCTTTCTTTCAATTGCAACATCACAACTTAAAGATCCTTAAGCTAAGATTAAGCTGTGATCATGTGATCTCCACTGAATCACTCCCTCACAAACTTGACCTTGCAGTTATTATTAACACTTGCAACATCGCGATGACCCTCTAATTTACTACTTTGCACCCTTGTGGCTATTGAAACAATCAACATTCAAAATGGGGTGATGTTGCGACAAAAAAAACTTTGCAACATCACAACTCGAACAATTATAGAGCCGCGACATTAAGACATAAAAAATAGCCAAGGAACCTAGGGATATCAATGTATAAGCATTTTTTTTCATATATCCCTATCATACTTGCAAATAATTTCATGGATAGTTTATCAAAACATGAAACATGACTATTTTCTAGGGTTTCTCATGAGGAATGACACATTTTCAAAAAATCCTAAGCAACAAAAACACATTCCTTCCTGATTTTTACAAGGTATTTCAAAAATTTTGGCTGGGTGAAAAATCAAGACAATAGTGGCTCTATCTAGGATGCATGTCCCTTGTGGGCATGTCAAGGATTCAAAATTTCTAGAAGAACAAACCAGTCCAACACTTTTCTCTTGAAAAACTTTATTGAAAGCAGGAAAAACTACTCTAACTGTACAAGTAATGGCCCTGGGCCACCAGACCTCAACATTTTTTTTACCTCTATCATATACCCAATTTTCATTTACACATTCTTGAGGTAAGCTGTAAGTGTCATTCTCAATTGTTTCACCAAACACATCAAAATTATTCATTAGAAAATTAGGTAAAATAAAATCACTTTCATAGTGCATATATAAACTTGAAGCACTTGTGTCATCCTGCTCACTATGAAAATGCATATCAATATGCTCTTAAATTCCAAAATCAAACTAAGAGTCACCATTATCAAAGGACTCATGTATGCTATCAATTGGAAACACAAAGTGATCATACTCTTCTTCATTTAAAGAATCATATTCATCATAAATTTACAACTCACCTTTTATGCCTAGATGTGAAGAGTACGTGAAATCTAATCCCTGCTCACTTGCAGTCTCATTGCTCATCCAATCAGATTCATCACGTGTTCTTCACACTCCAACAATGGATTAGTTACCAAGTTTGAAAAACTATCCTAAAAGTACTCACAAAAACTATGTTGATCATAATCATAGTCCTCATTTAACAAATTGTTAGAGAACCTTGAACTCATCAAACTTATCATCACAAAAGCTATCAACATAGAAGGAAAACTTAGAATCAGAAATACTTCCACTATTTTCTTTTTCATCATATGAATAATCAAAATTTATTTCAGCATCATCAGCATGAGAAGAAACTGAAATAGTATGAAATTTCCCTTCAATAACATCCCCCACATCTAACAAGTCGTCATGTGCACAGACATTTGAGATAATGTCATATACACCTCCAAAGCTTGACAAAGATGGTTATGATCCTATATCTCTTTCCACATCAAAATTTGGGGAAGTGACTTCATTAAAATAAGAAACATCATACGGGAAAATAAGGGAAAATACTTTCATATCTTTCAAAATCACAAGCTAACAAAGCTAAAATTTCATCAGGGTTCAAAAAGATTTCCTTACAAATCTTCTCCTTGTGGCTATGATTAATATCTGGATGACATGAAGAACTTACAACAACAAAAATATTAGTAGTAAAATCTAAAAAATTAGAAGCCTCGCTACACTTTTTTTCATCATAATAAGAATTACCTCTATTGTTGTTATACATTTCTTCACTCTCATATACATTGTCACATCATTCATTTTTAGTTATGTATCCATCTTCCTCACGTTGACTGCAACCATCTGATTCACTAAAATTTGAATCCTTCTCTTCACACTGGGAAGAAAATTATCATTATCTATGGATTAATTATATTCAATCTGACCTTTGACACATTCACTAACATTGTTAGAATACTCAACATGAATTCTATTGTTATACAAATTACTTTCCACCTTCTTGATGTGTTCTTCAACTTTCAAAACCTTCTGTAATCTCAAATGTGTTGGCCAATCAAAAGAATTAGGCATAAAAATATCTAGGAAAACAATAGGCCATGAAGACTCCTTAGGTCTTAAAGAAAAATGAAGTTCCATGATTGCTAACTTAAACTTCATATAAACTTGAATATCAGTTTTATCTTGTATACTTCCTACTCCACTTCTTATGAAACTGACAATCTTATTGTGGATTTCCTTTTTCAACATAGCAATATTTTCAACCACACTTTCATAACTTGGTAGACTAACTTCAAAGCTAAGATTTGATTCCATTTTGAAATAAAACTTCTACCTCTCTCTCCTAGTGCTGATTGCATTTATTTCTAACACTTGACTTTCATGAAAATAAAAATACCTTAAGTGCTAATGTTGAAACTTGATCTACTAATTTGGCACGGATGTAAACCTCAACTTCTTTACACCATTTATCAAAACCATGTAGAGCCACCACCTCCTTGAAGAGGACAAATAAAATGATGTGATTCACTTTCTAATATTTAAATTCTTGAAATAATAGATGCACTCAACACTTAAACTGACATCAAGAACATATAACTTCTTTTCCAAGAACTACTATCAAAAGCTTCATGCCTACCCATACAAGCTGAAAGTCCTAATTTTTTTATACAAAATTTGGTATACAGATATAGATTTGTCACTCACACTTGTAAGAAATAAAACATAATTTGTCACTTGGCAAATCTGAACCAAACTTTCAATTTACTGAGCTAAAATCATTGATGATGAATCCACTAAGTGACAATGCAATTTACATTCAACTTTCAAAGTACTGGTGTCCTAGATAAAACATCACTGGGAGACATGAATCTTCAGCAAAGAGAAGAAAAACACCTCACAACCTTATTGTTGTAAAAAAAAATTCACATTCCTTTCTTCTAATTATATTGAATCACCTTTTAGATTCAATATTCCCCAACAATGTCGCCATTTTGTTGGCTCCTGAATTAACAACTTATTTATAATGCAGTGATAGGAACCAATACATTTAGGGCCAACTAATTCCCATGTTATATATATATATATATATATATATATATATATATATATATTCAGACACCAGGGCCAACTATAAGGCTATACTCCTTCTACTTCAAGCTTTGCAAGACCTAGGCGGGTGAAGTTATATATTCTTTCATATGGTACTAGTTTCCAAAGCATACACTTGAATTTATACAAAGCAGATAAAACCCTGAATCTTCTATTGCTTATGCAAACAATCATGGATATGAAATAACTAGTAACATAGCTCATGAACTTTATAAAGTAAGCAAGGGCAACTCATTTGAGCTCTTCAAGAAAAGTGGAAAAGGTATTGATTAAAGATTTGAATTGACATAACACACATATGCAACAACAATAAACATGCAATCTCAGAGCTGATCAGTCCCTTATCCATTGGGCATTAAATAAGTAATAACATACACCAAAATATACTCATATACCCAGATATCATATCTATCCATTCACCTTGCAAACATACATCTATCTTCAAAATGAAACTCATACTTATCAAATCCTCCCATGATCCCTACAATTTTGTCAATGCATATCAAGCAATTTACTCAAGTCCTTGACCCAACAACAAACTACACAATGGCTTACAACTTCAAAACCAAGATGCAACTAGACAATATGTACCTTTATACATATATCAAAAAAAGTTATAAATTCATAAAGAGGAGACAAGGTTCAGATTGAGACTTTCAAAAACTTTGTGTTCATTTCCTTGAAACCAATACATCAAATGTATGTGAAAACTCAGAAAATACATAATAGATGATTGTATTATCTAAATGCTTATAAGAAATTATAATATTGTTCATAACAAAGAAAAATTTTGAGAATGGTGGTATCACAATAATAAAAATGGAACCAACCTTGTGGTATCACAGTAATAAAAATTGGAACTTCTATGTGGTATCACAGTTGTGAAAGAAATTTCAACCAAACTAGAACCCTTACTCCACATCTTGGAAATCCTTATAAAGGATTGCAACAAGCTTCAGATGGGAGGGCACATGTTAGAATCTACTAGAAATACAAAAATACAAAGATATTTCTCTAAAGTTATATTTAAAACATTCTCTGTATTCAGATAAAATGGGGAAAGTAGTTGTAAAACTGGTAGGAGGTTTACTGCCTTTAGTCATGGAAATCTTCAACTACTTTAGTTGACATAACCTTAATATCTATGACTACTTTGAAAATATTTACTTCTTTCTTGATGGGTCATTCAATGTATCTGATTTTATCTAAGTTTATTACTATTACACTCTACCTGAAAATTTGATCACCATCAAGGTTGTGCAACTTGAGCATCAACTCATCTCTATTGGCGTCATTCAGTGTTGACATGTACACTATTTTATTGATTTACTTCAAAAACAAAACCCCTCATATCCTTGTAAGCTCAAGAATTTGCCTTTACTATCTTATGATGCTCTCCTATCTTCTTAACTCTTAATATGGAAGACTCCTGACCACATAATGAGTGTAACATCACAAATCTCACCTTTTCCTTTTATGATGATATGACCTTGATGTATCATTGTAACAACTATTTTCTAGCTCTCTGATCTTACGATGAGTGTAAGATCGTAACACATCAACCTTTGCCTTCTATCTACCCGAAATGTCATAGCATCATATCTGTATTTCCTCAAGCATAGCATCATAGCTTTCTCACCTCAAGCCTTACAATCTCATGCTCAGCTCTAGATGCACCATGTGTCATTTTTTGATTTTCCCAATTGGATGCCACATGTTGGTTTCTTGCATCTTTGTGGCCTTATCCCTTGACCATGCTTTAACCCAAGCGACCATGCACCAAAACCTTTTCGCATCATTGAAACTCATTAATTGATCATGGCTTAATTGGTTCAACCATGTGAAATAAGCTTTTTGCACTTTTAAAACTATTCTTCTTAACTTGGTATTAACTATAACAACCATGCGCCCAGTGGTTAACTGACCATCTTCACAATGTCAAAGTTGTTTTTACTGACTGCGTGGTTATCCTCATGAATGCGTGCCTAACTACCATGTGTCCATGTCACCACCTACTACTTGGGCACCCAAAATATCCTATCCATAGGCCCCACCACATGAGCTTAGCCTTGCCTACAAAGTGTGTCTCTTAAAGACAATTGCATATTGTGCTTCTGAATATTTAAGCATTAAAAGTTTCCTTTCACTGCGAATGTCATACAAAATTGTTTCACTGACTACTATGATGTTGTGACTCCTCGTATTCACCACCTTGCAACTATATTTCCCTTTTGGCTATGTTAACCTGTGATGTTGTGAGCCCGTCTATCTAACCTTTATCACAACCTCGCAACTATATTTCATTTTTTTGATTTATTAATTCTTGCGATCTAGCAATGATTGCACACTAACCATGATCACACCTTCATCGTGGTTTATCCTTTTTCTTCATCCCTGACCATGATCATGTGAAAAAGCTTATCCTTAAATTTTCATGGCTTTTCCACCCATTTTCTTAACCATTATGCTTGAGTTGCAACATTACATTGAACCTTTCTTATTAACTGTTACTTCACTTCACAGCTTTGCCACTTAGACCTTGAGTCAAATTTACCTACATGCAACAATGTGATGGCCTTGAATGTTAATTGTCCTAAATCCATCTCAAAAGCTCACAAATTAACCTTTAACTCAACAATTAACCCTTGCAAATGTACGATCAGAGCACTTTTCCATTTCACTACTCAAACCTCAGGTTATCTTTAACTCTGTACGATGTTGCGACGCCCTTTTTTATTTGATTGTCACCTTGTTCCACAACATCACAACCATAAAAACCTAACTACCATTGTAACCATGCAGTGATGTGATAAACAGTTCTTTAGCACTTCACATCTTACAATATTTGGACTGTATTGCCACCCGTGATATTGCGGTGATAGGCTTTCATTGCTTCACAATTCAAAGTATCACTGCATCTCAGAATCCTGTGATGATGCGATAACTATTTAAAGTTAACCATTTCTTTCAATTGCAACATCGCAACTCAAAGATCCTTAAGCCAAGATTAAGTCACAATCATGTGATCTCCACTAAATTACTCCCTCACAATCTTGATCCTGCAATTATTATTAACACTTGTGACATCACAATGACCCTTTGATTTACTACTTCGCACCTCACGGCTACTAAAATAGTTAGAATTTAAAATGGGGTGATGTTGTGACAAAAGCAACTTCACAACATTGAAACTTGAACAATTATAGAGGCATGACATTAAGACACAAAAAATAGCCAAGGAACCTAGGGATATCAATGTATAAGCAATATTTTTCAAATATCCCTATCATACTTGCAAATCATTTCATGGACAACTTATCAGAACATGAAACATGACTATTTTCTAAGGTTTCTCATGAGGAATGACACATTTTTAGAAAACCCTAAGTAGAAAAAATACATTCTATGTCAAATTTGGAAATGCAAAAATGATGAAAGATTTCAAAATATTCCCAAGATGCTTACTGAGTCTTTTTCGAAGTCTCACTCACTTAAAAATGTTCTCTCAAGTTCACATTACAATGAAAGTGGATAAAGCTAAATTCAAAAGGTTCCTCAGGGATAGATACACTACTTTCTTTGCCAATGAGGTGAAGGATGGTTACTTTTGGAGGTGGCATTTGGACAATCTTTAGATTTTCAATCAAACTGTCAACCTGCTCAACAAGGAGCTTAAGAAAAACATCCATGATACTACAGGGAATATGATCCTCATGCTCAAGCAAATTCAGGATAGAAAAGCATTGTGTGGATGAAAGGCACTATGGGATGGACCACTTGAATGGACACTTATGATGATGTTTTGCGTTAGCCATTGGGCCCCTTGTCTCTTTTATATTATTCTATAATTAGGCTATGTTCATCTTGTACTTACTCTGGTGACGAGGCTTGGCCTCTTGTAATTACATTTTGATACTTTGTGATCTCGTTTTGTCAAATTTAACTAATGTGATGCTGTGACTCCTCATATTTGCCACCTTGAAACTATATTTCCCTACTGACTATGTTGATCAATGATGTTGCGAGCCCTTCAATCTAACCTTTATCACAACCTCACAGCTGCTCATCATTTCAATTTATTAACTGTTGTGATCTAGCGATGACTGCACACTAATCATGATCACACCTTTGGCAAGGTTTATTCTTTTTATTTATCCCTGACTATGATCATGTGAAAAGGATTTTCCTTAACTTTTCATGGCTTTGCCACCCCTTTGCTTAACCACTATGCTTGAGTTGAGACATTATGTTGAACCTTTATGATTAACTATTTCTTCACTTCACAGCTTCACCACTTAGACCTCAAGTCAAATTTAACTACATGCAACAATGTGATGGCCTTGAATATTAATTATTTTGAATCCATCTTGCAATCTCACAACTTAACCTTTAACTCAACAATTAACCCTTGCAAATGTGTGATAAGAGCACTTTTGCATTTCACTACTCAAACCTCAGGTTATCTTTAACTATGTGCGATGCTACAATGCCCTTTTTTATTTGACTATCACCTTGTTCCACAACATCGCAACCATAAAAACCTAACTACCATTGTAACCATGTGATTATGTGATAAATATTTCTTCACTACTTCACATCTTACAATATTTGAACTGTGTTTCCACTCGTAATATTACGTTGATAGGCTTTCATTGTTTCACAGTTCAAACTATCACTGCATCTCAGAATCTTGGGACAATGCAATAACTATTTAAAGTTAACCATTTCTTTTAATCACAACATCGCAACTTAAAGATCCTTAAGCCAAGATTAAGTCATGATCGTGTGGCCTCCACTGAATTGCTCCCTCACAACCTTGACCCTAAAGTTATTATTAACACTTACTACATCACGATGACCCTTTGATTTACTACTTTGCACCTCGCGGCTACTGAAACAGTTAGAATTCAAAATAGGGTGATGTTGTGACAAAAGAAACTTCACAACATTACAACTTGAAAAATTATAGAGGCATGACATTAAGACACAAAAAATAGCCAAGGAACCTAGGGATATCAATATATAAGCAATATTTTTTATATATCCCAATCATACTTGCAAATCATTTCATGGACAATTTATCAAAACATGAAACGTGACTATTTTCTAGGGTTTCTCATGAGGAATGACACATTTTTAGAAAACCCTAAGCAGCAAAAATGCATTCCTTCCTGGTTTTCACAAGGTATTTCAAAACTTTTGGCAAGGTGAAAAATAATGCCAACATGTTGCTTGACAATCATTTGACTTTGTTTTAAAATAATTTGGCATCTTTTCATTTTACTCTTTTCCACTTATGAATACCTTCCTCCCCATTATCAATTGTTTTGTTACCTCCTCTTTACATGTTTTCTTCCATTGTATTAATTTATATTATCTATATTAATATTCTAAATATAATAATAATCTTATTATCTACAACAAATATAATATTTCTCTACAATATAATTCAAATTTATTTATTAATTGCAAGTACTAGCCACTATGTGGCACTTGTTAGTTCAAACATTATATATTTTATTGAGATTATAAAATAAGATAAATATGTAATAAAATTTAGAAACACGTACATGAAAATTAGAAATATATATATATATATATATATATATATATATATATATATATATATATATATATATATATATAAATCTTAAATTTATTAAATAAATTTCTATGACATTGGTTACAAACTAACAATCCTATGAGCTAACTATTGCTAATATGACATATGCACAACTCTCAATTAATAAAGTATTTTTTTGGGTCAATAATAACAAATTGTTTTATTAATATTGGGAAAATTACATTACAAAGTAAATAACATCAATGTTAACTTAGCTTAAGGCCAAAATCACTATTCAAACCTTTTACACCATAATCATTACAAAGTTAGGGTCCCCAACTAGAAACAACCCACTATTCAAACCCTTAACAACATAAACATTATGAAACCAGGGTCCCAAAACTAGAAACCTAAAACCAGCTATCAAACTAGCCACCCTAAGAAACTTCATTCAGCCATCTATTTGGGTTGTTTGCAATCATCTACAAAAAGACATCTTCTTTAGGCTACGTCGCTTCACCATTGCCCTCCTACTTCATCAATTTGCATTTAGAATTGGCATTTATTTCCTTATGCTATTACAATCACTATCATCCCACCATTCAAAATTCCTTCAATGATCTCCTTGTTGCACACCCTTCTTTCAAACCCACATTTCTTCAATGCTTCCCCAAATCATAGTAACAAAAAAAATTCTTCAAACTGTAGACACCTAAATTTGATTACATTGCTTTGGTAATCCTATTTAGTTATCTCTAAAGGCGTCATTAATTAAATTCCTATTTAATTAATCTTTTGCCATCCCCTAGCTAATTAATTTAATTAATCATCTATAGTCCTAATTGATAAATCAAATAACCTATTATTTATCAATTAAATCCTATTCTTCTATCTAAATCCAAAATCCCCATTTATTAAATAAACCTATTTGATAAATAAAACCCTCAAATCTAATAACCCCTAACCTATCCTAAATCCCCCTTTTAGCCTAATCCACCCCATCCACCCATACTAACCAAGCTTAGCCACTAACTCACCCACCCTCGTGAATGCCATCCACTTGCAAATCTCTAACATCCCTAATCTAATCCTAAACCCAAGCCTAATCCACCCCCTAATGTTGTCACATTCCCTAAGCAAGCTTAAGACTTTCTTAAGCCAAGGAAAGTCAACAATCTCAACTCCCTCCAAAATATCCCAACCACCTAACAATGAATGCTCTTACAAAAGCCATAAAGACTCTTACAAGCTCTTACAAGCCATAATGAAGGATCTTTATGAAGATATTATCCTTTGAGCCTCCTTTGTTGACTCATCCTTCCCCTTTCCTCCATCCACTCACCTTGTGACATGTGTCACTCCCTGATTGGTGCTAAACAAGCACAATCCATGTGCTCCCTTTTGAGTGCATCCTAGCCCTCCTTAAGCTTTCATCTTTCCTTCCATCTTAGCCCTCCATCCCTCAAGCCCTTAGCCTATAAATTGAATCCCCTCCCAAGCCATTTCATCACAATCTTGGAGCTAAAGTTATAATGCCCTTTTGAGAGCCAAAAGCCATCAACCATACCCTTATGATGCCAAATTGAGAGCTCACAAAGCTACCAATTTGCCATTTTCCATCTCCATTGAAGCTAGTTTTTGGGAACCTTGAGCATACATCCCAATCCTTAGACCCATCTACCAAGTAAGGAGCTAAATCCTATTGGGAGAGTCCATTCATTTGGCTCACATTTCCAATTGGGGTTTCCTCTTTAGTCTCTCATTTATGTTATGGTTTATATGCTAGTTAATGCTTTTGTTTTTTAATAGATTAGTATTACTTGCTAACATATTTCTCATATACACAAACAACTATCCCCATCCAGTCAAAACTCCAAAACATTGTCCATCACCTAGACACTGGGAAATGTTTCAATAATCATTAGTGGATTTATCCAAAATTTCTTAAACTTTCATAACTATTACCCACACACCCAAAATTTTATCAGAAAAAAACCCCCCTTACCATAATTCACACCTGTGGAAAGATCACATGCACCACCAACCTTTGTCATTGTAGTATTGTTGATCTTCACCTTCTCAGAGGAGCCACTAGAAACCCTATCACATGGTGACCATTCTCTGCTTGGAAACATTGAATCTCATCCTTTAACTACATCCAAGCCTTCACAATTTCTTCCTTATAGGCTCTTTGGTTTACTCATTTATGCCACCATAGGAAAGAAAACCTTCACACCTCATTCCCTTCTTCCTTATTTGCAAAGCATTCATTGTAATTGAAGTCATAGCCTGGGAAAGCCCATTTGAAAATTGAATCAATCCCAACAATTAGATCTTTAAGGAATAAAGCCTCCACAACCCAATGGACCACTAGTGTCCTCGTTCAATTCCACCCCCCATGCCATCACCATTGTCACTACATTTGCTTGCACCTTCTAATGGTGCTTTACCTCTTGAAACAACCTATCTAGTGTTCGTTGAATAAGATTTATCACCCTTGGTATTGGAAAAAGGAGGAGTAACTTTAGGTATTTCTCTGTAAAAGGCCCGAGAAGGGCTTTCTATTGTTTACAAATCTTGAAAGTGAAAATTGGCTCCATTAAGCCAAAACCACTTTCCACCATAGTTTCCAATGCTATACCATTACTCACCTTGTGTATATAAAAGCCTTGATTAATGACAACCTAACATTCCTTACCTATCATCGTTAGGTTGACACACTTCAAGTGTCATCATAATAAGGGTTACCATCTTTACTAGATCTTCTCTATCTAGACATTGATTGTTGATGTCACTAAGCTTTATTGTGAGAGATTATGGGTGGTTCCACTTTTATAAATAAGTTTTCCCTCTTCAAATAAAAATACCAACTACACCAGCCTCCAAATCAATTAAAAAAATCTTCATTCCAATAGATACAAAATTCAAAATGGCTCTTACCAACTTCTTGAAAATTAATAGCCCATTTAGATAGTGCATCTGCTTCAACATTTTCCTCTCAATAAATATGGCTGACTTTGAAATCCACCAAACTTTCCAACTCCTTTCTAATAGCTACCATATAGTTCTCAAGATGCCATGCCGAGATTCTATTTGATCTAATGATCTCTACTACTATTGAAGAATTCCCTTCTAAATGAAGCCTCAAAATTCCTAATTCCTCTACACATTTGACTACCAATATAGTTACTTTCATCTCTGCACAATTATTTGTTCCTTCTAATAATCTCATCCCCCTAAAGGCCAAGTCTCTCCTACCTAGTTTCTCAAAATGAATCGAGCTCTAGATGGGCTTGGATTACCTTTTGTAGCTCCATCAAAATTTTCTTTGACCTAACCATCATTCAAGGCACAACATTTAAGCAAACCTCTAGAAAAAACATCCACTTTGTCTTATTTCTTACATCCCATAGTTATAATTTTTATCCCTAGCCATTGTTTTTGGATAACTCCATCCTCTTTAAAGAAAACTACTCTCCTTGAGCTATGTCTAAATGCAGCAACATTCATAACCTCCTCTATAGAGTGATTAATCCCCCACATCAATCTCTTAATTGGTTCCAGCTTATCTTGAGAAATGTATTAGTTCCTTTCCTTTGAGAGTTCCCAAATCACTATAGAAGCACTAATCTTCCACACACTAGACAAAATTGCACCCTACTTAATCCATGGCCAGGATTTGTCTTTTTTTATGGATATGTCATCCAAGGGCCCTACCAAATCAACTTTCCCTACACCATTTTCCAATAGGAAGTTGCCACCTCATAATTTAGTAGCAAATGATTAACTGATTCTTCAACTTTATTACACATAACACATTTTGCTAGACCTTGAAAACTAGGTTGTTTCCTTCTCTCACATGTAAGGATCCTTCCTTGCACAACTAGCCAGGAAAAGGTTCTTGCCTTCAAAAGAAAGTCTTTATGTGAGCACAACTCACCAGATTCAAAGGCTTCTAACCTACCATAAGAGAGCAAGTCATATCCCAATTTCACAACATATTCACCTAGAGAGGAGGCACACCAACCTATTCTACCTTTGCAATCTATTAATCGCAGTTTCCTCCATGAAAATAAATTCCTTAAAGAGGCTTGTTACATGCTGATTAGATAATCCATCCACTCTCTAATTGTTCCACTTCTATTCCTTTCCCAATGGTTCTTGAATCTCCATCATATAATCTCTCACCTTCACTCTCCATTTGGCACAAAGAAGTATTTTCAAATCCTCATCCTAAAAAGCCTCATTAACAATAGGGTAACCATTTTTTGAGTCCTCCTAAAAATTTGCTTTCCTTCCATCCCCTATCTTCAATGAAACATGGTCAATAATTACATGTCTATAAGACAATATAAAGTTTCGTATAGTTGAGCCATTTATTGGATTTCAAAATGTAAGAATTCTTTCAACCTCATTGGATTATACAGATTTAGCATTCAAATTTTTAACCCAAAGCTGCTCTAGGATCCTATGTAAATGCCAAACTAATTTAGCTCCAAGTACCATGTTCATCAAACTCCAATCTCGCAAACCTGCACCACCATACTTTTCTGGCTTACATATGTTTTCCTAGCTAAGCAAAGGAAGCTTATCTCCCTCCCCTGCACCATTCCAAAAGAATTGCCTCATTTTTTGTTCCACAATTTTAATCACTTTTTTGGAATATTTAAAGACGTTATTGAGAGAATGGGAAAAAAAAACACCACATATTTGAGCATTAAGATGCACCCTATAAAATTCAACCACTGTCCTTTCTAACCCTTCAACCTTTTTCAGACATTTCTCCACCAGATTTTTCCACAGGTCATCCTTATTCCTTCCTTTAAACAGGCAAAGCTCCACTTCTTATATTCAAGATTCTAAAAATTGCTCTTTGTTTACATTAAGGTGTATTAAAAAGAACACTTTAGATTTACAATAGTTAGTTATCTTCCCTAAATATTTGGCATACAAGTCAAGAGTCTAAAGCTTCCCATGTTAGAAAAGTGTCATCCACAAACTGAAGGTGGGAAACAACATCCACCCCTTCAACAATCTTCACACCCTTCCAAAGGCCCCTAATTTACAAATAAATCTACCCAACACCTCTGCCAAAATGATGAAAAGGAAAGGGGAGAGGGGATCCCCTTGCCTTATGCCTTTTTTAATCTCAAATAAGGCTTGGGAGATAGTAATAACCAAAATTGAGAAACGGGAAGTTGAGATACAACATTTCACCCAATTTTCCCATCTGAGGTCAAACCCAAACCTCTCCAACACCTTCAAAAGAAACTCCCTATCCACTTCATCATAAGCCCTTTTGACATCTAAATTCACCATCATTTTCTCTAGCTTCTTCATTGTAATGGAATGAATCATTTCATGAGATATAATCAACACCTCATATATAAAGTGTCCTAGAGAGAACCCACTATGTTCAATAGAGATCACCTCACTCAAGACCTTTTTCAATCTATTAGCAATTACTTTTGGAATGATCTTATATAAAGCATTACATAAGTCAAATGGTCTAAAATCCTTTAAATTCTTGATCTCATCCTTCTTGAGCACTAAGGTTATAAAGGTGTTGTCCAGGTCTTTAAGTACAAACCCTCACCACCTAGACTCATTCACCACTTCCCATAGAACATTTGTAAAAAAATCACTGAATTTTCTAAAAATTTGGGTAGGGAAACTGTCAAATCCAAGAATTTTATCTTTCCTAAGCCCCCATAGGGCTTTATGCACCTCCTCCATGGAGACCTTTGCATTCAAAATGTTATTATGTTACTGGAGAACATTTTTGGAATGCAAGAGAGAACTCTCTCTATATCCATCTCCCCTCCCTGCTCCTTTGCTCCCTTCCTTGGAAACAAAGATACAACTTCTGCTTTAATCGCCCTATTTTCCTTAAGTAATTCACCCTCCAAGTTTTCAATCAAGAAGATCTTATTATGAGATTGCCTCCTCTTTATTGAGTTGTGGTTTTTTTTTGTGGTTTTATCACCTTCATTAATCCATGTTTCTCTAGATGTATGTCTCCAAAATATATCCTCTCTTTCTAACACCTCATTATATTATTTACTTAGAGTTTTTCCCCCAATAAAATCTTTCTCTCACATCCCATGCCTTATTACCTTTTCATTTAGCTTTGATTCTTCCAAATCTATCTTTTATTCCACACTTTTAACTTTTCTTTTAAGAATTTTAGTTTCTTAAAGAAAATAAAGGCTTTATTCCTTTCATAAGATGGGGCAAAAGACTGCCATTGCTCAACCAAGTCTTTAAAACCATAACCTCGTAGCTACATTGCTTCAAACTTAAAGTGACACCTATCTGGTGATGAATCCTCTTACATTCTTAGTCATATTGGGAAATGATCAGACACATGAATAGGGAGGATTTCAACTTCCACCATTTAATTTATATTTGCTTAATCACCTACCATCAAAATCCTATCTATCTTTTCTACTTTATTAACAAATCTTGGCCTCCTATTTGTCCAAGTAAATTCCCCTCTCTTGAATGAGATCTCAAAAAAACCATTCCTTACTACATAGTGTGTAAAATCACCTTGACTAGGTGATCCCCAACCCCTTCCACCCTTTTTCTCTACTGGATTAAGTATTGCATTAAAATCTCCTCCCAACACAACCATCTCCTCAAAAAAAACCTCTAACACACCAGACAGAGACTGCCAAAGCATCTTTTTAACCCAAGATAAATAAATCTAACATGTTACAATATTGATTGAACTATTTTTTTTAAAGTTTAAACAACATCAAAGTAACAGTGCAGAAGTCATATACACAAACACAACATTTACACAAATGCAATTACAATACATATTTCATTCCTCAAGGGTTCCTTCATGTTGAGTCACATTAAAATGTTTATATTAATTAGTTTAAGTCTCAAGTACAATTTCATGATCACAAGGGAATAATAGATACATTATCTCATAAGCAAAATCATAAATTCATTTGATACAATGCATCTAATGAATAACATCCATTGCTCATGTTATAGGGTATACGAGAATAAATACAAGTACATCCAAATACAAGATACATGTTAACATCTATACATCAACTGAATAGAAGTCTCCAAGATATGAATAAGAATGATAAGAGTACAAATACACCAATGAGCATCTAACATCTACAAATTTGAGGGGGACCCAAATCTTAAGAAGATACTCAATCTAATGTCGTCACCACATACCAAGTCAACATGCAATACCAAGTATGAATCAAGGATCCAAAATCAAGAGATAACATCAATGAAAGATATTCACTTCAAGTCAAAAGTCACATGTCAAAAGTACAGCCAACTGATCACCAATTGTCATCAATGAAAGTAAATCATCATCAATAAATACACCACCAAAGGCAAATACAAAAATCTGCGGAGAAGACTCATGCTACATACTAGGGAGTGTCATCACATGATCAAACTACTAGAGTTACCCTAGACTGGTCACTTTGGACCCTAGACCCTCAACTTGACACATGCAAAACCAAATACCCTCTCATGAAGATGAGAAAAGTCACTCATACCTCTTGCTAGGCATCATCCCATTCCCATCCTTAGCCTATACAAGAACTCAAGTCATGGGTGGGGCAAAATCTCTAACTTATATTTTTCATTTTTTCTAAATATTTTAATTACTATGTTATGACTTATTACACAAATTAAATGAGTCACCCTAGCAACCACTTTGGGCCCCAACCCCCATTGCAAGCCACTCTCATAGACATGCACCTAGACTACCTTCCCAAAACTCACAAACCACAATTGTGTCTCATACCACAAAAGTAATATTGATTGAATTTGGTTCCTTTATAGGAAACTCCAAATAACATTGGTTCTCAAAACCCAAGTTCTCATAAATGCTGATCAAAAGATATCTCAAAAAATAAATCTCAATTTGAATCATAAAATACATTATGACATCTAGTCAAATAATTATAAAAGAAATCCCAAAAATGCCTCTGGTGCACATCCTAACTTGTTCAACTAAACAATCCACAATGAAAACCATCACGAAAATAAATATCACAAGACTATAAATAGAATATAAGAAAACACATAGTTTTCAACCATATGATTTAATTCCATCAATTTCTCTCGTTTAGTTTGGGTCATAAGGATGTGTTTAGAAATAAAGTAAGAATATATATGTTAATATAAATTGTTATGCTAATTTAATTATTTAAATCAATAAGTATTTAAATGTCAAATCTCTTTATGCATATAAAATATCATGCAACAATATCATGCTATTAATTTAAATAATCTTAAATCATAAATGATTTAATTAATAACATAAATGTATATTATTAGATTTAAATATTGATATCAATTTCATTTATAAGATGCTAATTTGACTTCTATTTATGTCTAATATTAATATTTACTTCTCATTTAATTCATAATGCAACTAGATATTGAAGGATTTGATCAATGCCAATCCACAAAGCCCGAAGAATACTTGCGTTAAAAACTTGTCACAAAAGAAAAAGACGAGTAGGCAAGGGTTTTGCTCTGAAAATATGCAAATTATATTCTCAAAAATAAAAAAGATGCAAGATAATTACAAACGATCTATCCTTATAGAAGGAGATCGAAACCCGAAAAATGTAACCTAAAAGGTAGAAGGGTAACTTAAAAGGTAAATGTTATTTAATAATAACTAATTAATTATTAAATGAGAATGAAAAAGGTGCATAAAGTGAAACCTTGAGAGGAAAATAAAGTGAATTTAATAAATGAAATTTAATTAATGCTTTACTCTAACACCCCCCTTAAGATGAGCAAAAATTCAGCTATAAACAATGCATAAAGAGCAAGGAAACTACAATGCAATGCTAAAAGCAAACTTGGGTCCTGGCAACAAGGCCTGATGAGGTACCCAATCACAACTAAATCTCTATGAAATAGAGAAATAGAGAAAACCCAATGGGAAAAAATCTACTCAAAAAAGAGATACCAAAAAAAGAAGGAAGGAAGTACTCATCACTAAGACCCCCCAAGGACAACTTCCTTCACCCCGAGCATAGAATGCAACTAAAGATATCGCGGGGATGCAAAAGGTTTAGTGAAGATGTTTGCAACCTGCTTAGCAATAGGAATGTACTCCAAGGTCAAGGTACCATCCTGAATGAGATGCCTAATGAAGTGCATGTAAAGCTCAATGTGCTTGGTCCACTGATACTCAACTGGGTTGAAAGAAATGTGTATAGCACTCAAATTGTCACATCACAAAAAGGTGGGACTATTAGGAGAAAATTAAAACTCTACCATCAACTTTCGAAGCCACAAAACCTTTTAACTAGCCAATACAACTGCCTACATTCTGCCTCTATAGATGATAATGCATGAGCATGTTGCTTCTTGCATGACCATTTGATAGGACCAGAACTAAGACAAAATGTAAAACTAGAAGTAGACTTGTGATCATTAATATCACTAGCCCAATCTGAATCTATGAAACCAACAATGCGAGGAACTCTTGATGTGTAGTGAATGGTATAACACGTTGTACCTCTAATATACCTCAAGATACATTTGGAAGCTTGCCAATGACTCTCATGTGGATCATGGGAGAATCGAGGGACAAGACCAACTACAAAGAAAATATCAGGATGTGTGTGTGTGTGTGTGTGTGTGTCAAGTACAACAAACTACTCACAAGTTGTTTATTTAGAGTGGAATTCACCGTAGGGGTAGGGCAAGTGGTAGATAAAACAACACCTAACTAAAAAGGTGTGGGAGGAGGCTTGCAATCAATCATGTCAAATCTCTAAAGCATATCAAGAGCATACTTTTGTTGGAGTATGGCTATCCCATCTAAAGATTGAACAAATTGTAGGCCCAAAAAATAGTGTAGAAGTCCAAGGTCTATCATCTCACACTACTCTCTCAATGCTTGCAGAACACTCTATATCATGGAGACTAGACTTCTTCTGATGATGGGGGTCATCAACATAAACCATAAATATCAATAAGTCATCCCTGTGATGTTGAATGGAAATTGTAGGATTAGAATGACACCGAGTGAACTATGAAGAAAGCAAGAAGGAATCCATCTTCTCATACAAGGCCCTAGGGGTGTGTTTGAGACCATATAAATACCTCTAAAGTGGCATACCAATAAAGATTCCTACACAAAACCATGAGGGTGCTCCATATAGATCTCCTTGCAAACATCTCCATGCAAAAATATAATCTTCACGTCCATCTAAAAAACATTCCATCCTTGTGAAGCTGCTAGAGAGAGTATAAGATGAACAGAATTCATCTTGGCAATAGGGGCAAAGGTCTCAGTGTAATTAATACCCTCAACTTGTGAAAAAACCTTTACAACAAGATGTGCCTTGTACCTATCAATAGAACCATTTGTAGTATACTTGGTATGGTATACCAATGACACCGAACCAACTTTCTTCCTTTCAAAAGAGGACAAAGATCCCATGTGTGGTTCTTTGTCAAAGAAGAGTACTCCTCATCCATAGCCCTATCCCACTCTAAGTGTCCTACAACATGTGAAAAACTCTGAGGATCATTTGAAATGACATGACTCAAAAGGGCACTACCTGCAATCTGAGCATGAGTGCGATGAGCATTTGTAGGATCACCTACCAAAGGTCTAGCTACATCAATAGTATCATGAGCCCACTTGGGCACTCACATAGGTGGTAAAGGGGGATAAATATCAAGATCTTCCATAGAGGATGCATAATCTAGTGGAGGAGTAGAGGAAGTACTGGGTAGTAAGGAAGAAGTTGGAGATGGAGGATAACACTCATCAAACTAAACATCTCATCGAAACAAGACATCTCTAAAATTAGGATCAAACAACCTGTATGCCTTTACACCCTCATAGTAGCCAACAAAAATGAGTGGTTGACTCTTCTTCTCCATGGCTTTTTGCAAAGCATCTAGAATAAATGCCCAAGCCTAAATGCAAAAAATGGAAACATCGGGCTTGACATGAGTCCAAGCCTCCTCAGGAGTCAAGTGTCATAATGCATTGTGAGGCATCTAATTTTGAATATAGTTGGCATAATTGATAGCCTTAGCCCAAAATGAAGAACTCATAGGTCGAGATTGTATCATACAATTGGCCATTTCTTGTACTATCTTGTTCTTTCTCTCTACAACCCCATTCTGTTGTGGAGTGTGGAGAACTATAAAATGATGTTGTAAACCATGCTCAGTACAAAAATCTCTGAAATATTGATTCACATATTCCCCCCATTCTTTGTGTGTATACGCCTGACTAAAAGACTAGATTGCTTCTCCAGAAATGTCTTAACAATTTGAAATGAATCAAAGACATTAGATTTGTACTTCAAAAAGTACACCCATGTATGTCTAGAGAAGTCATCAATGAAGGTGAGCATATATCAAGCACCTAAAAAAGATGGAGTGGGAAATGACATAAGATCACTATGTATCAACTCCAATGGTGCCTTAGCACATATGGATCTACCTGCCATAAAAGGATCTCTATGATGTTTTCCAAGTTCACAACCTTGACACACACCGTCAATACAAGAGATCTAAGGTAACCCAATCACTAGCACCTGTGTACTCATCTGCTATAGATATATGTAGTTGAGATGGCCAAAATGCTATGCCAAAGTTTGATCACTATGTTTGCATGAGCAATGAGAGAAAAACCTATAGACTCAAAGCTCTCAAAGCCATCAAACTAATATGAGTGAGGCCAAAGATCAACACTCCCTGTATAATAACCAAGTTAAGATCATGGAGGTCTTGAATAACCACATCACATGGTGAGAACTCAACTGTCTTTCCAGAGCCTAAATTACAAATCTGAAAGATAGATAGGAGATTCATAGAAATGGCCAGAACCAAGAGAACATCTTGTAGTAAACCACCTTCTAAAGAGATAATTCATAAACTTGTAACTAAAAGCTAAGAAGAATCACCAACTACAAACTGTGTAGTAACACTCTGAGCAAGTGAGGTAACCAAATCAAGTGAATGTGTCATATGATGTGAAGCTCTAGAATCAAGAATCCAAGTAGTTGTAGAGGAAAATGCTCGTGTAGAAAGAGAATGTCCTTTCCCTAAGGGAGGAGATGGTGGCTTTGGAGAAGCAATATTGTGCTACTATATGGCCTCCTCTAAAGACTCAAGATGTTTCCAACACTTGGAAGCTGGATGTCCTTCCTTGCCACAAAACTACAAGGATCACCTATGAACTTCTTAGTCTTGAAGGAAGACTCACCATAATTAGAAGATTTACCCTTCTAAGAGGGTTTCTAAGCATCTAATTTAGGAGTAGGCTTGGAGGACCTCTCATTGCCTGTTGAATCTATCTTGGGCTTCAGTTTCTTCTTTTGTTTCCATGTAGATGTCTGAGTAACCAATGCCCGAGTCTTTGAACTGGTGATAGTATCCAACTATGTAAGCTTGAATTTCTCTCTAGTTAATCGATCACAAAAGACCTCAAAAGTGGGCATGGTAAAATTGGGACCCAAGGCATCCATAGTGGAATGGAAGGTAGAAGAGAAAATCTGAAAGTTTCCTCGAAGCTTGGAGAGAATCAGGTAGATGCACTCCTTATCTATCTTCTCTTTCCCACATCCTTATAACAAAGTCCTCTGCTATTTGAACCTCATAAAAAAGTCTTCAATAGAGGGGAAAGCATCAGGTACACAAGAAATAAGCTCTGCTCAATTTGAAGTGCTCTGAACTCATTGATGGTGCCAAAAAAGTCTTTAAACTTGCCCACATTTCTTGATGAGTGGAACATTCTTCAAGATAAAACTATAAGTTGTCTAAAATACTCAAAGAAATTAGACCCATGGCTTCATCCATCTTATTCCTATGTTGCAAAGTCTTCTATTGACTTTGAAAAATTGGTTGCACTATATCTAGACAAGACCACAAACCCTTTGAACGGAGAAGTTGTTGCATATGGGATTTATATGTATGATGTGTTTGGGCTTAGAAGTATAAGAATAGAAGAGGTCTTAGCCATTGTTTTAGAAGGGCTTTTAAAAAAATTCTGATATGTTGATATAATAATTGAAAGTAATATAAAAACACCCCCCACAATGAAAATAACCAAACCTTAGCTTACAAAAGGAAAGCGTAAATGAGAAAAGAGAAAAATAGCTTTAGATATGAATCACAAATACATGATACGAAATAGTAGTAAAATGAAAAAGAATCTGGAAAGTGCTCGAGAATAGCTTTTTGACACTTTTTTCATAGCGAAAAATGGAGCTATAACAAAGAAGTTATGTTCCCCAGAAGATAGAATTCATTAACAGACTTCAAGTACAATAAAAAGTACTAAAATAGAAAAAATTCCAAAAATTACCTATGCCATCATCTCCGTCTTGGAACCATCTTTTTGGTGCTTCTTTCATATTGAAAAAAGACCACCATATGCTTAAGATATCTCAAAAAAACTAACAGGGCCCCCGTATGAGCATCATAAAAAAATTGTTTAAAAAATAAATAAATAAAAAATTCACCCCAAGTAGAGAGGTGATGGCAGCCCGGTGGGTGAAGGGCAGCGGTACCACTGGCGGTGGGGCTGCGATGGCGTAGGGGTAAAGCGGCGACAGTGGGTATGTTCTAGTGGCAACTGGGTGTCTAGGTGGTGGCTATGGTTTCCCCATGACGTTGTGGCTGGAAAAAGGGGAAAACGGTACCGACAATCAAAAAAAGGGTGGCAACGCATTGAAAACTTGGTTTCGTCACCTGAAAATGGGTCTGCAGGCCAGAAAATGGCCAGTGGGTCATTTTCTCTCTCAAAAGTTTACCTTTTTAAATAAAAAATTGGCTTGTAACACGTGCAAGAGGTCGTATGACCTGCTAGGTAATTTGTTTTTGGCCTCCCAAATCAAAGTTGTCCAAAATGCACAAACTTTATATGAAAATAGGGGTTTTGATGCCTTTTGGATCCAACTGAGAGGTTTGTTTGGCCTCAAAGTGCTTTGAATTTTACAGATCCCCTTATTCTCACAAAAAATACTCAAAAAACTCTAGATCTGGTCTGTCAAACCCTTGTTCTCCTTTTTCTCCAAATATTGAACAAGCTGTAATAGATATGACTCTTATACCGTGAAGAATTCAATCAATACAAATCAACAAAGCCTGAATAATACCTGCATGTAAAAAACCTATCATAGAAGAAAAAGATAAGAGGAGGCAAGGGTTTTGCTCTGAAAATATGCAAATTGTATTCTCAAAAATGAAAAAGATACAAGATAATTACAAATGATATATCCTTATAAAAGGAGATCAAAACCTAAAGAGGGTAACCTAAAAGGTAAAAGGGTGCCCTAAAAGGTAAATGCTATTTAATAATTACTAATTAATTATTAAATGAGAATGCAAAAGGTGCACAAAGTGAAACCTTAAGAAGGGAATAAAGTGCTTTTAATAAATGAAATTAAATTAAATCTTTACTCTAACAGAGATAACTCAAATTTGAAATTTTAATTTTAATTAAATTATTTACAAATTCTCTCATAATATTAAATATTCATAACTAGATGATTATATAGTGAACTCCATTATATCTTCTCTTAAAATATAACTAAATCACAATTATATATATTTATTAATTTAAAACTCCACTTGCATTAATAAATATATAATAAGTTATATCTCACTAAGAGTTTTAAAAGTAATTGATATTAAAAATCCACTTATAAGAAATAGTATTTATTTATTTATCTAATTTAATTTTTCAATATTTTTTTTAATTTCTGAAATATATATACATATATTTATTTATTTATAAATAAATCTAAAAATTATATTATATTTTTTATAAAATTAAAATAAACATGCAATTAGTATTTTTGCATGCCTTTGATCTCTCAAATCATGCAACCATAATATACTTAATTTTCTATTTTTATTATATTTGTTTTCACATGCAGGTATAAGTTTAATTACAACGTGCTTTCCTCTTAATTGATCCTTTTTTTCCAATAAGTTTTGTAACTAAATTATTTTAGATATAAGAAATATTTTTATTTTTATTTAGAAAATTCATGATAATCACATGGTTCTAATGACAAATTCAAAGTTGAAATCCTAGTTGTTCAATTTGTTATTTTCTTTCAACTTTCTACAATTTTTTTTTTCCTATATTA
Organism: Cupressus sempervirens; assembly: GCA_028749045.1. Taxonomy (NCBI): domain Eukaryota; kingdom Viridiplantae; phylum Streptophyta; class Pinopsida; order Cupressales; family Cupressaceae; genus Cupressus; species Cupressus sempervirens. Next base: position 96,514,228 of record CM053784.1, read on the forward strand.
GAAAGAGTTTTAAAAGAATAATACATATTAAGTTTGTACACTTTTCTACAATTTTCTTTAGTCAAGCTTTCTTGATCAATAAGATTTCCTTTTCAAAATCAACAAGATAATTCTTTATCTAGAAATCAATACAATAAATTAGTAAGCATTATGGAAGTACCCAAGAAGACATGAAGTAGATAGATCTTTCAATAAAACTGTACGATGGGTTTTCAAACCCTGCCCCAAAACCACTGCTAAAATGCATGAAAATCGAAACCCTCTAAAACTTCCAAAAATTCTTTTGATCCTATTCCAAATTTTGTTCTCCAAAACCTGTATGTCCCTCAAATGAACTACCACCCCCCTAATAAAGAACCATAAACCTAATTAGGGTTTTTATTCTCCAGTTACTAAAATCCACTAACTTTGTTACAAATATATTAAAATTTCAATTGTTCAATCCTTTCATGCACGCTTAAAAAACTTTTTAATTTAAATATTCTTTTATTATCTTTTTCTCCACTTTTTTTTGCTTATCAATAAACGGTCAAAGCCTTGTATTATAACATAATAAATGAAAAAGATTACATAGGTTCTCCATTCATATAGGTACTGGTAGGAAAGAACGAAGTAAGAAAACCTCCAGTCTTGCCAAGACCAAAGTCCTATATTATACTAATTAAAAGGGGCATACCCCAGTTTACAACATCTCGTTTTCTTTTACATAATTTTTTTTTAATCAAAATATTTTCTCGAGAAGATGAGAAACAAGGTGAATCTAGCCCACAACTATGAATTTCCTTTTTAGATTGTGATAATTGGTTGGAAATTGCATTAAAAACACTACTAACTTCCATATAAGGTTAGATGTCAGCTTATACGATCATATAAATAACAGAGACCGAAATTCCATAAGTTCTAATGATTAAAGGTAATCTAAATGATACTTGATCTAACTTGTCCATTAAGGTAACATTCTCAATTATAATATCATGTTTCCTATTATAATATCTAAAGGACTCAATTATTCATGATTGTTTATGATGACTAAATTCACCATTTACTAGTGCTTCCATAAAATTAGCTAATTTCTTAATTTCTATAATGATTTCCTTTAAGTTATGGAAGTATTATTATTTTTATTTTTAAATTTTTTTTAAAATTTTTTTTTTAATTTTTTTTTTAAATCTTAAAAAAAAATTGCATTTTTTAAATTTTAAGTGTCTTGATTAATAATTAATAATTCTTCTCCATCGGCCCCTTTATTTTCTAAATGGTTGACTTTTCGATTTCCTTGTGTAAACATGTGTTGAATTTTGGTTTCCTCAAAGAGATAAAAAAACCTTTAAAACTTCTTCTAATTTTGAATTTAATACCCAATTAGGGTGTTTCTTTTGCTTAAAGTGTTAAGAACTATCTAAGAGTCTCCTTCAATGATGAGTCTTTTGATTCCTAAATCTACGCATAGTCTGAGTCCTTCTTGAAGGTCTTCAAGTTCGGCTAAATTATTTATCATGTTACCCATATATTTAGCTCTTTTGATAATCCATCTCTCTAAGTCCTTGTTTATTATACATCCTATCCCTGATATCCTAAGGTTGCCTCTTCAAGCCCCGTCCAAGTTCAGTCTTGACCAATCTAGGGGGGGTCCCATTTACATTTGTCCCTTGCCTCTTCTCTGCTTTTTTGTACATTAATGGTGGATTGATTAGTTTATTCCAATTTCTTTTCATCATACCATCCCAATATGAAAATGCTCCTTCTTCTTTTGTGGTCTTCCTTATATGCATATTCATCACTTCTACTATACATGCTTCTATTTATTAAGTAGCATAAAACTTGTTAATTCTTTTTCATAGAATATCCTTCTATTTCTTTCTTTCTAGATTTCCCACAAAAGGATCAAAGGATAAATGTTCCAAAGTTTATTATAGATATGATGAAAATTTCCAGAAGGCCAACTTTTCATATTGCTCTCAACTCTATAAGGTAATGGTGAGGAGCAATCAAGCTTTAGTCTTAATCATTCCCAATAGTCTTGTGAGAAATTGCACTAAAATAATAAGTGTTCGATAGATTCACTTTCTTTTTTACATAAAACGCATCTTGATGGCCCTTTGATTCCTATTTTCCTAAGCCTATCTATTGTCAATATCCTCTTTTGGAGTACAGCCTAGAGGAAGACCCTTAATTTAGGGAGGCAAGTAGAGTCCCAACATAATTTTAGGGGTATATCTACCTCATCCCATCTCTATAATTGGATAATGAGATTGTAACCTTTTTAATATTATATTTGCCATCTTTGGAGCCTCCCCACATAAGTTTATCTCCTCTTTCTATTTGATTCACTTTCCTCTCTTTGAGAATCTTTTCAAAAGCCTCCTTTTCTATAGGGTCTAGATTTAAATTTTCTAGAGTTTTCCACTTCCATATTTCTAAACCATTTTCCTCTATGAAATGTTATTAATTACTCACTTTATTCCCCCGTAAATGTACTAATATATTTTTAATATTCTCCAAAATGCCTAAGCTATCCAAGGGGGGATGACCATCCCATGAATCTTCCCAAAATAGGGCTTCTTCTCCCCTTCTTGTATCCCAAGTATTGTATTTACTTATCAATGCTCTACATTTAGTAATGAAATTCTAGTGCACAGATCCTTTGGGTAAATGTTGCATCCTAAAGAGGGAATTAGGATCAAGTACATTTAAATATTTATTATATAGGATCTTAGCCCATTTTTGTTCTTTTTCATTATAAATTCTCTAAACCAATTTGGCACCTAAGGCTTCATTCTAGCAATACAAATTTTTGATTCCTAAGCCTCCTAGTTCCTTAGGTTTGCTTATGTTTTCCCATTTTATTAACGTCGTCTTCTTGTGTTCCTCTATATCATTCTAGAAGAAGTTTCTAAGTTTTGCTTCTTCTTTTTTGTTAGTTGTTTGGTTTAGGGGTAGGCAAGACAATTGATATGTAGGAAGAGCTGAAAGTATAGCTTTAATCTTTGTTAATTTTCCCACTTTTGTTAACCACTTCCCTTTCCAACTTCCTATTTTCTTATCCATTCTTTCTAAAATGTTGTTTCAGCCTTTATTATTACCCAAGCCTTTCTTTAGTTCTTGTTGGAAATATAGATGGAGTAATTAAGAGGGGGGGTGAATCAGTTACCACAAAAACAAATCCACAGATCCCTTAGATGTCTTATAAAACTAGTTACTATTGTCACTCGGTAGCCACACAAAAAAATGTTGTAACTCGGTAGATGTACTGTGTATTAACTTATTACTAATCTTTAAGCATTCACAAAGATTTAACATGCATGCATAAAAGAAATAACATTAACACAAGAGACACCAGATTTAACGTGGAAACCTAATATGAGAAAAACCACCAAGTAACTAGCTACTGATTTTCACTCTTCTAAAGTGAGCACTGTTAGGAGCCAACCTTGTTAAAGGTTACAAAACACACTATTAGGTGTGACCTTGTTAGAGGAATTGATCACCCTGCTACGAGTGGCCTTGCTAGAGGACTTATAGAACAATTCAATAGAACTATCCACCTTATTAGAGGATTTAAAAAATGGTTGTTAAACCAACTTTGTTAATAGATTTAGGAATTACTGCTACAATGGTGAGAAAGTAACAATAAAGTGACCTGAATGAGATGCAACTGAACTTTGTTGTTACAAATCTATGTTCTGCTTCACTAGATCCTCTCTGATCAAATACAACTTTGTTGCTCCTCAAGGATATCTTATCCTTCTTCAAAATTCACTCACACTTTCCTCTTCACACAATCAACTCACTTGCATGCTTGTTGATTCATTACTTAGAATTCACAACTTGACCTTTTATTTATACCTTGCAAATTGTCAAGTCAGCTCATTTACAAGTTACATTTACCAATAATCATTACATCAGTTAGCTACAATCATTACATGAAATAATTAAACTTAATTTTCCAAAACAATGAAGTCCATTGGCCGACCCAACTCGGTAAACACTGCTCCAAAAATGATTTCCAGTGTTGACCAACTAAAGCTCGATAAACACTACGAACTCTACAAAATCCTTTGGAGACCGAGTGAACTTGGTAGACACTAACTTTCCTTTGCTAACCTTGTGAAGTTGGTAGACTATGTCTGATAACTAATATGACATTTGTGTAACATCAAAGACAACACACAATTGATCAATTGTATCCAAAAATCTCCCTCTTTGGCATTGATGGCAACACAACATGTCATAGCAGATGAAATTTGAGAACAAGTCTTTTTCTAACAGAACATTTCTCCCTCTTAGATTTTATGCCAAAAACTTCTCTAATACAATAGTCTCTCTCTGTGAAGGAATTACATAGCTTCTTATCAAACAATTTCAAATTTCAAAAAGATATGACTTTATACTCTCCCTCTTTGACAACACATGGAAAAGACAACACATACCAAATGAGTAACAATGTACCTTAAGTACTAATTCATATGAAATGTTCTCTTGACTATGCTGCATCAACTGAAAAATCTTCAACTTAGTTCCTGTTGATGCATCAGTAAAACTTCATTTCAGTGAGCTTCAGATAGGGGAATGACCCCTAACTTACCTCTTAGATAAAAGAATTCATCCTTAGGTAATGACTTGGTGAATATGTTAACAATTTGTTCTTTTGTATGGACATATTCCAATCTAATCTCCTTATCCTACACTAATTCTCTGACAAAGTGATACTTTATTGCAATGTGCTTGGTTTTTGAATACATCACATAATTTTTAGATATGTTGATTCCACTTGTATTGTCACAAAACATGACAACTGGTTCTTTGATCTCAACCTTCATGCCTTCCAACAACTGTTTAAACCAAACAATATTAAAATAGTTCACTGCTGCTGCAACATACTCTGCTTCTGTTGTAGATTGGGATGTGTAATTTTTCTTTTTACTTGTCCAAGAAACTAACCTCTTTCCAAGAAAGAATGCTCCACCACTTGTAATCTTTCTATCATCCATGTTTCTTCCCCAATCAGCATCAGTGAACACTTTCAAGTCCAGATTACCTCCAAATTTGTACCACAATCCATAATATTTAGTGCCTTTCAAGTATCTCAAGATCCTTTTGATTGCCATCATATGATTTTCTCTTGGCTTTGTTGAAAATCTTGCAAGTATACCAACTGCAAGAGCAATATCAGGCCTTGTATAAACTACATACTATAGTTTTTCAATCATTGATCTATATAATGTCTGATCTACCTCCTTTGATTCATCATCTTTGATAAGTTCTAGTCCAGTACATATGGGAGTCCCAACTGGTTTACAATCTTCCATGCCAAACTTTTTGAGTATCTCCTTGATGTATTTAGATTGAGTGATGTAGATACCATTCTTACTTTACTGAATTTGAAGACCAACAAAGAATTTGATCTCACCAAACATAGACATCTCAAATTCCTTGTTCATTTGCTCTATAAAAAATTTGCACAGATCATCATTCCCTGTAAATAAAGTATCATCCATAAATATTTATGCCAAAAAAATCTTGTTATCTGGTCCTTCCTTGATCTACAAGCTATTGTTATCATTAGTTCTCTAAAAACCAATCTGAATAAGATAGTTATGTAATCTTTCATACCATGCTCTAGGGGCTTGTTTCAAACCATACAATGCTTTGTGTAATTTGCAGACCATGTCCTTCTTTTCTGGATCAACAAAACTTTCAGGCTACTCAATGTAGACTTCTTCATCTAGAATACCATTGAGAAATGCTTATTTGACATCCATCTGATAAACCTTAAATCCTTTGTGTGCAGCATATGCAAGTAAGGCCCTGACACCTTCCAGTCTTGCAACAGGAGCAAAAGTCTCTCCATAGTCTATTCCTTCTTCTTGAGAGTACCTTTTACATACCAATCTAGCATTGTTTCTTGATATCTTACCATCTTCATTCAACTTATTTATGAATACCCACTTAGTTCCAATCACATTTTTATCTTTAGGCCTAGGTACAAGAGTCCATGTTTTGTTCTTCTCTATTTACTCTATCTCTTCATTCATAGCCTCAATCCAACTTTCATTTTCTAATGCATCTTTAACATTTCTAGGTTCAAAATTAGCAAGTAAACAAGTACCTTTTAGTTTACTTCTTGTCATAGTACCTTCAGATTTGTCTCCAATAATCTGATCTGGTGCATGATGTCTCCTGACATACTTGGATAATACAGGTTCCTAACCTTTTCAATGAATTACATTGACATCCTCGTCAACTTTGGGTTCTAGTTGTTCTGTTTACTGCTCGGGTCCTTCAGACTCGGTAGCATCTGAATGTGACTCAGGTTCCTACAACTCAATTTGAACTTTTTGCAACTTGGTGACTGAAGACTCGGGAGTGGAAGATCCTTGTTTGACGGATGTATCTGGCACTATATCAGGTTCAATGAAAACAAATCTTTTGTAATCTTCTGGTTCCTTTTTGCTTTCTTCTTCAGTCCTTTTTGCAAACTCATCAACTTTCACATGTGCACTTTCTATGACTTTGTGAGTAGAAAAATTCAAACATCTATATGTCTTACTCTTGCAAGAATATCCCAAAAATATGCCTTCATCACCCTTCGCATCAAATTTACCTTTTCTAGATTTTTTCAAAATATAACATTTACTTCCAAATACTTTTAGGTAACTTACATTAGGTTTATAGCCATACCATAAATCATAAGGGGTTTTGAATGAGTCCTTCTTTAGCTATATTCGATTCAAGGTATGAACTATAGTGTTGATAGCTTCCTTCCAGTATTTGATAGCAATGTTCTTTTCAATCATTAAAGTTCTTGCACAGTCCATGATAGATCTGTTCCTCCCTTCAGCTACTCTATTATGCTCGGGAGTTCCAGGTGCTGATACTTGTCTTTTGATTCCTCTTTTAATGCAAAAGTTATTGAACTCATGGGAGATGAATTCACCACCTAAATTTGACCTTAAGCATTTCAGTCTTTTCCTTGTTTCCTTCTCTACTCTGGCCAAATACCATTTGAACTTCTCAAATGCTTCTGATTTCTCTCTCAAATACATGATAGCCATCATTCTTGAGTAATCATCAACAAAAAGAATGAAGAACTTTTCTCCAGTATAGCTCTCAATTCTAATAGGTCCACACAAATCAATATGCATGATTTCCAAAATTTCTTCAAACTAATAGTTCTTACTTTTAAAGCTAGTCTTTCCCATCTTACCAATCTAGCAATTCTTGCATAGACCAACATCAAGTTCCTTTATACTAGGAATGCCTCTTACTTTTCTGAATTTGCTTATTTTCACCAGGTTATCAAAATTCGCATGACATAACCTTATATGCAATAACCAACTTTCTTCAATTTGAGCAATAAAACATGAACATTCACCAAGTTCAAGATAGAACAAGTTACCTTTTATTTGTATGCCAGATCCAATCAACTTTCCTTTGTCATCCAATAGTCTTGCTTTTCCATGCATGAATTCCACCTTGAATCCAATATTGATTAGCTGTGCCACACTCAACAGATTGTGTTTTAGTCCTTCAACCCAATAGGCATTATCACATACAATCTCTTTGGTTAGCGAGATTCTTCCTCTTCCTTTTATGCAACAAGGCTCATTATTACCAAACCTCACACTACCACCATCATAGTCTTCAAAATATTCAAACTTTGTTTTATCACCAATCATATGATGTGAGCAACCATTATCTATGATCCATGTATCATTTTTTCTCACATGAGAGATAAGTTCCATTTTATCTTTCTCGTCATTATCAAATTCATCTTTTACAGCAATGTAAACAATTTCATCTTCATCGTCATCAAAATCATTAGAATCCTTAGCCATGAAACATGTTTTCTTACCTTTGTCCTTGAATGATTTGAAATCTTTCTTGCCATTGCACTTGTGACCTTTCTTCTCATCCTTATTTTGCTTGTTTGGGCACCTAGCAACAATATGACCAATTTCCTCACATGACAAATAGATTAGAGGAACCTTACCTTTGTATTTCCCTTTGCCTCTAGAATATTTCCTTGCAAGTAGAGCTTCAACCACCTCAAGATCACTGTCAGAACTCTATTTTGATTCTTCTTCACTTTCTTACTAAGAATCTTTTATCTTCTTGCCCTTCTCTTTGAGTGAAAGCTTGGCTTCAAATGCTGATTCAATGTTCTTGGAAGCCGGAACATAGTTCTCATAGTTATCTAGCTCAAATGTAGTCAATCTTCCTAGTATGGCCTCTAAATTTATCTTATGATTTGCTTCACATCTTCTTTCTTGAATTGTAGAAAATCTAATTGCATAAATGGGAAGTAATGTTCTAAGAACTTTACTTACAACTATTTCCTCCTCGATATCTCCTCCAGAAGCTTTGATAGTACTAATGACTACTTTGACTCTTTCAACATATTTGGCAATGTTTTCATCCTCTCTCATCCTCATCTGATCAAATTATCCTCTTAAACTTTTTTCTTTGCCTCTTCTCACATTGTCATCACCTCCATATATATCTTTCAGCTTGTTCCACATTTCAAAGGCAGTTTTGCAGTCTTTGACATCATCAAATTCTTCATAGCTTAGGGCTGATCAATGTTTATCATCATGGTGTTATGAGTCTTCTTCTCAGCAATATCATTAGCAAATAGTGTACCGGAAGGAGTTACATATGCTTCATCAAGATATTTCAATCATGTATCTCCAATGGAAGCTAGATGGAGTCTCATGAGACCTTGCCATGCTGAAAAGTTATCCCTGTTAAGCCTTGAAATTTCCCTCTTGTAAGACATCCTGATCTTTAGCTTAGATCCTTGAAATCTTTCTTATAAGCACCAAAAACTCTGATACCAATTGTTGGAAATATAGATGGAGTAATTGAGAGGAGGGGTGAATCAATTACCACAAAAACAAATCCACATATCCCTTAGATGTCTTATAAAACTAATTACTATTGTTGTAGACACCTAAATTTGATTACACCGCTTTAGTAATCCTATTTAGTTATCTCTAAAGGCATCATTAATTAAATTTCTATTTAATTAATCCTTTTGCCATCCCCTAGCTGATTAATTTAATTAATCATCTATAGTCCTAATTGATAAATCAAATAACCTATTATTTATCAATTAAATCTTTTTCTCCTATCTAATTCCAAAAATCCCCATTTATTAAATAAATCTATTTAATAAATAAAATCCTCAAATCTAAAAACCCCTAACTTATCCCTAATCCTCCATTTAGCCTAATCCACCCCATCCACCCATACTAACCTAGCTTAGCCACTAACTCACCCACCCTCATTAATGCCATCCACTTGCACATCTCTAACATCCCTAATCTAATCCTAAACCCAAGCCTAATCCACCTCCTAATGTTGTCACATTCCCTAAGCAAATTTAAGACTTTCCTAAACCAAATCAAAGTCTCCCCTCAAAAAACCCAACCACCAAGTCATGAGTGCTCTTACAAAACATAAAAGACTCTTACAAGCCCACTCATGACTCTTACATCCATCTTCCACACTCTTCCCTCTTCCACACTCATTCCTCTTACATCTCTCTTACATACTCAACCCCACTCATCATGCCTTTAACCAACCCTTTACCCTACCCTCTCACACTCATCCTCCTTGTGACAAGTGTCACCTTCCCATTGGTGCTAAAAAAGCACAATCCATGTGCTCTCCTTTGAGTGCATCCTAGCCCTCCTTAAGCCTTCATCTCTCCTTGCATCTTAGCCCTCCATCCCTCAAGCTCTTAGCCTATAAATTGGATCCCCTCCCAAGCCATTTCAACAACAATCTTTGAGCTAAAGTTACCATGCCCTTTTGAGAGCCAAAATCCATACTCATACCCTTATAATGCCAAATTGAGAGCTCACAAGGCTACCAATTTGCCATTACCCATCTCCACCATTGAAGCAATTGAGCATACATCCACATCAAAGGACACATCTACAAAATCAAGGAAGCATGGAGTGTTTTCTATTTTGAGGTTTTCATTTTTTGTTTGCTTTCTTTGTCTAAACATATATGTGAATATAGTTTTAGTTTGTGAATGTTTCTCTTATTGTTAATGTTCTTTGCACACTAAATCTTGTTCTACAGCTGTCACTTGCTAGCCACACAAATAAATTTTGTAACTTGGTAGATGTACTGTGTATTAACTTATTACTGATCTTTAAGCATTCACAAAGATTTAACATGCATGCATAAAAGAAATAACATGAACACAAGAGACACCAGATTTAACATGGAAACCCAATATGGGAAAAACCACCAAGTAACTAGCTACTGATTTTCACTTTTCTAAAGTGAGCCCTGTTAAGAGCCAACCCTGTTAAAGGTTACAAAACAAACTATTAGGTGTGATCTTGTTAGAGGATTTGATCACCCTTCTAGGAGTGGTCTTGCTAGAGGACTTTTATAACAATTCAATAGAGCTGTCCACCTTGTTAGAGGATTTACAAAATGGCTATTAAACTAGCTCTATTAAGAGATTTAGGAATTACTACTACAATCGTGAGAAAGTAACAATAAAGTGACCTGAATGAGATGCAACTAAGATTTGCTATTACAGATCTCTGTTTTGATTCACTAGATCCTCTTTGATCAAATACAACTTTGCTGCTCCTCAAGGATATATGATCCTTCTTCAAAATTTGCTCACACTTTCCTCTTCACACAATCAACTCACTTGCATGCTCACTCATTCATTACTTGGAATTCACAACTTGACCTTTTATTTATACCTTACAAATTGTGAAGTCAACTCATTTACAAGTTACATTTACCAATAATCATTACATCAGTCGGCTATAACCATTACATGAAATAATTAAACTTAATTTCTCAAAATAATGAAATCCTTCATTGACTGATCCAACTTGGTAAACATTGCTCCAGAAATGATTTCCAGCGTTGACCAACTAAAGCTCGATAAACACTGTGAACTCTACAAAACCCTTTGGAGACCAAGTGAACTCGGTAGACACTAACTTTCCTTTGCTGACCTTGTGAGCTTGGTAGACTCTGTCTGATAACTAATATGACATTTGTATAACATCTTTGAGTTCACTTTCTGACCTGATGCTTCTGTGTATAACTGAATTACACTTTTAAAGTTTTGAGCTTCTTCCATTGTGTCCCCTAGCAAATGGGGTTGCAAGCTTTGGGTTTAACTATGGAGGAAACTTTGTAGTTAAGTGCGCTCAGGCTAGAGTAATACTGGGATGGGTGACCTCTCGAGAAGTCCCGGTGCTTCACCCCTATGAGCATCACCTAGATCCAATGAGTGCTAAGTGTTTCATTTATTCTCATGAGAGATGGATTCATGTTGAATCACTACTCATGAAACATGGGTCATCGAGTTTGACTCAAAATCACACAGTTAAATCCTGATATTCACATCACAATTTGACTAGCTGTGGAAATCATGTCCTACTTATCAATATAGTGTTATCTGCAAATTGTTGATGGTTGATGTTTGGGATATTGCCAGTAATTATTATTCCTTTAATATTGCCTTTAGTTTGAGCTTTTTTAATATACCTCCCAAAAGCTTCTGCCATAATTATGAACAAAAAAGGAGATAACGGATCTCCTTGCCTCATACCCCTAGAAATGTTGAAGAAACCTTCAAGGGACTCGTTGATAAGAAGTGAGATTTTGGGAAAAGAGATGCATTTGAAAATAAAATTAATCCATTGGTGGGAAAAACCAAAGGCTTCTAATGTTTTACATAGGAATCTCCAATCCACCATTTCATATGCTTTTTGTATATCCAATTTCATAAACATACTAGCCTCTTTGTTTTTGCTAGTTAAGTGCATTATTTCTTGTATAATTATGATTCTATCTAGAATAGATCTACTAGGGACAAATCCTATTTGTTCCTCCGAGATTAATTTGGGAAGAATCAATTTAAGCCTCCTGGCTAGTATTTTTGACATAATTTTGTAAATAGTGTTACAAAGAGCTATAGGTTTAAAGTCCCCAGGGTTTACAACTTCCAATTTTTTTATGAGTGTTGAGAAAGTATGGTTGATTTTTGTAAATAAGGATCTTCCATTCCTATATGCTTTTATAGCTCTCCATAAGTCTATCCCAATGATATCCCAACATTTTTTATAAAAGAAAGCTTGGAATTCATTTGGCCTTGAAGACTTATCTAAGTTCATACTAAATAGTGTTGATTTAACTTCTTCTAAGGTCAAGGGTTTGTTTAGCAATTTGTTATCTTCTATAGGCACTAGTTTTGGGATGGACTCTAACATTTAATTTGTGCTAATATGTTTGAACTATCATTATTATTAAGAAATTTTTTATAATAATCTATGAATATTTTTGCTATATCTGAGGGATTTTCATATTCAATCCCTATGGAGTCTTTGACTCTAGAAATCTTATTCCTAGATCTATTGAACATAGTACTGTTATGAAAGAATTTTGTATTTCAGTCTCTTTCTATTAGCCACTTTTCTCTCAATTTTTGTCTCCAAAGTGTTTCTTCTTTTTCCAATATGTCTTCTTGTTTTGCTGGCAACTCTTTTTCTTTTAGGCAATCTTCATTGTTCATTCCGTTTTTTATAATTTCTTCATTTAGTTTCTTTAGATTTTCTTTGTTATCTATTTTTTTCTTTAAATATATTGTCAAAGTGTGTTTTATTTCATTTAAGAATATTCTCTTTTAACATTTTCATTTTCACCACAAAATAAAACATTTTGGATCCTTCAAAGTTGCCTTGCGTCCACCATAATTTTCTCTAATCCATAAAGTTATTATTAAGGAACCACATTTTTTCACATTTAAATGGATTCCTATGAGGTTTTATAGGTTCAATTAGTTTGATTCTTATCAAATAATGGTTTGATCCAACTATAGGCAAGATGGTTGATTGAAGATTCCTATCTATGTTCCTTAATTCTCCTTTAAGGAAGAATCTATCTAGTTTTTCTATGATATAGGTGAAGTTTTTCCTTCTATTATTCCAAGTGTATGTTCCATTATTAGTTGGGATATCTAATAATTCATTAGTATCTATCCAGTTTTTGAAATTAGTGGAGGCTTGTGAGGCATGTTGCATGCCTCCAAATTTTTCTTTTAGGTTTAAGATTACATTAAAGTCTCCTCCTAATATTATAGATTCATTACTATAATCTCCCATAAAAAGACTTATTTCTTCCCATGTTTTTTTTTTTTGTCTGTTGTTGGAGTTGGGCCATATATGTTAATAAGAATTATTTCTAAATCATTTCTTAGACTTTTAACTTTACAGCTCGTCCAGTTTTGATTCAAATTAATTAAATATATATTTATTTTCCTTGCGTTCCATATTATTCCTAACCCTCCAGATGCACCTCTAGATTCTTGTAGGATTATGTTCCAGCTTTCTAGCTTCTTTTCTAATTTAAGACCTTCTTCTTTGTTTAGTTTGGTTTCTTTTAATAATATAATTTATTATTCAACTTGAGTTAAGTTTCTTTTATTAATATTTTTTTGTTTGGAGCACTAAGACCCCTCCCATTCCAAGTTGTCATTCTCATATTGACATGAGAAGGTTCTTCCTCTTCCCTACCTTAAGAATCTGACTGATCTTTTTTTGTTCTTTTGACTGGCCATCTACCTATCTTAGTTCTTTAAGGAATTTCCTTTCTCACTTCATCTTCTATTTACCACATCTGGGAGTCTTCATACCTTCTTGTTTGATAGAAATGCCTAGGTGCTCTAGATTTGCTTGAACATTGCTAATATTGTATATTTGCTTTCCTTCTTCCTCCTCATCTTTTTCACTTTCCAGTTCTTTTACAATTGTTTTTGCTAAATCCAATTGCTCTTTATTTTAGATCCTTTATTCTTCATTTTTCCCATTTTCCTCATTATTTGATTCCTCTATTTCTCTCTATTATGCTTCTATAAGTATACCTTGTTTTTCCCATTCCTACCATAGAATTTCCTCCTTTTCTTCATCTATGCTCTAATCTTTTCTTTGTACTATGAACTCTATATCATTCATTTTAATACTCTGGTCTTTTGATTTATCTACTATTGTTTCTTCCTTGTCTAAGCTTGTATTATTTTGTACTTTAAAAGGATCTATTCCATTCTTTGGAGTTTTCCAGAATTTATGGCTTCTTTTCTTGGCTCTTTTTCTGATGGTAACATTGCACCATTGATTTGAGGTTAATGGAGGAATAGTTTCTTGCCTATTCCATTCTCCAAAAGATTCTCTAGTTGCTTTAATTACTTCTTCCATTGCTATTTTTGCTATAAGTTATGTAGATCCACTTCTGTCTAGTTTCATGGGTGTCCCGAAAAGCCAAAAATTCTCCATATCATCTATACTCTAATTGTGTTGTTGTCCCTGCTTGTCATCAGATTCCAGATGCCTTATCAGAGTTGAGTTTCTTTTTCTTTATTTTGTAGGTTCCTATTCCTTTTTTCTTCTCTATAATTTGATGAAGTGTTGTCTTCTTTTTTTTCCTATTGATGTCCTCATAATTTCCATTTGATCTATGACATCATTAATCTTTAATGTTATTTCTTCATTCATTTTTTTTATTTCTTTGATATTCTCCTCCATATCAAATATTTATGACTCTGAATGCTCTGGATCTTCTTTTAAACTTTCAACTTTTTCCTTTAATGTATTTAGTAATTGGATTCCTTTTTTTTATTGGTAATATTGTTTATATTGATATTAAAAAAGAGAGTACATTATATCAGTATGGCATGAATCCTTGCATTTAAAGCTACTCATCCCTCTACATATACCATTGGGTTAAGATAACCTAAAAATGAGTATTAACACTCCATTAAAACACAAACACTCACCCATGCATTAACAAGACATTAACCAAAAAAGTAGTGCCACCACCTCCATCATCAGCTACACCTTAAACTAGTTGGTCGCTTCCTCCCAAGTAAAAGTTGGGGTGGTACGATCATCCATGATCATCCTCTACCGAGAGTCCCTACCCCAACCTATGACACTTTCCCTTGCCTTCTCCCTTCTCTAGCAGCAAGGAAGCATCAACCCACATCCCCTCTGCAATTGAAACCCCATCTTTCAGCTGAGGTTTCTTCACAATCTGGTGGCAATTTTTTTGTCCAAGTGCCAAGTTACTTTTCTTGTTGTCGCCTTTATAAAACCATGCCCCTCCTCCTTCGGCTCCTAGATGTTCTCAACCATATATTCCAGTATCAATTTCCATCCCTTGACAACTTTTTGGATATGCACTCCCTATGGGTTTGAAGATGGCCAAACGACCAATGGTTGGATAGAGCAATCCCCTCTGCCAATCAAATGCCAGGGTTCAATGCCCATTTTGGTTTCCACCCCCAAAATTGCTCATTCAATGATTTCATCCAAAACCAACAGCCATTGCCTATCAACACTGGCAGTAACCACCCTTTGAACTTCATCTTTTGATTCCCCCACTAGTAGAGCAAGTGTGACAAATAGAGAGGCCACGTCTAGATTGGACTGCCTCTTCCAAAAAATTTCCAAATACTTTGGCCCAAATAGCAGTTGAACACCTTTCATATAGCTTGGATCCTCAATGACGAAAATGTGTTTTAGTTGTGGTGCAGTGTAAGGCAGGAGTATCCCCAAAGGAGATGTCCTAGCCCCCAAAAATATAACCACACAGGGGAAACACAATAACAATGCAAGATCTGATACCAAATTATAGTAATATATTCATAAAATATAACGGATTACATACAATGTGTCTGGCTGTAAGGCCTTCCTAGTTACAGCCAAATACAAAGCAATTACAATAATAGTTCTACAAAATCCCTCAAGATCCAACCTATACACTAGCTATTCTAGATCCACACTCTGGTAGAAACCCCCAAGGAAGATCTCAACTTGTGCTTGCAAGCCCACCAAGCAATCTCCTTGTTTTCCAAGCCCTAACTACTAGCTCTTCTCCAAATTCACTCCTCTACCACCTCCTCTTCTCCACAATTGGTGAATAATGACTGAAGACTTTCCCACAACCCCTACTTATACCAATCTAAGCCACAAGTTAGCCTAGAACACAAATTAAATACAAATACATAAATTAAATGCCGCAAGTCAGTCTACAACAACAATTAAATGCCCAAAATTGATATCAAGGTAAAATTGTGATATCTCCTAGCTCTGATAGAATTAGAACTCGCACTTCAAACCATAGTTAGTACTCAGGTCCTCTTCAACCCCTAAAATTTGCATCCTCTAACTCATTGTGGAAAATTAGTTACATGGCCTACAATAGGCACCAAAAAACATACCTCCAAAAGCAAGGTAACTAGACCACGCCGAGCAACCAAAGACCATGATGAGTTCCCAAAGCATGCCAAGCAACCAATCCTTCTTCAAATGAGTATCAATCCAAGCACCCTCCAAAGCAACTATCGAGCCTCCTCCCATGAATTCCAAAGTAGTCACTAGCAAACCCAAGATGCTCCTGCATCAAACTCCCCAAGTAAATAGAAAAGTGTGTCCCACACTTTGATGCCCAAAGAAATGTCAACAACCAACATAACTTCATCTTTACCAAAGGCTTCCACTCCAATAGGGACAAGAAAACCAATTTGCACATCATCCACACCTATATCATTATGTCAAACACCAAAATCTCAACCATCCCATCAGCATGCTCACACCCAAGAACAAACTAAACATAATGCTTCAATAGCAAACCTTCATCCACATTAGCAACTAGTGAATCCATACTAGCAGCAACAAACTCCACATCAGTAGCAACATGTAGATCTCCATCAACACATGCCAAAATCACAACACCAACAATATCATTACTTACAACAAGATGCTCTACAATACATAACTCACCACCAATAGCAACCGATCATCCATGACCTAGTGCTCTGTAATTTCTATGTCAGATCTAACTAACTAATCATGAAAACCAATGTCTATCCCCGCATCAACAAGATCATTAATTTCTCTGGGGTCCAATCTTCTTGGAAGCATCTTCCAAATTTTAGCAAACCCTAAGCAACAAATCCACCAATCTAGAAGATCAATCACCCACAAGATGAACCTTCTTTGCAAATCTTGGTGTAAACTATCTCAGCTTCGGTGATCTAGTCAACACATTCAAGAACAACCTTGGCTCTAATACCACCTGGTGCAGTGCAAGGCAGGAGTATCCCCAAAGGAGATGTCTTAGCCCCCAGCAATATAACCACACAATGGAAACACAATAACAATGCAATATTTGATACCAAATTACAATAATATATTCATAAAATATAACTAATTACATGCAATGTGTCGAGTTGTAAGGCCTTCTTAGTTACGACCAAATGCAAACCAGTTACAATAACAGTTCTACAAGATCTCTCAATATCCAACCTATACACTAGCTAGTTCAGATCCACACCCTAGTAGAAATCTCCAAGGAAGATCTCAACTTGTGCTTACAAGCCCACCAAGTAATCTCCTTGTTTTGCAAGCCACAGCTACTAGCTCTTCTCCAAATTCACTCCTCTGCCACCTCCTCTTCTCCACGATGGATGAATAATTACTAAAGACTTCCTGACAACCCCTACTTATACCAATCCAAGCCACAAGTCATCCCAAAACACAATTTAAAAAAAAAAAAAACATAAATTAAATGTTACAAGTCGGCCTGCAACAACAATTAAATGCCCAAAATTGATATTAGAGTAAAATCACAATATCTCCTAACTTTGATTGAATTATAACTTGTTCTTCGAACCGTAGCTAGTAATCTAGATCCTCTTCAATCCCTAAAATTTTTATCCTCTAACTCATTGTGGAAAATTAGTTGCATGGCCTGCAACAGGCACCAAAAAACATATCTCCAAAATCAAGGTAACTAGACCATGTCGAGCAACCAAAGACCATGCCAAGTTCCTAAAGCATGTTGAGCAACCAATCCTTCTTTGACCGAGTACCAATCCAAGCACCTTCTAAAGAAACTACCAAGCCTCCTCCCATGAACTCCAAAGTAGTCACCAAGAAAACCCAAGATGCTCTTGCATCAAGTTGCCACAGAGAAATTTGTCCTTCATAAGTCTGAATTTGTGAATCCAAGCCAAGAGAAAAATTTGCCTCCATTCTTGTCTCTGTGAAAAACAATGTTCTTACCTTATCTTCTACCTAGATATATTACCCTAAAAACTCTCTAAAAATCTCTCAAAATTGTAAAAAATGTACTAAAGCCAACCACACACATTTTTGCCACACGTAAGGGATGCTTTGATATCATGATCGATTTTTCTTTCCTTGGATTGATTAATGTCCTTGTAAGTCTAAAACATAATGTTTCAAACATCCAAAATGCAATACCATGAGTGGTATATTTGCTCTAATGGTCATCTATTTTTGTTTCTTAATTTACTCTCCAAGGTGGCAGAAGTCCTCACAAATTATTTATTGAGGACCTAATGTTGAATTGGCACCTAAGTTGGCTAGTCAATCCACCACGTTATTTGCTTCCCTATGACGGTGAGAAAATTTAAAGTCCTCAAAGTCTAGTAGCAACTTCTTTATTTGTTGAATGCTTTGATCCAAATGTCATGCTTCCATCTTTTCTTTGATGATGATTTCTGAATCACCTTCCAAATGTATTCATTGACCTCCAATTTTTACTCCTAATTAGAAAGCTTCATTGGTAGCTAAACATTCTACAATATTATTTGTTCTATCTGGAAATCTTTTGGCTGTAAATGCAATGATATTGCCTTTATGATCTCTTGCCACACATCCACATCCTGATACACCTGGGTTGCCCCTTGCAGCCCCATCAAAATTAATTTTGATCCATCCTTCCTCTAGAGGTATCCATAACGCCTTTTCCCTTTTTGAGGTTGGATTAACCCCAACACACCCATGAATGGGTCAGTACTTAATAAGTGGGAAACCAAATTGTAAATAAGCATCATGTCTAGTGTAAACTAAGAGTTTGGCATTGTGTGTTGCTGTTGTAGAGGATATTACCTCTGCAATCATCCTTTCTAACCTTTCTCCAAACCTTGGCCATGCTTCTTCCTTCTCCGAAAAGATCCTCCTGTTCCTCTCTTTCCACAGTTTTGATAAGGTTGTGGAAGGAATAACTATCCATGCAGACCTAAATACTTGTCTATTCTTCTTTTTTGGCCATGCTTCCAGTCATCCTAGTAAGGTGGATGATACTAGACTTGCCCACCCCAATTTGGATTTTACCATAACCCAAGCCTTCCGTGCAAAGCTGTAATGGACAAGAAGATGGTCTATAATTTCTTCCTCACTTTTACACACATGACATCAAGATGGACCATGGAAGCCCATTTTTAGCAATCTCTCCCTTGAGAGGATCTTTCCATTTCCTACTAGCCATTTGAAAGCTCCTACCTTGGGAAGACATGCACTATCCCAACATAAATTTTGTTCCCAAGGTATGTGGTTCTGATTCCCTTCAAGAATCTGATATCCTAATTTGACTATGTATTTGCCACTTTTCAAGATACTCCAAATTAATTGATCCCTACTTCTAGACAGATCTGACATTCTTTCCATGAAAATCTATTGCAAGCTAAGTTTGTCTATTGGATTCAAATTTAATGTGGACACCTCTTTCCATTTTCCTTGTGACTCTTTACCATTTACCAGAATCTCAACAAAATTTTCAACTTTAAGTCCCCACTGCTACCTAGTAGTATCTAACGACTATTCTAAGACTCTTGAATTCTCTAGTTGAGGACCCCCATCCCATGAATCCTTCCAAAAATTCGCCTATCTCCCATCCCCGATTTTCCATGTTAAGTGGTTTGTAATTAAAAATCTACACTCCAACAGAAAATTCCACATAGTCGAGCCTCTTGGGGGATCTTCCATTGTCAAAATGTGATTTTCTTCCATGCTATCAAGGTATTTAAATCTAAGAAGCTTTACCCATCTTTGATTTCCTTCATTATAAATCTACCATACTAATTTAGTTCCGAGAGCCACATTAAGGAGGGATTAGTCCCTGAGCCCTGCACCTCTCTACCCTTTGGTCTACAAACTTTTGACCATGCCATAATGGGAACCCTCTCACCTTCCTTGGCCCCATTCCAAAGGAATTTTCTCATACTTTACACAGTTGATGAAAAAAAATTGCTTAGGGATCTTAAAGCAAACCATTGAGTATATCAGTACTACTGAAATTATTGTTTTTAACATTATGATTCTTCCTAGCAGAGTTAACCATTGTCCCTTCTAGCTTTCCATCTTCTTTCTACAATCTTTAGTCAGTTTGTCCCAAATGTGCCCTATACCTACCCTACCAAATAGAGGTGTACCTAAGAATATACCTGGTAATGTGCCAATTCTGACTCCAAGAAGTTCTATAATTGCCCTTTGTGATCCCACTTTTGTGTTGAAAAAGTATATTTTTGATTTCTCCCAATTTACTAATTGCCCTAAACCCATGTTGTATTTAGTTAAAACTTGTTGCATACACTTAGCCGCTACCATGGATGCAACCCCAAAAAAGTATCATTAGTGAACTAGGAATGGGTGGTTGCCTTTATTCCCTGGGTAATCAAAATGCCTGTCCACGATCCTTGAACTCTTTTCCTTGTGATAGATTTTCCCAAGGCTTCTGCAAGGCTGATAAAAAGGAAAGGTGATAATGAATTTCCCTGTCGAATACCTATACTAGTCCTGAAAAAACATTGTTGGCTTCCATTCACTAACATTGAAGCTCTAAAATCTGAGATCATACTCTCGATCCATTGCAGCCATTTTTCTTCAAAGCTAAAACTCCTTAACACTTTCAAATGAAAATCCCTATCCACCCTATCATACACTTTCCTAATGTCCAATTCAAGCATCATTTTTCTATCCTTACATTTCTTTGTTGTATGTATTGCCTCATGGGAAACTATGATACTATCCACAATGCTCCTATTCAGGGTGAAACCACTTTGTTTTAGGGAAATAATATAATCTAACACCAACTTTAACCTATTTGGAGCAATTTTGGTAATAATTTTATAAATTGTATTACAAAGCGAAATAGGTCAGAATTCCTCATACTTGGACAGATGTGATTTCTTTGGAATGAGAGCAATTAGCATATTATTGAAATCTTGCAAAATGAAACCTGCACTTCTTGATTCCTCCACCACTTCTAGTAAATCATCCCTCAAATACTCCCAAAAATTTTGATAAAAGAAGGCTTAGAAAGCATCTAGACTTGGAGCCTATTGGAATCTGATTGAAAAGCTCATTGTTGAAGATCAAAAAGGGAGATTGTTGCAAAGAAGGAATATTGTTGTTTTCAATCATTATTTTGTCATTGATGTCAAACTTGTTATTTGTAGGAATGGCATTTTCTTATAAGATCCAAGTACTATCACTTAGTTGATTGATGAAGAGGATTTGATCAACAAGATGTAATAAGAGTACCTAAGGGAAAGGTTGAGTTATGATGTTGTAATGAAGTGCAAGGATCAGTTAAGAGAATGGCTAAATAATTTATTGATAACATACTCAAGGATAAAGAGGTTGGTCATCCTTAGAAACATTGGAGGAAGAAGTTGTAACAAGGTTGACTGCAAAGCTTAAACTAAGATTATTAGTGGGTGCCGAGCAAGTTAGTTGAAGTCAAGAAAATTCTCAGTTGGAGCTAAGTAACAGAAAATTCTAGTGTATGCCGAGTGATCTTCAGGTGTCGAGTGAAGATCCGGTGCCGAGCATCATAAAATCTTTGTTGGTGTTGAGTGATCTTCAGGTGTCGAGCATTAGGAAAAACACAGTTGATGCCAAGTAACACAGTATGTGCTGAGCACTAGTATTTCAATAGTGCAGAGCTGCTACATTATTTTAAATGACGAAGATTCGCCAAATCTGAGCTGACAAAGTGGTTGCCTTGAATTTTGTAAATGAGTTGGAAGATAAGGATGATGAGCTAATGGCACAGAATCCTATGTAAACTATTTTAGGCAAATTCAAGAGGATTATTCAAGAAGTTTTTAGAGGAAACAAAATAAGGGGTAGATGCAATGAATCCTACCTAATCCATACAAATTGAAATTAAAGAATGGAAGAATTGAGTGGGAAAGGAACTCCAAGACTTCTATTTAAGGAGTCATAGACCAAGAAGTAGAGAGCTATTGATACTGTTGTTGCTGAAGAGCCAAATCTACAAATTGGTTGGAAGGGTGTCAAGGAGAAGACATCTAGAGAAGGAATAGCACATAGGCTCTACTTCTATGAGTGGTCATGAAGAGATGATTGCATTGGTACATTGAGAATGGAGACTCAAGGAGACTAAGCTTAAAAGAAGGGCAAGCTATCAGAGTTGTAGAGATTGAAGGCCAGGCAAGGGTATGAGCTGAGAAGTGATCTAAGATCTACAAGATAAGTTGTATGTTGTAGTCAAGTCAAATATTTTCTAATACTCTCTAGCAATTGTATTAGATATGAAAATCCTATGGACTTAGGTTGGCCTAACAACCATTTGTAAATCCTTTAATAGGGTGACATTTGAAGTGAATGTTCTAAAGTCCTCTAACCAGGCCCACTTCTAATAGGGTGGTTAAATCCTCTAACAAGGTCACATTTAACAATCTGTTGTAAGCCTTTAACAGGGCAGGTCTTTCACATGGCATCACTTTGAAAGAGTGAGAATTGAGTAGAATGTTACTGGTGGTTTTTCTCAAATTAGGTTTCCACGTAAATCACTGTGTTATGTGTTGATTTCTTATGTGTTATGCTTGCATGTTGATTTGTACAGTAACTTTCTGATTAGAAATATTGAAGCTTGGATGAATGAATAGTTGAATGGGCTCACTACACTTAGTGAAAAGTTTGAATAGGACATTTGAACCTTGAATAACTGATTCAACCCCCCCCCCTCCCCCAAAGTTATTCTAAAGCATTTCTAGCAATCGGTATCAGAGCCATCTGCTAATTTAGTTTCAAGGTACTAGAAGCAAGAAGATCAAGATGTCCAAGAGAAAAGTTCTGAAGCTCAATAAAGACAACTTTGCTGCATGTTAGAGTCTAATGAAATTGCACCCTGGATCAATAGGTGACTATGCACAAACCTCAATTGGAACAAAACATGTAAATCCAACAAGAGCCCTTACTGTAGACGATTTGAATAAAAAGAAGGAACACAATCAAGCAATACCAGAGATTGCCTCTGCACTTTATTATGTAGAATATGATGACATCAAAGACTATGACACTGCATTCAAGATGTGGAAAGCCCTATCAAATATCTATGGAGGAGATCAGAATGTCTAGAGAGCAAAGAGAGAAAGCCTAAGAGGAAAGTTTGATGACATGAAAATGGAGGAAGGTGGAAATGTTGCTCAATATGCTGCAAGAATGAAAGAAGTGGTAAGTGCAATAAGAAGTCTAGGTGGTCAATTGGAAGAAGAAACTGTCATTAGCAAATACTTAAGACCTCTACTCCCTATCTATGTTATTAGAGTTTCAACCATCTAAGAGCTAAGGTGTGTACAAGGAAACACACTAACCTTTGAAGGAATAGTGGGAAGACTTACTACATTTGAATTGTCCAATTTTGACAACTACAGACTTGAGAACCTTGAATCTGCTTTCAAGGTCAAGATGACAATAAAAGACACTAAGGAGGAAATATCAAGCAAGAAGAGAAGAAAAGGAAAACATGAATCTAGTGATAGCAGTGTAGATGAGGAAGATGTGGAACAGTTGGAAGCACTACTAGCTAGAAGATTCCATAGAGGCAAAGGTAAATTCAAAGGTAAGCTCCCTATCATATGTTTCAATTGCAATGAACTAGGTCATATTGCTGCAAGATGTACACAGAAGAAGAACTATAAGGAAGGAAATAAGTATAGGAACAAGAGAGAAGATGATAGCAAATATTACAAGGAGAAAGGCAAAAGATGCTACATTGTTGAAGAAGATTCTGATGAAAATGATGATGTAGTCTATGTGGCCATGAAGGATGAATTAGATAAAGATAAAGATGAAGCAACGACATTGGTTATCTGTGTGAAAAAGAATGACAAGTGGATCATAGACAGTGGATGCTCACATCACATCATAGGAGATAAAAGTAAGTTCATTACCTTTACTCAATATGATGGAAATAGTGTTAGATTTGGTAATGATGGATCACAGAGTGTGATCCGAAACATTGATGTAAAAAATTTGTTCACACAATCAAATCTAGAAATCAAATGCACAACACTGATGGATTGTGGAAATCTGATAGCTCTAATGATGCTCCATATCAAATCAAAGGAAAAGTCTCTATTAAACTCACAGAGAAAATTTCATGTGATAATGCATACTATGTTGAAGGATTGAACTACAACTTGTTGAGTTTATCACAGCTAGGTAATGTAGGTTGTAAAGTAGAATTTGGAAACAAAACTATCAAGATCTATGACACTGATGGAAATCTAATAGAAAAAGGTGAACAAAATAGAAGCAATCTATTTTACCTAAATATGGGAGATGCAACATGTCTTGTTGTTAGATTTGATAATGTGTGGTTATGGCATAAAAGGTTGTGTCATGTTAATTTTGATAATTTAATCAACATCAGCAAGAAGAAGAAGGTCAGAGGGTTGTCCAAGTTGAAGAAACCTAAAAACACAATGTGCAAACAATGTCAACTAGGGAAGATGACTAAGTCTAGTTTCAAATGAAAAACATACACTTCTAAAAAAGTACTAGAGTTAGTCCATACAGACTTATGTGGTCTAATAGAAGTGCAAAGCTACCTAGGAGATAGATACATAATGCTATTTGTAGATGATTATTCCAGGATGATGACTGTTGTTTTTTTAAAGAAAAAGTCTAATGCATTTCAAATGATTAAGTGGTATTTGGCTAGAGTTGAGAAGGAAATGAGAAAGAACCTGAAATGCCTAAGGTCAGACAGAGGTGGTGAGTTTATATCAAAAGAGTTTGAAATATTCTGCAATGACAAAGGCATCAAAAGGAAAACATCAGCACCAAGAACTCCACCACAGAATGGTATTGCTGAAAGGAGGAATAGGTCAGTGATTGATTGTGCTAGAACCTTGATGATGGAGAAAAATGTTGCACTCAAATACTAGAGAGAAGTTGTAAGTACTACAATTTACACACTAAATAGAGCTCAAGTCAAGAAAGGTACAAATGCAACATGTTTTGAATTGTGGTATGGTCATTCACCAATGTTAAACATTTCAAATTATTTGGTTGTAAATGCTATATTCTTAAAGATACTAGAAATGGCAAGTTTGATGCTAAAAGTGATGAAGGCATATTCTTTGGATACTCCACCAGAAGCAAAGCATATAAGTGTTTGAACACTAACACTAACAAGATTGTGGAGAGTGCAAATGTAAATTTTGATGGGCATGTAGAAGTTCAAATTGATGAGTCCAAGCAAACAGAGGATTATAAATCCTTTGTACAGTTCTATGAAGGAATGACTGATGAAGACAATGTTGCAAATCAAGTTGGAAATCAACAACAAATTTCAGTATCTATTGAGTCTCAGCCTATGAATGCCAAGCTAAATTCAAAAGCTGAGCTACAAAATGTAGGAAATACACATTCTGATTCTGAAAATAGTACACACAAGAGGAATGATAAAGTGCCAGATAGAGAAGAGCAAAATGACTCTGAAGCTGAAGGATCAAATATGAAAAGAAGGACTGAACCTAGATTAGCCAAGTATGTGAGAATACATCACCCTGGAGATCAAATCATTGGTGACAAGGATGCCAAACCAATGAAAAGGAATAGACTCAAGAATGAATCATGTCTGCTAAGCAAGGTTGAACCTAAAATAGTGAAAGATGCACTCCAAGATGATGACTAGTATAAAGTCATAGAAGAAGAGATAGATCAAATTGAGAAGAACAAAACATGGTCTCTAGTTCTAAGACCAGCTGATAAGAATGTGATTGGTACCAAATGGGTATTTAGAAACAAACTTGATGAAAATGGTGAGATAACAAGAAATAAAGCCAGGTTAGTTTGCAAAGGCTATGCACAGGAAGAAGGACTAGATTATGGGGAAACATTTGCCCCTGTTGCAAGAATGGAAGGAGTAAGAACATTACTTGCATATGCTGCATACAAAGGTTTCAAAGCGTATCAAATGGATGTAAAGTCTACTTTTCTTAATGGTATATTGGAAAAGGAAGTCTACATAGAAAAACCAAAGGGATTTGTAGATGAAAAGAACAAGGACATGGTTTGCAAACTGCACAAAGCACTTTATGGATTGAAGCAAGCACCTAGAGCATGGTATGAGAGACTGCACAAATATCTTGTGAAGATAGAATTTGAGAGAACAAATGACAACAACAACTTGTACACCAAAGTTGAGAAAGGTAAAGACATTTTGATATTAGAAATCTTTGTTGATGATATAATATTTGGAGGAAAAGATGTTCTTTGCAAAGATTTTGCTGATCAAATGAAGCGTGACTTTGAGATGTCAATGTTTGGAGAGATCAAATTCTTTGTTGGATTAGAAGTACATCAATTGAAGCATGGCATATTTGTGACCCAATCCAAATATATCAAGGAGATACTCAAAACATTTGGATTAGAAGGCTCAAAACCAATTAGCACACTAATGGCAATAGGCCATAAACTATCCA